>JAWWEU010000081.1:104738172-104908072 GCA_035583155.1 Acropternis orthonyx
CTTCCTTCCTTCCTTCCTTCCTTCCTTCCTTCTTTCCTTCCTTCCTTCCTTCCTTTCTCCCTTCCTCCCTTTCTTCTCTCCTTCCTACCTGCCTTTTCTGCCTGTCTGCCATCCTGCTATCCTATATTCCTTCCACTCATGAGAAAATGCCACAGAAGTAAATCACAAACTTTTAATAATGGTTTTGAAATGTTTTCATTCTTTCTCCCTTCTTGTAAGGAATTCCACCCCAATAGGTGATACACATACTTCAGGTCAAGCCCAGATGATAAGACTTTGTGAAAGGAGAGACAAAGAAGCTGCACACACTGAAATATGTTTGGTTTTGAGACAGATTTCAAGATTTGGTAAGAAGAACATGCCATAGTCAGAAATGTCTAATAAACTTGCACTTCTCCAAAGTGCTTTGTAAATCAATATCTCTGTTTTCTTGGACTAGTACTTCTCTCCCAAAGTAAAAAATAAAATATGCTGCAAAACAGAAAGAGATGATATCATTACCCAGCCAGTTTCCTCCACAGTCCCATGAGCCGTTGTCTAGGCAGCCGTGTTGCTTATCAGGAATTAAAAAAAAATTAGCAGTTAAATTCATTAGCAGAAACTCATGTATTTGTTCTCAGTTTTTATACTCTTTGCAGGACCACATGCTATATGATGAAGGAAGTTGTTTTGGCTTCTTGGGAAGGAGAGCTGGTTTTCCATTGCCTCCTGACCTGCTGTTTACCTTGGCTGAATGCAGATCAGTTTGTTGAAATACTCCAGCTCTGTTAAAAAGAGACAACATTTTGTACTTCAGATTTTCAAATATTGCTCCTAAGACCAACCAGTTAAGGACTGCTGCTTCCCTACATCTCACACTCTCTCCAGTGTTTTAAATTTTAATTATGGTTTTTTTTAAAAAGACACAAAATGCTACATTTGAGAATCTGTCCTGTGGGTGCAAATTAGATAGCAGACAGGACCAACATGAAAATTGCATATGCTTGATTAAAAGTGAGAGGTCTATGTATTACAGCTGCGGAAACCATGCCATCTTGGAGGCACGGCTTTTCTTCAGACAGTCTGCATTTCCTGAGCCTTTTCTTTTTGCTTTTTCATCAGGTTTTGAATATAACTTGATTCTGCCATACACTCTGTCATGCTGTACCTAGAGTTGGGTGTAAATACATTCTGTACTGTTTACATAGATATTTACACAGTGTTTGTGGAGATAATGGTAAACTACTAATTTTGGATAATGAGTTACAAAAGTATTATTTTGCATACCCAAAGAGCCTCACAAACCCTGGTGAGCAGAGCCTTGCAAAGGCACACTGAAGTGGAAGCACTGCTACCTTTGTTTTAAATGTGGGCTTATTTAGGTGAAATAACCCAGTTTTGAGCATCTGCCACATTAAATTACATTCTTCCTGCTTTTTACTGCTATCATAGACTTCTGCCACAAAAAGAAGTTAATGAGAAACCCTGTTTAAGCCAGAGCTGTACTGCTTCCTTGGCCTGATTTCATCCCTTGTGTCCTTCAGCAATAGCAGTGATGGTACATATCAAGATAAGATGATCCAAGAGTCATCTAGTGTCCTCCAGTCAGAGTGGCATGCTAAGGACACTGAGAAATGAAATGTGACTGGGCTTACACCTCTGTTCACACATTTGAATCAAAGACTGCAGCTGTTAGGCAAAACTGGCTGGAGAGGGATGCTGCAGTTGTGTGCCTGGTGTGTCCAGTGATCCTTAAAATATGGTCTGAGCAGCCAGGTGGACTGAGACAGCCCATTCTTTTGACCCAGTATTCCTGAAGGAAGGAAACAGAGGTGTCAAATGGCTACAAATATTGAAAGAACTGAGAGGATCAAGAGGGTGTTAAGACAGCTCAGGAACCCGTGACAGAAAGGATGGATTGGCAGGGATGCAAGCAGGACACCAGAATAGGCCAAGAAATTGTCATGAAAGTCAGAGCTGCCACTCCTTAATGGGAAAACATCCCCATTAAATCTGGTTTTTGTATGGTTTGAGTGATAACACAGGTTGTATGGAAAGTTTTAAGTGACAGGAAATTATTCTGTCCCAGCTCGAGTTTTGGCTTTCCTTCTTATGCACGAATACTGTAACCTGTCATACTGAGCCCACATTACCATCATCCTTTTGCTTGTTTTATAACAAATTAAATACAACTTCATATACCCTGGCAGGCACTGCAACTGTTGGAAGAAAGGGAGGAAAAGGCAGAGATTGCAAAGTCTGTGATTTACATTCAGTGCTGGATTTCTTAATATCATTTCTCATTCATTTCATTAATTTATTTGGAAAGACCTTCAGCTGATTAGAGCTTATAAATCTTAAACTCTCATTCTCTTTAATGTCTATAAATAATACCTGCAAATGTTCCAATAAAGGAATGACTGAGCGGAGACACAGAAGTGAATGTTGTTTACTCTTTGCATGCATGTATAACCATGAGAGGTGTGGAGATGAGAGAGATGTGGAACCAGAAGCATTCATAGGTATCAAACAGATGAAAATTATTTCCATTAAAGCCTTCCTTCTCACTTACACCACCCTAGTTCTAAGCATGACTGTGGCTGTCTTATCCCTTAACTTCGTTTTTGGTGCCTTGTTCTTGCAGCATCTAGGTGCTAGAAACATGGCTTTAAAGGTAAAAGCTGAAAAAGACCTTTAAGAAGGGCTGAAGAAGCAAGAACTCCCTTTTCTGTTTACTGTCCTAGCACACAAAGCACTTCAAATGGGTCCTCAACTGGAGGATGTCTCGCATAGAGAAGGATCAGTCCCTACATTAGCCATTATGGTGTCCACAAGAAATGGGCTGTTTATAATGGCTGATCTGATCTTGCTATTCCTCTCTCACTCAGATTGCTGACCTTCTCTTTTAATTTTCTGTTCCTGGCAAGTAGCTTCTGTGTTCTTAGCAAGTAGGAGGAACTGGTGTCTGATCACTGGCAAGGCAAGGAGCTGGTGAGAGGGCAGCCACTGGCTGTCAGAGGAAACTGCTCTTCAGGGACTTGGGGGAGAGGTGGCCGAGTCAGCTCATGGGTGAGAAAACAAAACCGCTTTTCCCCAGCGTAACTTCCTTGCTTAAAAGCACAGCAGCTCCCACAGCTGTAGGATCTAAAGGGAACAGAATGCCTGCAGCCCCAACCTCCAGACTTGTTTTGTTTCCGCCCCACCCCCCATCCCGCCTCACTTCTGCGGGTGTCTTTGTGCACCCTGGAGGTGTTTGCTCCTCCTGGAGCAGGCGCTGCGCTGCCACGGGCAGGTATCAGGGCTCACCCAGGTGAAAGGCTGGCACTGGGACAGCTGCCCATGTCTGGCACTCCCTCCCGCTGGGACATCCCGGTCTCCCCAGGGCTTGGGCAGGAGCAGGAGGAGGAGGAGGAGGTTCCCAGTGCTTACCCACACTCAGGGGTAGTTGGGGAATCTATAGATGGGACAATGTGTTATGTACAAAGCCCTTGTTCCCCAGAAACCAGACCTTCCTAAAACCGGAGCCTATTTGTTCATTCACCATCTCTATCTCATTTTTTCCATGCTGTTTAGTGAAAAAAAAAAAGAAACTTAAAGCTTGGCTAAAAAATTTTTTTGAAAGTTCTCATGTGTTTTCTTTCATAGGGTGGAATACGCTTGTTTTTTTCTGTCCATCTGGCTCAGAGATGAAAAAAACATTCTTTGATTTCTTTTTCAAAACAAACTCTGTGTAACACTCCAAACTTTGTGTGGAGATTTTTTTTTCAGACCAGAACAATAAAAGCAAATTACTAGGCAAATAATGCTCTTTTTAGAGAAGGTCTTGCATGCCATGAGGATTTTCTTACCCAGAGAATTTCCCAGAGGCATGTAAGTATTGCCAGCCCCATTTTGAGACTGGAGGGAAAAGAAGATTTTCAAGAATATGATTAATTTTAATGTCTCAGTTTCAGTGATTTTGGTTTTGTATACTGGGGACATGATTTTGAGAGGTGACTTTTTCCAATGAAACCAACATTGTAACAGAGCAAATTAGTTTTCATACACCTCAGTGAGGGGAGCCAACTTTTCAAGACTAAATTAAACAGAGCAGTGACTTTCCCACATCACCATGCCGATGGAAGTTGGCCATTTCTGCTGCTGTTTCGGAGAGCAGAGCTCAGTGCGATCACAGCAGAGCAACATCAGCACAGTAGCAAGCCATGTCCTGTGTGGGTGAGGGTTAACACATGACAGTAAGTTTCCAAGAGACCCTCTGATCAGAAGCAAGAAGGTTAAAGGACTGCTGAGACCATTGCCTATCTGCAGCCCAGGTTCAAAAAATCTTCTGAAAAAGCACACCAAGTTATGCTGTAAAAATAATTTGGGGTTGCTTTGTCCCTTTAATCATTTTGCCTGCTCTTCAAAAACTTTATTAGGAGTCTTCTTTTAATAACCAGTGTGAATACAATTATGTCCAATTTAGACACATTTTTTCTAGTTCCAGTGCCATCCTTTAGCCCAAATAGCATCCCTCTTGGGACCATCAAGTAATTGTAGTGGTCAGTGTGGAGCCATTTATCTTGAGGCACAGTAAGGGAGGGCTGGGAACAAGCATATCCCTCTGACCAGCCAGGGAGCCCTGATGACAGAGCCTTGCTCTCATCCCACCATCCAGCTCCACGAGGGATTATCTGAGGACACTCTGGGCATCTTGGTGAATGGTGGAAGTTTCCATACTCTTTTCATGTTAGTATTGCTAAAGGACAGGGTGCAAAACAAATTGGTATAGAGAATGGTTTCCTGCTGAATTAGAGTAGGTTACAAGTGCTTGGCTTTTTATAAGGCATTGCCACATTATATAAGGCATTTTCAAAATTAGTCTGTAGGTCTGAGCTTAAGCACACTTGTTCTGGGTTTACACCAGAGCAGAATCTAAGTTCAGGTTAGACTTAGACCCTTCCTTGATCTTCAAGAGCTTAAAATCTCCAATTCAGAGACTAGCATATGACTTCTACTTTTTCTATTTGTCCTGCCAAGGCACAAATCCACAGCTCAGGCGTCGGTGTGATTCCAGGCTCTGAGGATTGCTTCCAAACTCCCTGCATTTGCAGTCATGCTCCTGCCTGCCGTGCCAGAGTTCGCACTGATGGAAGCTGCAAGTCTGAAATGCAACTTTGGAAGAATTTTATTCAGGAATCCCTCTCATTCAGAAGTCTGGGCATATTGTGAAGATGACATTTCCTTAATTCCAGCTCTATTACCCGCACTCATGTAAAACAGATGATGAATTATTTTTCTGAATGGCAACATTATATTTTTGTCCACTTTTTTTTAATATCAAAATAAAAGCCTGGAAATGAAACTCAGATAAACCATCCCTTGGCATTGCAGTATCCCAGTGTAGCAGGCAAATAATGTACCTGGATTAATGCCTGTGAGGACAGCACAAACTGATATTTGAACACCAGACAGTGTAGCATTATCTGCTTGTGGAAGCAAGCTTAGCTACAGGTACAGCTTTGTCACTGGTCCATCTTCTCACAGACTGGGGCAACCCTGCATGCCTGCTGTGTTCCAAGGAAACTGTGGGAGATAAGAGAGAAAAAAAGGTAAAGAGAGAGGAGTTGAGGAGAGAAGGGGAACAGAGAAAAAGAAAAAGGGACAGCTAGGGAGTAGAAGAGAAAAAACACAAATGACTGAGGAGGAAAATTAACCTGGATGTTCTCATCATGGTTTCTAGTAAGACCAACCACAGAGGAGCTCTCTTCTCAGAAACAATATAACAGGGCACTGTCGTGGTTCTCGTAATTCCCATTCTCGGTTCTGAAAAGAACACATCCTTTTCTTGCAAGAGAAGCATGTCATTCAGTCAGTGCCTGAAGTCATGTAATACTTTTCCCAACACAAACAAAAATTCCTGGTGGCTCCAGGTCTTCTGGGAGCTGAGCTGGGACTTTTGTTTTGGTGGTTGGTTGGGTTTTCCTACATGTTTTCCTCCTACACAAGTTTAGAAACGCTGAATATTTTCTAGTTTTCCATCTGTATTAGATGTACAGAGCTCAGCTTTGGAAGGAAGATTAAAAACAAGAACATACAGTAGGTCTCCAAGCAACAAAACTCTGTCTGCAGGTGGAAATACATCCACAGCAGTATTTGGACTCACAGCTCCTTTTTCTATACTAAACTCTCTTTGGTATCTACATTTGAACAGGTGCACTTTATGAAAAGTCATTTTAATAAACAAACAGATGCAGAAATGTACAGATGCTGAAAAAGAGGAATCAGTGACACAAAAAGGAGGTACTTTAGTTTTAAAAAAGAATTGCTGAATTTGAACACCAGAGATACTTCAATTCCATATACCATTGCATTTACTTTAAAGGTGGCACTTTTAAATGACCAACCACTGGCTTTCCCCAATTTTTAACTTTAAGGTGCAAAACTTGGGGACTCTTAACCATCACCAGCTACCGATTTCAAGAAAAAAACTAATTTCAAAGGTAGACTGGATCTCAGCATCCCATTTTATCCAGATTAGCCATGTTAGGGGTGGAAAGGTCGTCAAAGGTCTGGGTCAGAGCTCTTCACTAGCTGAATCAATTGCCTCCTTCTGTGGAGAAAGAGAATACTTTATTTATTTCAGACATCACCAAGAGGTGTCCCAGTCTGTGTCCATCTTGTGGCATTTTACATAGGAGAAAACTCTAAAAATAAAATAAAACAAGAAAAACCACAGGCAGAACAGCTGTTGTTCTACCCAGACAAAGCTTTGAATGAAAGCCATTATGACGGAACAGACTCTGCAATTGAAAAGCCATTTACATTTTCAAGTCTGATTCCAACTGTAAATCTTCAGTTATATATACGACAGATTAAAAGACTCTGGCCCCAGTGCACTTCTCCCTGGCAAAAGAAAAACCATCTGCACAGCATCATTTGTGGTTGCTTCAACTCTGTAGGTACAAATATTTAAAGGACATGGTGATATATTATTTCATTTCCCTTTCCTTCATTTTAACATGCAGCAAAATCACATGCATGGCATTTTCCCCAATTCTGTGGTAGTTGGGACTCTGGCTAAAAAGACTGATGTGTGTTTTGTTTTGCTCTTTTCCCTCAGTTTGAGGGGCTACTGCACTATTTCCTTTCTAATCACACCAGCCAGGGTGAAAACCCTGTACAAATATATGGCTGCAAAACCAGGACAAAAAGCCAGGAATACTGCTCTTTCCAAGCACAGAGAGAGAGTGAAAATGAGCATACACCATGTAACAGGCTGTTCAAATTCATCTGGATCTGACTCCTCCAGCACTCTGGCCATGCTCTGGGCTCTTCACGCCATGGGTAAGGGATGAGGAATGACAGTCCTTCCACATGGAGAGCCAAGAACAAGCTTTCCAGAGCCCAGGCAAGCCTTGTTTTGACAGTTTAACCACTGTTTGAGAAGCACATGGCTCTTGCATCCCAGTTGTTTGAGGGGAGCTCCCCTTTCACCACTGACACTGCAGCGAGATGTACTCATGCCCAGAGACCCCAGAGAATACTGGGTCAGCTGTTTAACAATGCACAAGCATCAGCTTGCAAGGTTCAGCCCTAATTTTTGAGCATATTAAAAGGAAGATGAAGAAATCAGGTGAGGGATCTGAAGTTCTGCTGGGGGAAGGAAAAAAAAAAGCAAAAAAAGCAAAAAAACCACCACCATACCTAGAACAGGTTAATTCATTGATTATTAGCTAAATTACGTAACAAGTAGAACTTAAGTGTAATGCCTGTGGGAGGGCAGAATCAGATCTGCTTCTGTTCTAAAGAGATCACTGCCTCAGAAAACAAACCCCAGAGGAAGGGATTTATTCAGGCAGTTACTCATAGGTCCTTACTGCTCAGGGCCATCTTCTCTCACTGCTGAGGGAATGGTCTCAGGCTGTGTTAGATGTGACCCCTGTGTGTGAACACCCCAGCTACCCCACAGCATCCAGTATCTGTGGTGTCATTAGGTGACATCAGAGAGTGCTCAGCAAACATCACTAATGCCACCCAGCACCACAGACAACCTGGGTCTGGGTTAGTTTGGTTCCTATAATAGTGAGTATAATTGCATAAACAGATTAAATTCTAGAGCATGAAGTGTGTGCACTTGAAAATTATATTAATTGAAGCATCAGATAAAGGATTTTCATGTTGGCTTCTAATCCTGTAATTAATACATCAGGGGGAATTATGTCATTTACATGCCAACCAGAGAGGGAAGAAAAAAACTTAGAGTGTTGCAATGAGTGCAACATTTAATTTCAGCTCTTGAATTTAATGGAGAAGCAGTTTTTTCTAGTAGTGCCCATTCTATCACTGAGAGTTTTAAAATGCACTGTACCATGCCTAATAGGGAATTACTGAACGCCATTGCTGTTTAGGCAACAGAAGTTAGAGAGATCACAATGCTTGTCACCTTTCAGGAAGTCAAGTGAAATTTGTCTCCTGTTTTAAAAACTCTGTAGCCTGACAAGAGAGGATTTACCCGGACGACATCCATCCCTCTGCTTCACAGATTCTCTGCAAACACACTCAGTCTCCAGGGTTCTTTTTCCAGGGTAGTCAATCTGACTGAGTCCCACCATTGCCACACAAGATTTCCAAGTGTAGCAGTCTGTCACAAAACCAGTTCATTTTTCTTCCAAGCTTATCAGAATTTTTTTCTCTACTAAATTAAACAGTAGTTTGCTATAATAATTAAAGTCTGAGCCTGGCAGAGCTGGCAGAGATATGGGTATTACCATCAATTTTCAGGACGACATCTGGCAAAGATCTATAGGGCCAGTGTGGTAAATCGCTTACATTTGTTCTTGGCTTTAAACAGATCACTGGTCCCATTGATCAATGTCTAAATGACTCTTCAGCCCAATTTCTCTCACTATGCACTGCAGATGCTGATGCATTTTTTCAACCAAAGAAAGGCTTTGTGACTATTCCGGGGGGAACACCTGCAAAATATTTTAAGAAAGTTGGCTGGAAAATGGACTAGAAATATAAATACCCAGAAGAAATCCACTAGTTCACAAGATATTTGTAATCAACTAAGGAAAACTACCCTGTGCCTCTTTACCAAAGAGACAGCAGCTGACCAAAACAATTACTGTGTCTCTGTGATGGGTTTGACAAATAAAGCAATGAATGAACCCCCTATACTGAGTGGGTAAACAGAAGTTAGGGGGCAGGATTGAAGAGAAGAACTCTTTGAGGTCAGGTTTACCTCTCCTTTTGTAAAAGCAGCAAAAATGTTATGCCACCTATAGAGAAAACTGTGAACTTCCATTATTGCCATATATACTGCAGAACTAAGGCTGGGTCTACCAGCCTTTACGTGTGAGAGCAGGGGCACAGGAGCAGTGAGATACAGCAACACTGACTAGCTGCAAACAGCATCACCACTGCTCCAGGAAGGACCACCTCCTCACCAGCCCCTGCCAAGTTCCCCTGTGCCAAATGCTCCCTGCTCAAAAAGCAAGGATAAGATCTGTGTGTACTGCTTGTTCTGCTTCAGATGGCCTTTCTTGCAACACCTATTTCTTTCTTGGATACACACTTTTCTCATGTGAACAAGATACAGAGGCTTTAAAACATTTTTAGATCCAGAGCTTCACCAAGATGGTGGCCCTACTGGCTGCTACTGAAACAGAAATTCATCTTTCAGTCCTGGATTTGAAAGGCCCCCAGTGGGTATATTTAGTCTCTCTAGAGTCTAATAGATGAATAATCTTAGGAACCTTCAGGTGAATACTTTGGTAAATTATTACTATTCCCTTGGATAACCCAAAGAAGTCATTTATATGTGAAATTAAAGTAGGTGAGTTATAACAAGAAATCATGTGGTTGATAGAAAGCTGTAGTCAGGTTTTATGTGTTGTCACTTGGGTATTTTGTCTTCAGGTTAGAAACCACACTGTTATGTGAGTATCCCTGCTGCTGTGAAGTACAGGGGCACCTCAGATTGCTAATTCTACTCTAAAAAAAATTAGGTGGAAATACTTTTTTAACTTTTGTTTTGTGGATTGACTTTATGTCTTAGGCAGCTCTTTGCATATATTTCCACATTTAATGTTATTTTTTTTTCTCATACCTGGTTGGAAGAAGAGTAAACCAGCTTGAAAACAAGGAGAAAATATGCAACAAAGTCATTTAAATTGGCAGTTAGAGTCAAGGGAAAGTAAAGAAAGTGAAACTACTTCCAGTGTGTTGTCTTCCCCCTCCAACTTCTTGCCCCAGGGGCCAGGGGAACTATTTCATGTGGTAGCTAATGCTCTCCTTCAGCTGTTTGCCCAGATCCCAAGTCCAGCAAAGCACAGGGACTTGTCTAGGAATTTTTCTTTGAGGCTACTGGCATGCTTCAGATGTATGCTAGCAGATTGTGTTGTTAACAGTGACAGAGTGAAACCTTGTTCCTGAATTGCTTTTACGAATCTGTTGCTGTACAGCTCTGAGCACAAGCTCCAACAACTGGTTTAAAATCCAAAACCATAGCTCAGTGGCTCAGAACTTCTTATGCTGCCATACAAACACTCTCATTTTAATTATATGATTGTGAAATTATTCCACAATAAAAAACCCAGTGGCCAGTAACTATGCCAAATGTTAGAATAGTTGGAGAATTTAAGTCTCATTACAAAGAAAACTAAGAAGCCAAAACAAATGCTGTAAGGAAACTGTAACTTTGAATAATATGATTGTGAATATATAAAGAATCCAGGGTTGTGAGAGTCTGAGGACAAACCAACCAAGGAGAGAAATCACAGTGACATTCCAGGTACTACAGTGCTAGATATAGCTCTTGATACATCCAGTTTCACATCAGTTTTCATGATTCTCTCTCTCAAGACCATGACCAAGTTGCAGAAAAAGTAAGTAGGCTGCTAGATTTTTCTTCAGTTTAGTAAGAAGCATCTAAAGCAAGAAGTCATCTGGAAAAGCAACAGAACTGAGATTATCTTGAGCAATTCAATTTAGCCATTACTCTTAGGCTGCAGCCTACTGAAGGGTGGATGTGTGCAATGAATGAAAATCATCCTGCCAGTATGTTGGTCTGCTCTACTTGCCATTTAGGAATAAAGCACAGAAGAAGTAGGGGAGATCATTAAGTTATTTCTGCCATTTAGATCCATCTCACCTAATTTATGGTACTTAACTGAGTGCCCAAGAGATAAGCCTACTTGCCCTGGGCTCTCTGTAAGGACAACAGACCACCACAGTGTCACTCATCCCACCTAAATCCTGATTTACTCCTTGATTTTATCCAAAGAGGTGTTTATTAAATCTGTGCTCCTTGTCTAGTTCCACAGATAATCCTTGCTGAAGGAACAGAGATAGCTACGAGACATACAATTAAATATAACTTAGTAGGTCTTCTACCCCTCACCTTTCACCTCAATGCACCTGAGCCTGCCATTCCCACACCTTTTGTAAGAGTGTTGTTCAAGAGGAGGGACCCCAGACAAAAACAGCCCTACTACTCTCCCCAGTGATGACTAGGAACATCTTTCAAGCAGTTTCAGAGCCCAAGAGAGCTCTGCTAACGACCAGTGCCATTTTCCCACTGTGGGTATTAGCATTTCCTTTGCTCATTTACTGTCACTTAGACTGATACACCTGCTGAAACATTAAGGAAGCCTTTCCATAACAGAGTCTAAGCAACTGGCTCACCACATGTTATGGTCATACAGAATACAAGGAGCCCTTGGAAAGGAGTTTGGCTGCATCACCAGAGTGGGTTCCAACATGGCAATAACACTTGATCTTCTGGGCCTGAACTGTCTTCTTGCACCTAGACAAACAGCTCACCTTGGAGTAGCTAAGGAAATAATGTGTGGATGCACGTACATGTGAGAACAAGTTAGTAGGTTTGCTACTAATTGCAGTGTTAAAGGACACTAGATCTCTTCCTGAGCTTTTCCCGTTACTGACAGGAAAGGCTGCCTGGAAAAAGGCAGTTTTTACCAGCAGCGAGCACTTGAAGATAACTGACAAAAATGTAAACACCCTGATGGCTCCAAGTCTGTTCAGATGTTTTGGTTGAACAAGCCATACTTCCAAATGCCTTTCCATGCTTCAGTAGATGAACTGTGCTTTAGTAGTTAGATAGTTGCATTAAGACAATGTTCAAAACAAGAAATACTCTGAGGCATTTATTTCACCGTGAGGCATATTGATGTTATAGGGATTTTAAAGTGATTGGTTTCTCTAAAGCAAAAAGAGTGACAAATTTCCCTTTCAATGAATCCACATATGCTCAGTTTTCAGGTTTTGAAAGGCAGCCAAAGCAACATTCTTTCAGGCTTTAAGTTGATATAAATAAAGTATAACAAAGAGCCTCGATAGCAAAGTTTATCAATGACACATGCCTTAGCTAGAATTTACACTGGACATGGCTGCATTTTTCCACTTTGTCTTCAGCTGGCTCTTAAAGAATGTCATCAGTTGCTGTAAGCAGGCAATTTCCAGCCACAGTGAACCTGAGAGGGGTACACATGCACAGACAATCTGAAATGACATCTGGAGAGCAGCAGGTTGAGGTGAAACACAGGTCCACAAAGAGCATGGCACTTCACAAACCTCCATTTGGGCATGGAGAACTTATGGGTTTTGCAATATTAAAAAAAAAAAAAAAAAAAAAAACCCAACCAAGTCAAACCAAAAACTCCAAAAAATCCCAAATAAACAAAAACCTCCAACAAAACAAACCAAAAAAAACCCAAAAAAAACACCCACCAAAAATCCCACAACCAAAACCAGATATATTAGAAAGTGACATATTAATAAAGTGAGCTGTGAGTTGTGACACACACACAGTTTGCTAATTCCCCTCTGGACCTCTCTATCCTTTTTGGTTTGGTTTGGTTTTATGTGTCTTAATAAAATTGTTAGCCATAGACCTTATGTATTTTGAGATATTTAACTGAATTCCACTACAGTTTTTAAAATGTTTTTCAATTCTTTATTTCCTTCATTTTTTGCTGAGGAGAATCAACACATGAGAGCAGCACACAATGATGATGCACAGCACCTAAGCTAAAGGATCCCCTCTCCTGCTGAAGCACAGAAGAGATTCAGCAGCTGACAGAGCAAGAATTTCTCATGTAAAAACTTCACCTAGATAGTTTGCTTTGGTTTGGGGAGATTTTTGCATGAATTCCTGCTATGCAGCCTCAGCAGGGCTTTTCCTAATTGTTTTTCTGTTGCTTGAACTACAGAGATGATTCCTGATTTTCCTCTTGCCTATGCATGTGTCAGTCAGAGGTTATTTGGACTGGAGTAAACACTGGTTAGGGATCATTTTCTCATTAACCAAGTTCTCACACACAGAGCTATTGGGCATCCAAATGAAAAACATCTGCAGCATCATGGGTTTCTTTTAGTGTAAAGCTGGATGAACGTTTGAGCTAAGATGGGCTCTCTCAGCCTTTAGCTTCTCTTTTTATCCTTCAAGGGCTCCTTCTCTCCCTCTCCATTGAGGCCAAGCTCATCCTCCAGGTCTTCATGGCTCTGACTGCCTCCTTCTTACATCTTACTCCCACTTTCTTCCCCTTAAGGGTGGGTCGTCACATCCACTCTCTTTACCAATATCTTTCTGGAATTCTTGCTTTTTTGACTTCTTCTATATTACCTCAAGCCTGGATTGCTGAGTATCTTTGCTCTCTCACTTTGGATTTATCCTCAAAGAAAATCTCATTTTCAAAAGCTTATGATCCACATTAGTTGCCTACCTTTGCCACCAGCTTTTGTATGGTTTTTTTACATGTATGTTTGAAAAAGTCTTCAAGTTCTTTGGGGCAGAGCTGTATTTTACCTGATTATTGACAAGAAAGGTAAAAAAGAGAATGACAAGGAGGAAGGAATGAGCTTCAGTAGTGCAACTTATAGGAACTGAATCTGCAAAAATGGTATCATTTTCCAGTAGCACAATTGCAAAACAACAACATACTTCAGAATTCATACCAATTGCAGATGTGAAAGTAAAGAACTAACCCCAGGCGCTTGTGGTATAGAAACACAGGCATGTGGTCCAGAAGATGCCTTCCTGCATTCTTTAATAAGTGAGTCTGACATTATAAAGCATTCATGAATAAAATTAAAGGGGTTCCATGTCAGAGTATGCTCAAAATGAGAGGTATGTTGCAAGGAAACTCTAGCTAAAAAGTTTCCAACTGATCCAAGTTCTCTGCTGAACTCCCAGTGGTATTACTAGGTTAGAATCCAAAAAAATACTATTGAGTGAGGGGAGGAGCTGTTGATAATGATTATTGCAAATAGCAGCCAGATGTGTGACACCTTGCTTTTGAAAAAAGCCAGATTTCTGTAGTATTAGTGGCACAGAGATAGGAATTCTAGTAATTTTTTTGGCAACAAAAATGACACATTCTTGCATTGGGCTAAAACAAATAATATGTGGCAAACACTTTTGCAAACAGATACTCAAGACACCCAGATCTTGATGATAAATTAGCCAAGTAAAAAACAGACATTTAAAGGTAACAAACAACACTATTTGAAAACATTTCAAGGACTTTGATTTCCATTGAATATTAATATTTACAAACAAAAAGGTGTATGTTGATAATTATGATGACAACAACAAAACATGTAGAAACAGTGCTGCAAAGCTTTAGACACAGGCCAAAGAAACCATCCTTTTGCCTAGCCCACCATGTAGAATCATTGACAAAAAAAGGGAATAATTCAGGTCCTGAGTTTTGGGTCATGGCAGGTGTCTAGCTGATGTCCCAGATGAAAGATGAAGAGAAGAAAAACTAATCATTCTGATTCACATGTGAAGCAGGCTTCCTTTCTGGGTGAGTCCAGGTAGGTGAACCCTTTCTAGCTACTCTTACCAAATTATTTGAAAAATACCACCAACATGTATCAGTGAAACTTTTCTTCTCTAACTGGTGCGACAGAATGGGATCATATGGTATATATTCCACAAGAGTTTATTCAGGAAATAGAGAAGAAACACTGAAAGTATAAAATACAGCAGGACATTATCAAAAGATTTAATAAATATAAAAATTATATGCATGCTCTGGTGAAAAGTGTAGCATACTAATAAAATGCAGAAAGATTCTCTGTTATTGACTTTGTAAAAAATGGTATTTAAATTTTCCCGAGGGGCTATTTTTTGTGTTAATCTAGCTTTGCCTTCATCAGTCCACACATTATTAACTGTACCTCACAGTCAGTAACAAACTAAAGTGGCTGGCAGGTTGCCATCTTAAAATTAAGTACCTAGGGTAGGACAGCTTGTATTTATCATTGTTTAAAAGATAAAAGTACCTTGTGCAACTTCCCATGACTCATTTGGAAATAACAGGTAAGCTACTTAAACCAGTCTAATAAGGCAATTTATCGACCTTTCATGCCAGTACTTCTACACTGGATGGTGTGCAAGGTGGTAGAAGGGGAAGAAGGTTGAGAAGAAAAGCGCTTGAGCACAATAGTGGGTAATGAAGGAGAGAACAAAGAACTAAGCCCTAGTGCCATTAGAGATGGAGGCTCTGAAGACTCCAAATACACCTTTCTATGGGAATCCTAACAGAAACTAAAATGGAAAGTCAATTTGGTCTTGGAACAGGATTTTATTCCAAAAGACAGCATCTGGTTTGGGTGAGGTTTTTTTGTAACTCAGAGTACACAACCTTTTGACATAATATAATATCTGTTCTATCAACTGACCTCTGAGTATAGAGGTGTTCTGAGATACTGTTGCTCTTTATTGCTTTCATCCATCTGAACTTTCAGCTGGTGATAGCATTTAAATCTAGGCTGAAAAAATAATTTTGTTTATAATTGTTTTAAAGGGAGTAATATTTACTCATTTGTTCCCTGCTTAGCTTCCCACCTCACCCATACTAGAATACACAGCCTTGTCTAACATATTGTTAGCTAATTTAGGACACTGACTCCTCTTCACATCCAGAACAGTTGTGGCATTTTAATTTACAGGTACACAGCACTGCTCCTCTGACTGAGTTTCTGTTCCCTAAAACAAGAGCAGTTTTCTGTCTGCCAGTCCAGTGCATGGTTTGACATCTCTATTAAATGGATGATGAAGACAGCTTTAAGCGATGTTGTCAGATTTTGCACTGTGACAACACCAAGTGGCAAGTAGAAGTGACATGTTGGTGGCATTGCTGTTGACGTAGCGGTCTCTGCCAGGGGTGCACAGCAATTACTGAAGTGCTAACTTCTTCAGACACTGCAGCCAGCTTATAAAACTCATTTGTAGATAACCCAACACGAGCACTAACAGCTCGGTGTTGATGGTGCCTCTGCATGTAATCTATCACAAAGTAGCAAACACTGTTCTAAACAGAGGAAAAATACAGTATCAAACAAGAGGTGTTTATAAAACACTACTAAATCACAGTGGTAACATTGTTCTTCCTCTTTATCTGGTCCTACCCCAAGAACAAAATTACTTCATTTATGCTGTACTCACTAACAAATATACTGTACTGCTTTTCAGTGTGTTGGCAGTTCTCTCTGTTCAGATATAACATCAGTCTTGGCTTAAAGAATGTTTGTAGTCTAAGAAAGCCTTCATTTACTTTGGCAGTATCTCCTTGGAACACGTGTAATTCACTTTCTACTGTCTTGTAAAAGTTTAAAAGCTTTCTTCTTTAAACCAATTCAGAAAGCTCTTATCTATTTCTCTTTCATACAGTAAGAGGTGGGGGTCTAGAATAATCTCAAATTATTTACTTAGAATTGCCCTTTCTTTAGCTGAAAACATGATTTAACAAAATAAGAGATGAGAAATGGTTACAAAGTCTTGTAAAAAAAAACCCAGATCAAATAAACTTTCTTCCAAGCCTGAATGAATAGCATTCAGCATTTCTCACAGCATATGCAGGTGACTCATTCAAAAAGACAAATCATGTGGAGTGTATTTTCAATATTATGAAGTCCCTTTCCCCATGATTTGGCATGGCTCTGACATAGCGCACATTTTTTAGGCAGTGTCAAACAATGGTTTCAATTATAGATGAAATGACAAACTCGGGGCTGGCAGCGTGCCCCCAGCTCCCCATTAGCGGAGCAGCACTGGCGCCAGCCACCCAAGCGCAGGTCAAGCTCCCCCTCCCTCTGCATCTTCCTTTTCTGGGCAAACACTTCCCTCTCCCGGTACAAAAAACTAACTACAGCCACATCACACACACACCAAAAAAAAAAAGGCGAAAACCACATACTCCCATCTATCCTTTCATACGTTTTTTTAAGTATTTGCTTTTAATAAGAAGAATAAATTTAATTTTAATGTTATTTGCCTCTTCCAATATGAGCAGTATATTGGATGTTTGAGATTTTTCCCACCTATGAACAAGAGTCTGGCAGTACCTGAGCTTTTTGCCCAGACACCAAACAGCAGGCTAAGAAAACCTGGGAAACTACACTGGGGGCTTGGCTTTCTCGCAGTTCTCTGAATTAAGACACAGGCCAAAGCCACGGCAGTTCTCTACACAACCTTGCTGACTGAACCGTTTTCTTCTGCCTCATATATCAATCCCCTCAAAAAAGCACATTTAGCCCCCACACTGCCTTGGCCCAGCCGGCTCTGATGCTGGAAAGGACCCTGGGCGCACTGCAGGCATGAAGGGGTGAGTGTGCACAGACCATGGCAGGTGGGGGTGGGCTAACCTGCTGACCCAAAGCATGTGTGTGGTCCTTTCTGCCAGCAAGGCAGTAAGGGCTCATCCTGGCCCGCTGGTGCACAGTGGAGAAAAGCTGGTGTCGTCAGCCTGCAAAGCTGGATGCAGGAAAAGACTTCTGCTCTTTCTGGTAACAGAAATCAAAGCATGTATTGGAGCACTGCATGCCATAACTTAGTGGTAAAACATTGGAACATGTTGCCGAGAGAGGGGGTAGATGTCCCATCCCTGGAAACATTTGAGGTCCCTTCCAACCCAAATGATTTTATGATTCTGATTCCATGATCATGAAAAGTGCAATTTCTGCTGGAAATACTTCTGTCACTCAGAAGGTGTCCGTAGGATATTGCTCAGCCTGGAAATTGTCAGCACTGAGGTGATTTTATTAATGATATAAAAATACCTAATCATTCTTACTTCAGTGATACTTTGAAAATGGTGGCAGGCTGTGGCTCTAGGGTGGTTTACCAATAAAAAAACCCCAGCCACAACTGTAAAGTCATTTTCACTTGGCCAATAGTGAAACATGAAGCACAAGTGTGATGAGCAGTAGCTGAGGGAACTGGGGGTGTTTGGCCTGGAGAAAAGGAGGGTATTGTCCCAAAATATGTTTGTTCACCTGATGAGCAAGAGGCGAACCTTATTTACGGTTCTGCGCATAAAGGGGTGCAGGGTGGCAAATCCACAAAGCCAGCACACCAACTACCCAAACTAGCCACTATTCATACATTTTAGCAAAAAAAGGCATTAATGCTCATTGGCTACAAGTCACATAGTCCTCTTATTAATTGGTTAAATGATTCCCTCTGTTCTAGTCCACATGCTCAGTCTTTCTCTTCTTCTGGGTCAGTGGATTTCCTGAGTCGGTGGTCACACGGTGCCCCGTGTCGGAGTTGCCTTTTCCTCAGTCGGAGCTGATTTCAGCACGGTTGCGGAGTTGCCTTTGTTAGTTCCGTCCTTATCTCCAGAGCGCTGCCAAACCTTCTCGCGGCCCGTGAATTCTGCATTTTTGGTGCCAGCTCTCAGTGGCACACACCCTTGTCCCCGGGCCTTGGTAGCAGGACAAGTACACGGGCAGGGATACCGGCAGGGATACCGGCTGCGGTGCCGCTGCCTCCGTGCCCGCCCCGCCCGGCCCGCCCCCCTCAGAGACACGGCCCCGCCGCCGTCATCGGCCCGCGCCGCCCACACCGCAACATGTCGCCGCCGCTCTTTAGCCTGCCCGAGGCGCGGCTCCGCTTCACGGTGAGGCTCCCCTGCCTCCCTGCCTCCCTGCCTCCCTGCCTCCCTCCTTCCTTCCTTCCTTCCTTCTTTCCTTCCTTCCTTCCTTCCCTCCCTCCCTCCTTCCCTCCCTCCTTCCTCCATCCCCCATCCCCCATCCCTGCCGCTGGAACGCGCACCGGGCCGGAGCCGGGCCGTGCCTCGGAGTGGGGAGAGTGCCTAGGCCTCGGGATCCCGCCGTTTGCGGCCCAGTTCACAGGATAAAGGGATGGGATTGGCACGGGAGTGGTCGAGGCACAGGCACTCGATCCATTAGATCGAATTCGTAGCAGGAAATAGTAATTTTCAGGCCATCTTGCTAGCAGGAGTCACTACTCTTCAGCGCTTTATTAAACAACCCGAGCGCAGGACTCGATCCTGGGCGAGCTCGCAGATGATACGAAGTCAGGAGCTGGTGCCTCCCTTGAAGGCAGAGAGGCTCTCGAGCACACGGTGCGATTTTGGAGCTGTCTGTGCAGGGCCAGGAGCTGGACTCAGTGATCCTTGTGGGTCCTTTCCAACTCAGAATGTGTCTGTGACTCGTGTCCCAAACCACCACAACCACCTGAAGCTGTGTGTGTGGGACGTGAGACTGTGGTAGCTGCAGCATTGGTCACAGCAGCGTAATCCTCTGTGTTTCCCTTAGCCCGGCTTTGAGGTGTGATGCTCTGCTAGCTCACGTTCCTAATTTCCTACGGGCTTGTTATTTGCCCCTCTTCCTGCAAAGTTCTCTCTGTAAACTGATACATGGTGTGGGGCAGAAAGGTTCCTTAGCGTTTCTCTCTGCTGTCAGAGGAAGATGGAGAACCATTTGGTTTTGTGCCGGTTTTGTAGCTTTTCTTTCTTTGCATTTTGGTAGACGTCCACCAGAGAGGCTCTGATTAACAAAAGCATCAAGCCGCTGTTGAACACATTTAACCAGGTTCCTGGGAGGTAAGTAAATGTCACTTGCTTTTAAAAAGTGCTTATTCGGACAGCTTTTAGTAATCTTGTCCCTAATGGGTTTTACTGACTAAGGTGAAATGTTTGCATTTGCAGTGAAAATGAGAAGAAATGTACCTTGGATCAAGCTTTTAGAGTTGTTGTGGAAGAAGAAATAGTAAGTACTTTAAACTGCTGTAGCTTATCTCTTCTAAACCTCAAATTCCTATTTGCAGGCTAACATATTAACAGCAACTTAATTTAATACAAGTAAACACTGTTTATTAAAAACATGAGTTATGTAGTAGTTAGGTAACTAAGATTGAATAGAAATGTTTCTAGGAGATTGGTAGAATGTCAGTATTTTACAGACACCACACTCTAGTGAGAGCTGTTGACTGAGCCTTTTCCAGCAGTTCTTTGTAATGCTTATGAAAGTCTTAAAATTCTAATTTATGAATATGCATTGTTCTACAACTGTACTTTAGGAGTGGGTGGGAAGGGTAGATTTAGATCAGATATTAGGAAGTTCTTCAGTGTGAGCTGCTGGAACAGGTTGCCCAGAGAAGTTGTGGATTCCCCATCCCTGGAATGTTCAAGGCCAGGTTGGATGGGCCTTTGAGCAACCTGGTCTAGTGGAAAATGTCCCTCCCCACATCAGGGAGGTGGGAACTAGATGATCTTTAAGGTTCCTTCCAACCCAAACCATTCTGTGATTTGTTACTAGCATGTAACAAGGCTGCCTTGCCAGCAGAAAAAAATGATGAAAGGAATCCAATAATGTATGATCAAATAATAATTGAATGACATCTTAATGTTGGACATTACTTTTCAGAGGTAAATGACTCTGCACATTGGGGTCTATAGTGGCTGGAAGCAGTCAGGCAAGGTTGTTCACTCAATAAAAAATTCATATAGTTTATTTATTAACTTCATATTGTTGGAGGGTTTGGGAAGTTGAATGCCAATATTTGTTTAAAATTTGCCTACATGAAAACCGGAGTTTTAGTTTTCTTACATATCTTTAGTTCAGAAGAGAGAAGTTTAACACTGCTTTTTTTTCTTTAGATAAACAAAGCTCCATGTGAAAATCTCCTGGCAATTATATCACTTGCTATTAATGGAGTCACAGAAGGTGAGCATCTTTCCTTCAAATCTGTTGGTAGTTTTAGGGACCACTTAAGAGAATTTTAAAATCTTGATTTCTCTAAGCCATCTACAGTGGTTAGCTTTTGTAATATGTGGCCCTTATGCTAGTAGTTATTAAGTTTGTTTCACAAGAGAAATTATGTATAATATAATCAAATTCGGTTACATGTGTGACATTTGTTTTGGAATATTTATTTTATTTTTTTTAATAAAGATGGATGGTTTTGGCTGCAGCATGATTGGCATTTTCTACCTTTGTCCGCCACTTTAAAATGCTTAGGAGTCTCCCATCATAATTTCAGAGATGAGACCACTGAGACAGTACATGACTGGTTTTTAGATACTTGAAACTGTTTCTATAAACTGTCTTTTGTGTCAGAAATCAGTGTGCTGATCTCTTCTGAAGTGTCTTTTGCACTCTTCCCTTTATTTGTTCACATTACAGATAAAATACTGGTTTGTTTTAGTAGGTATAACTCAACTGCATGTATATTTTATGAACTGTGGAATAACATGATGTGTGATTGTGAGGAATGTAGACACTGCCTACAAGCATGGATAGACAGACTTGGAGCTCTGCTTTACTAGTGCTTGAGGAAAATGCTCCCGGGCTCCATTGGTGGGAGTAGAATGACTCACTGTGGATTTAGAAGTCTCCAAGAGTTCACTTTCAGTCTGCAAAGAGATACAACATTGTTTCAGACTTCGAGGTCTTTAGAACAGTTTCTTTTATTATTTGTTTTACGTTAGTGTAAAGCTCATTTGAATGTGTCTACATACAGAAATGGCTTTAAATGAAAGTTCACACTTTAGCCCAAGCTTTTTGTTAGGGTTTGTTGGAACCCAGGAGAACTTTGGTCTTCATTTTTTTTGTTTAATATAATGTCCCTCAAGTGCCATGCATCTTTATTTTTTGCATATCAGTTCAAATTTGTTGAATATAGTATTCCCTGTTCCTCTCAGGTATCTGCACTGCATCAACTCCTTTTGTGCTTTTGGGGGATGTTCTGGATTGCCTCCCTTTGGATCAGTGTGACAAAATTTTCACTTTTGTGGAGAAAAATGTTGCTACGTGGAAATCGGTAGGTATTCTTCCAAAATGTTATATAGTTTTGCTGAAGTTCCTGCCTACCTAACTCATTTTTGCAAATGGATTTTAACTGTCTTTGCATCTGACAGGTTAAGTGTCAGGAACTCTATGGGCAGCACCTGAAAAGCATTCCACTTTCTCGGAGTTTTCCTAACCTGCATTTTCTAGGCAGGACTACCTCCCAAAGTCATTAATTCAACCTGCTCTGTTTCAGATAACATTGTGGCCTCTCAAATATTCACAAACTGTTCTTTATCTTGAGTTCAGGTATCTATGAATGTCTTTCTTCTGCCGCCAAATTACTAGTACTGTTGAACGCTCTAAATCTTCCGTGTGTGTTCTTTGCTTATTTGTATAATTAATACGTGGAATAATAAATGCAATGAGTGTAAAAATTAGTGTGTTCCAGGAAAAAAAAGTGGATGCTGCTCTTACAGTTCATTGTCACACATGGATTTCTCTGCGAAAGCTGTATTTAAATGTGTTTTATGCTTTCTTGGAATTTGTGGGACTGCTTATTTTATGTTTTCTTTTCGCAAAACTTGCCTGTTATCTAAGGGAAACTCAAATTTAGAGGAGTGACTCATACTTACTACTAGCTTGTAATTGGATTAAAATCTGCTTAAGAAGGTTCTAAAGGTTCTTAATGTTCTAAATACCTTTACTCTGTTTCAGAATACATTTTACTCTGCAGGGAAAAATTATTTGCTACGAATGTGCAATGGTGAGTTTCAATTTCTCAGGGCAGGGGGGAGGGAGGAGTGGAATTAAAGAACTTCCATGAATGAAAGTGAATTTAATTATTTGATTTAAATTCAGATGTGCTCAGTAAGTAATAAGGTTATAAGGTGCATCACTTCACAGATACTTATGAGTCATTCTGACCTCAGGGAACTCTGCATCAGTGGAGGTCATTATAGAAAGAACAGGATTCATCTGAACTTGTTTTTTATTGGTGTTAAAGGTGTTAGGAGAATGTATCTGTAGATACATATATGTAGATACATATATGTAGATAGGAGAATGTATGTAGAATGCATCTGGAAAAAGTGCGTAATCTGAGGAGTTAGTAGCATTCATATTCACAAATCTGAGCTTCTCTTCATTAGCTCTGTAGGTCATGTAATTAGCAAAGCTTGAATTCTATTGCATGTTAAATGAAAAGATGGATAAATACTAATAGTCTTTATTCTTTACAATATTTAGACCTCCTAAGAAGATTATCTAAATCACAAAACACAGTCTTCTGTGGAAGGATTCAGCTGTTCTTGGCTAGGTTATTTCCGCTTTCAGAAAAATCAGGTGAGATTTTTTGCATTGCATCACACTTAACATCTGAACAAGACTAAATGTGCTCAGTTCTTTAAGTTCATGATAATTGCAGACCAAATCCAGTTGGAGAATATCGCTTTGCACTTGAATCTTAATTCTTGTCTTCATCCTTGATATTGTGATTTTCATTTGCTTTGATTTCAAACACAAGTTTTTAATGCTGTTGCTGAGGATTTAGTATCAGCATCTCATAAAGAAGCAACTGAATGAACAGATTTGGGAACTTCAAATCTTCTAAGACTGACCCTATGTTTTTCACAGGACTTAACCTGCAGAGTCAATTTAACCTGGAAAATGTCACTGTTTTCAATACCAATGAACATGAGAGCACTCTAGGACAGAAGGTGAAAGTTCCTATGTCATTTTTCATTCATTCTGCAGTAAATGTGTAAGATTGTTTGCACAAAAACATGCTATTGTTGTTAATCGTTGGGACTGTATGCTCATCAGTTGGTTGTACCTCTTCCAGACCGAGCTGTTGGTGTGGGAGATAGGCCTGGTGTATTAAACTGTGCGCTTTGAGGGGAAAGAGATTGCTTTGATTGTGAGGAATAAGCACTGCCACTTACTGTGCAAAGTTTTCCCCTCAGTGTATGGAGGATAGAGCCCCTTCAGCTTTTTCCAGGAGGAGTCAGGCTGTCATTGCAAAGTTTAGTAAGGTATTACTACAAGAATTTGTTGCACATTTTATGATAATAATACTTTTGAGATCTTTTGAGTTACCAGCTTAAGCTTTCTGATCTAAAATGTAATAGTATGTTTATAAAAAAGGACACTGTGAGAACTGTATGCAAATTGTGGTGGCATTTGCATAAGTTTTAAATTATTTTTTCCTATTAGCACACTGAGGAGAGAGAAGAAGGAATGGATGTAGAAGAAGGTGAAATGGGAGATGATGAAGCACCAACAAGTTGGTGAGCTTACAGACATTTTAAAAATTGAAACAAAGCTTTAGAAAGTGAAAGTAAAAAGCTATTTGGGAAAATATCTTTAAATGTTGTGGTCAGAATTCTCCTTAGCTCCTGCCCTCTCAAGATCAGGTGCATCTAATCAGTTAAGACACCTGGGAGTTAAGAGGCCTGGAAGAGAAAGAAACGTACAGATTTGAAAAAGTTGCATACCCTGTCCTGGAACCACTCAATGTTCCAAATTCCCTTGACAACACTTGTTATGATAAGATGTATCCAGGGATTTTGAGTATATACTGTATATAATTTTAGGAGAAAAGGCTGTGCTCCTCTTCATTCCCCCATATAGTGAATAACTCCTAAGATCCCTTTTTGTACTGTTTTTGCTTTTATGGTGAGAAAGTAACAATAGATTGGATGGAAAACTCTTTGAGGGACAAATTCTGAGTTACAGATTTCTCTGTAAGGCTTTACTATGGACTCATTAATTCAGTTCCCAAATGAATGATATTTTTTTGAGGGATGTACATTCCTGAGTGGGCTTGAATTGAGGGGTTTTTTTAATTTTTTTTTTTCCCCCGCAGTTCCATTCCAATAGATTATAACCTGTATAGAAAATTCTGGTCACTTCAAGATTATTTTAGAAATCCTGTGCAGTGCTATGAGAAGGTGTCATGGAAAACTTTTCTTAAGGTAATCTGAGTTCATGCTTCCAGCCATTCAGCTTAAGTAAAAGTCATTGTTTATACAAGTAGCAGACTAACTGCGTAAGCACAGAACAGTTCAAAGGCCCGTGCCTTTGGAAAAAAAGTGATAATGCATGAGGAAATGCATTGTCCTGTTTTCTAAAGTGAGCCTTTGACTGTAAACAGTGTATTAAGATGTACAGTAAACCCCCTAATAAAACTTGCGTAAGTCAATAACAAAATGACTTCATATGTTGCAACAGTGCCAGAAGTACCTTTTTTGTGATTTATCAGCTGCAAAAAGCAGAACTTTTGGGTTTGGCTTTTTTTTTTTTTCCACTCCAGGCAAATAAACAGCCTATCTAGCTCTTACTTTTGAATAGTCATATTGATCCCAGTGGGATTCTGAAGATTTTTGATTTCTAGTGAAGCAGGTCTCTTTACAGAGGCAATGACTTAAATGTCCCCTTTGACCAGCTGTTTCAGTTTTGCTTACTATGAATATTGAGGGTGATTTATTACTAAGCTACTGTTTCTTCACAATTTGTCACCCAGTGTTTATTTAATAGCAAGAAGCCTAGGTTGTTTTAATCTTCATTCTCTTTGTTGTGGTGACATCTGCTCAGACATCCTAATATAAATCTAGTTAATGAGATCTACTAATGGGGTCAAAAAAAAGAAAAAAACAAACCACAAAACACCACATGTGCAGTTCAGAAACTGAAGAAGGCCAGACTTAAATCTTTCAGAGGAAAGTTTTTAATGCAGCATTATCATCATCACGTGAACTGTTTTTCTTCATGGCATGTAAACAACAAAGCAATTGTGCACTGTGCACAACACAAAATGTTGTATTTCTTAGCATATTTTAAATATTCCATATGATTAGATGTTCCAACATGATAACACTTTCACTGAGGCAGAGGTCCTACATACTGGTAGCAAATGTGTTGGTTTCGATGGGCTGGTAGGAAGTTCACATACTGTTTTACTTGCTTGGTGTTAAGTCTAGCGTAGTTCTGTAACTATATAAGTTTGTATTATTTTCATGTGGTAAATAACTCTGTTTCATAGTACTCAGAAGAAGTTTTGGCTGTGTTCAAAAGTTACAAGTTGGATGACACTCAGGCTTCCCGAAAAAAGTTGGAAGAACTAAAAACAGGAGGAGAACATGTATATTTTGCAAAGTTTCTAACTAGTGAAAAGGTACGTGTTTTCTCTCCTTGGAATCCCAGGCTAGTTGGGGTTGGAAAGAACCTGTATCTTGTTCAGCCTCCCTGCTTAAAGCTCTCAGCTGGAGCAGTTGATCAGCACTGTGTCCAGTTGGGTTTTGAGTGACTCCACAGATAGAGACTCTGCAGTTTCTCTGGGTATCCCATTACACTGTTTGATCACTTTGTTTAGATAGATTTATTCTGTTCTCTTTTGTATTTTATTCTCTGTGGATTGCCTCTGTTAATTAACAGTTCAGGAACTTCTATTTCTGTAATAAGAGTGTGCAGTAAAGCTGATATTTGTTTATTGCATTTCATTTGTAATGGTTCATTTATAAAGAGAAGTTAAAGCACTGTAAATATTTAAAGATCTATTGCTTTTTTTATTGCCTTTAGAATTACATTTTCAAAACTTGTCTGATATGCAAACTGTATTTTCTGTTTCATAATGGTCTTGTTTAAAACTGCTTTGAAAAATATCTTGAGAGGGTTTTATTCTGTTAATATAAAGTCAAAAATACAACAGTCTATTGAATTTAATCCTAAAAGTGTTGTCTTCTTTTTGGAATACTATGTAAATTAAGAACTTCTAAGTGCGTGCATTAGTAGGTGACAGAAAGTAAATCTCAGTGCAGCATGTTTTTCTATACCAGAACAGTAGGTAAATTCATCATAGTCTTTGACCTCTGTATTGATAATTTTTAAGTAATGTGTTATACAAGATACAGAACCAGTTGCTAATTAACACCCAATAGTCAAAGGCCTTTTTCTTAAAACAATCTTCAAATGTTCCCTTTGTATGATCTATCATGCTGCAACATACAGGGTAGCAACCAAGCAGTGTGTCACTGTGCAAGTCTTGCTGAGAGTGAACACTTCTGTGGTTGCCAAATCCTCATGTTGTAGAGAGAAGTTCATAAGGAAGGGGAATGAGCTGTCACACAGTTGCTGAAATACTAGAATATTTGTTTTTCCAAATTCTTGTTTGCTTTAAAGTGAATGTTGTCAACTCCAGCACTATAAAATTGTTACAGAAAAATCTAGGGATACTTTTACAGGAAGTTCCTCATGCTTTCAAAAAATGATTTAATGAGAAATTTTGGTACTCTTTCCTAAATTGTGCTGGATGACAATTTACCCCTCTTAGTACCTTATGAAGTGCTGTCCTGAAAATACAGGTGGTGCTGAGGAGACGTCGCATCATTTATTGTAAAAATAGTCCCCATGGAGTTTATCAGAAACATTTGTTGGATTTTTTTCACTTGTGCATGTTAAGTCTCATTAATATGTAATTCTTTTGTTGTTGTTCTTCAGCTGATGGATTTACAGTTGAGTGACAGCAACTTCCGCCGTCACATCTTGTTGCAGTACCTGATACTGTTTCAGTATCTAAAGGGACAGGTCAAATTTAAAAGGTAATGTGAAAATATTTTGTGTTTTCAGGGTGGGGAGCTAGGAATTTAGAGATAAAAGTATTTTTAAAAGAGTTTGTCTGCTTGTTCTGAGGTTTTTGTGAAACTTGGAGATTTGGATTAGTAAATACAGGGAGGAGACTCTTTGGCAGCAGCAAGGTGTTAGACAAGTGCAAGCTACCTCTGTGTGGCATAATTTTGAATCTATATTGACTCTGTAATGTGGCATTGGATGCTGATGTTTTTTCCTTGTGTGCTACAGAATTCTAAATTATCAAGAAATAACAATGGTCATTATTGCTTTTATATATTAATGGGACAGAACCAAACCCTATCTTTTCCTAATCTCAGTGTTATGCTGAAGAAAATTCTGCCTCTGTTCATTTCCTGTGCCCTTGGCCATATTTGTCCATAATGATTAACATCATTAATAAGGCAGCTTTCTTTCACCTGCAATATACTGCTTTTTATAAACAACTTCCAAAGAACTTTGTAAACTAGGTTAGGATCGTTATCCTAATTTGACAGATTATTTACTAAGGCAGTTCAGTGTCAGACAAAAAATGGAATTCAGGTCTTCTGAATTGCAGTTCAGTCCTGTTGAGGTGACAGTCAGTCATTTAAATGACAATTGATTAAAATGTTCATTAAAAGCACTCATTTTTCAGTGGTCAAGGATGGTATGAGATACAAATGTAGTATAAAATGTAGTATAATACTTGGTGAGTGTTTTTGAGGTGAGTCTTCTCATTGTGCCCACTTGCTGTTCTTTGGGTCCAACATGAAGGTGTGATCTAGGATCACACAAATGGGCTTCCTAAACCTTGAAAGTAGATTCCCCAAGCACATCTAATTAACTTGACAAACTAATAAATAGTCAGTCCCCGGGACCAGACCAGAGCACATTCATAGTACTTCAGATCCCCTCTAGCACCCTCAGAAGGTGTGTAGTGTAAATGGTGTGTCCTCAGCACTGTTTTGATTTAAAAAAAAAAAAAAACAGCTGATTTAATTACATTTTTTGTTGTGTTATTTTGTTTTTCAATTCTAGTTCTAACTACGTTCTAACAGATGAACAATCTCTTTGGATTGAAGATACTACAAAAGCGGTTTACCAGGTTGGTACAGTATCTACTTATATAAAACTGACATGAAGGAATATTTAGCATGTAATATTGTATCAGCCACCTTTAAAGCAGTAACCACCATTTGCTTTGGGTTTTTTTTTCCTTCATATTCTACTACAGTTATAATGCAAAAAGTTCACTTTTTTTTACCTCCCATTGATAGCTTCTTTCAGAAAATCCTCCAGATGGGGAAAGATTCTCAAAAATGGTAGAGGTAAGTACTTTGATGCCTGTCTGAACAAAGTCTATCTAGCACATAAAAAAGCAGTTTCAGCTTGAACTAGCTTTTGGAACACAGCTGTTTTATCTGAGAGAACTTTTACTTCATCTCAGTAAAAAAAAGCCTCACAATATGTTTTTGTTTTATAGTCATATTTTTCCCATGTTAATGCTCTTTTCTTCCTTCTCTGGGGAGAAATGGAAATATGCATATATATATATGCATGTGTACATACAGGAGAGATTGGTTATTAAAAATTAAGAAATCTTTGCAGATAGGAGTGCAGTGCCTAAAGACAGGGAGATAAGATAAAAGCAAAATCTAAAAAAATAGTTTTCTTCTTGCTTTCCTTTTTACCTTTACTTTGACCGCATCTATTTTCTTGTTAAGACCAAGAGAAATAAAGCCTTTCCCACAATCATTGCAGAGAGGAGAGACACTGTTTTTTAATAAATTAAACTGAGTGTTGAGTATTATACTGATAACCTTCAAAATAGTGACTGAAATACACAACATATAACCAAAGTATCCCCTTGATTTTAGTAGCTCAGTTAAAAACTTTGGAGTCAACTCCAAAACTGATTATAACCCTAATAATGTGCAACACTTTCTGTGTTTCTCCAGCATATATTAAATACTGAAGAAAACTGGAACTCATGGAAAAATGAGGGCTGCCCAAGCTTTGTGAAAGAAAGGTAAATGTATTACAAATTGGAAGCCTTCTGCTACTTGTCTGAAATGGTGATTCCACTTCAGAATATGGTACCCATGGTTCACAGGAACATTAACCATTCACAAGCTTTGAGATTTGTATAGTTGCCTGTCCCTTCAGTGTATGCAGAAGGCTCTTAGATTTCTGCCAAAAGTCTTACGGCTTCCGTTGTGTTAGGGAAGAGGTGGTTATGGATGTGTGGGCTCTCAGGAGTGCATTCCTCACGGTCTCATGGCAGTATTTTGTTGTACTGAGGAGACTGGAGCAGGTTGTGTCTCCTCCTGCTTTCAACAGACCCTAGGTTGAAGAAGTTAGTGCCTGATTTTCCCATGTACCACTTTGGGTTGCCTCTGATGAAGCCTTTGGCATTATGGCTGTGGCAGGGCAGCATACCTGAACTTTGTGCAACTTCTGCAATTTATTTATTAGGTATACCACTTGGTGGTGATCACTTACCTGAGAGGAAATGATGAGTGGCTTTCACCACTGAAAGGTTCCTGTGTAATTAGTTGGTAACTAGTGGCAAAGCTTGAACTCCAAATGTCTACTGGACTATTTTGAGGGGGTGACCAAACATTTTCCATCCTTCTTCACTGTACACGCAGCTTATAGTTTCTTTGTGGTAAGGAGCATCTGGGTCTTTATCTTTTGGAGGTTTCCTTTCATTGGAGGGATTAGGTGCAGCCACCTCTTCGTGACTTAAGCTGTTGGCATGAAAAGGGAGGGGGACTGTGAGAAGAGAGAAATTACTGTTGGGGGGGGATTGCGGTGAAGTACAGCTATGAAATTTGACTTTTATAAATGTTCTGTCTCCTCCTTTAGATCTCATCCAGAGTTTCAGCTTGGGTAGGTCTTGCCCTAACCTCAATGGTCTGGGATCTCCATTCTCTGATTGTATGAAATGAGGTGCAGCTGGGGAAAGAGACCTTGCAATCATAGAGCAGATGATCTCAGCAGCAGGGTAGATCATACTCATATGTGCTGCTGGCACAAATGTGATTTGCTTCTTTTTCTCTATTGCGACTCTGGTAGACCTTTACATTTGTGAGTGAACTAATTTTGGCGTCTGGCAGATTCCTTTCCTTATCTTTACTTTGCCATTTCTCTCCTTTTCCCTCCTGCCTCCTTCCTCTCTAGAATCACAGTCCTTCTGATAACTTTCATTATGATTTAATTTGACACCATCTGAAGGTGAAATGGCTTTATTTTGTTCTCAAAATATTCATGGTTTGATACTAAAGAGCATCTTTTTTTTTTTTTTCCTTTAGACCACCTGATTCTAAACCAATGAGGCCTGTGAGAAAGAGGCCAGCTCCAGAGGACTTCTTAGGAAAAGGATCAAGCAAAAAAATCCTTATGGGGAAGTATGTTGGATTGGTTTTTTTTCCTTTACAGGGTTGCTGGGTTTGGGTTGATTAGTTGGTTTTGTGGTTGTTGTGGGGGGGTTTTTCCACTATCTGTTCTTTCTATACAACAATTTTTAAACTTCCTGATTTTGGAACTGCCAGGAAACAACAGCCAAGCTTGCAGTAGGCTTCCTTTCCTCACAGCCAATCTTGTAGATCCCTTTTAAACAGTCTGTAAGTGTGGAGTGATAGAATGATGAATGTGGAGTTTGATGTGTGTTTTATGCTTCCCTTTTCAGTGAGGAACTGACCCGCCTTTGGAATTTATGTCCTGATAACATGGAAGCTTGTAAATCTGAGAGTAGGTAGGTAAAAAATGGGTGTGTCATTGTCTGGAGCTAACTTTCAGCACTCTAATTAGAGAATTACAGTTATTACAAAATTGGCATAAGGAAAGTATACAGGATGCTCTTAGAAGGTGTGCCATTTCACCATGTCTTGAGAGAAGTTAGTTGTGTGAATCTTTACCTTGAAATCCCCTCACATTTCTCTTCACTTCTTCTAGTGTTTATGCTGTCACTAATTGTCAATGCTTAGTAAAGTAAAATCTAAGCTAAAAGCCAGATGAAAACTCCAGTTTTGTAAAGCATGATTGTATAATTAATTGGAAGATTGCCAAGTCAGGCTCTAATGAAGTTAGCATGCTATTTGGCTATGATTTTCAAGCAGGCCTGTGCTCTGAACAATGCTAGATAAGAGAAAGTTGGCTAGCAGGCATTGTTCCAGCTTGTACCGGATCCACTCATGGTGCACATGTAGAAAAGCACAATCGCTGGTTGTCCCTTCTCCTTGCACAATTGTAGGAAATACTTAAAATGTACTCTGCTACATAACTTAGTTTGTTACAGATAGCAAAATTCCTTTCTGTGCAGAGACAATACCTAGTAAGAAAATTTGGAAAAGGAATGGGACAGTTCCCAAAGAGAGCTCTGTTGTTAGTGTCTGTACAGTCTGGTTGCCTGGGGAGGGGTGCTGGCTGTACAGATGTCCTGAGTGGAGGAATTGCTTTTCCAGAGGTTTAGAGCTTTGCAGAGGAAGTGCTCTCCTTTCCTGTGAGGCTGGGATGTACAGGAAGGCCTCTGACAGGATACTTGCCTTTACTAGGCCAAGGGCTGAAGGTGAAGTTGTGTTTGGGACCAGAGCTTTTGATTCCCTGTGCATGATTGTATTGTGCTGCAATGTCTTTAACTAAACAAATGGAGATAAACCAGAAAAATGCATGCCATGGTAAACAGGAAAGAGAAGATTCTGTGGAGTCTGGATTCAGAGCCAAGCTTTATTACAGACTTCATGACTGTATGTGGTCAAGCAAATGTAGCTTTTTGCTTTGGTTCCTCACATCTCCATTCAAATGGGTTAATACTTCCTTACCTGTCTTTTTAGATGATTGTTTTGGGGATAATGTAGCAAGACTCAAATCAGATGGGTTTTCAAGGTGCTGGCTTTGGTTCCAGTAGTCAAGTGATAGTGCTATACTTAAAAACAGGTGTGGGGTTGGGCAAAATGCTTTTTTCAAAACAAAACTGAATTTACAAACCAGTGTGCTTCACCCCCTGCTCCAACTGATTACCGGATTCCCTTGCAGGAGCAGATGTGTCTCTGTCCGCATTAGGTAGTGGAAATACAGATCATTATGAGCTCACTTAGCACCACTGAAAACCTTGGCTCACAGTAAACCTACAGCTCTTACATGTGTTTCTGGCCTGTAGCCTTCACAGCAGCAAACTGTCCTGACTGTTGGGAATATCAATTCTGTTCTTTTTTTTAGGTCAGAGTTCCTTTTGTGTACCTGTCAGAATCAACCATGAGTTGTTCCAAGAGCAGATGGAACTGAAATGGGGCAGGAGGGATGGCCGTGTTTTACTGATCCTGTCAAATCATGCAAAACTAACATCCACTTTAGACTCTGAGCACTCATGAGCTGTGCAGGTGCTGTTGGCAGATGTTGATGTCACCTTTCGATGTGGCAGAAGGTTTAAATGCATATAATAGACAGTGCCAGTGATGGCTTATACGCTCCAGTGGTTATGCAGTAAATAAATTTTACAGCAACATGTATCGGAGTCTTTGCTAAGTTGCAGTTCTTAAATTTGAGTAGGTCGGGTTTTTTTTGTCTTCAGTGGATAAGCTGGAGATGCGTATGAAGGAACTGAAAGCCAGCTATTTTATAGTAGATCATGAAGCATATTAAGCCCGTTATTTTATCTTTTAGGGAATATATGCCAACATTGGAGGAATTTTTTGAAGAAGCTATTGAACAAGCAGACCCTGAGAACATGGTTGAAAATAAGTATAAGTATGTCAATCTTTGTGTTGTCACTGGATTTTGACCTCTTTCATGTTTGAATTGCTAAAGAAAAGACTGTTCTCAGCAATGCTGAAGGCTGGGCAGGATCTCCAGTAAGGCACAAAAACTTTACATTCGGACAGAATGACATTAACTGCTAAATGTCTCAGATCCTTTCTTTTGTGCTTTTATTAGATGTCAGACTTCAGCAACCAAACTTGTGTTTTATTGTAGGGCTGTGAACAATTCTAACTATGGATGGAGAGCCCTGAGACTTCTGGCACGCAGAAGTCCCCACTTCTTCCAGCCAACAAACCAACAGTTCAAGAGTTTACCTGAATATCTAGAAAACATGGTAATCAAATTAGCCAAGGAGCTGCCTGTAAGTAATATTATCCTATAATAATAAATGCTGAAATAATTTGACTTCCTGCTTGTCCCTCTGCAGTCCATTTGTTACATGAGGACAGAGGCGGGGCGGGGAAGGGAACCAGGAAAAAAGTTTGTACACTGAAATAAAAATTACAAATACAATTAGTCTAATCTGTGAAGATCCCAGTACCACTAAACCAGATAACATTGACTAACCAAGTAAGTGCTCATCCCTCCCTTGTGTTCTCTGAAAAAAAACAGCTGTGGCATTCCCATTGGTTGGTAGGAATCTCTTCTGGGCTCTGTGTTGTAGTGCAAACCACTTTTATGGAAGGTCTGAGGCAGAGTTATGGCTCATGAATGGCTGTGAAGGCAGGAAAAGGGGCAGCATGTGCAGCTGAAGGTACTGTGCTGTGTTACCAGGGCTTTACAGCAGGATTTGCCAGAGCTCTTCTATCAGCTCCCTGACTTTTAAAATGTGCAAATTAAAAATAGACCTAGTGGAGCTGTAAATTTAAGGCATTAACCCTTTGCATGTTGAGCAGCACAAATTTGAGTCCAGGGAGGGGACTTTCAGATCACTTTATACACAGTGATAAGAGAGGCCAGCAGTGGGGAAGGAGGTGTTTTCCAAACCTTTTGAGTTAGCACACAGTGTAGCAATTTCTTGCAGATATGAACCCCTGCTTCTATATTGAGACCTTCCTTATCTGTAATGTGGAACTACTGAGATGTAAAGACTGGAGTGTAATACGTAGTTTTTTTGTTTGTCCAACCATCAGAGTTAACTGTATGCTAATAGCAGGTTTAAAAAAAAAATACAGGGAGGGGAAACATGTTTTAATTTGTTTAATGTGTTATGGTGTCAGTGCATGCAATATTCCTGATGGTGTTACTGTCATGTACCAAATGGTATGGCAAGAAGCACATAAGGCCTGTGGCTGAAATGTGGAAAAAAGAGGAAACTTTTTCACTGATCAGTAGCTAAATCAGAGACTGAAAAGTTTGTTGTTTGTATATTTGTTTGCCACTTTTCAGAAGTTTGAAAGTATAGAAACTTTGGGGAATTCCCAAGTGAGGAATAAAACTAGTGAAGAATAATTTTTTTTAAAATGTTCATCAGTAGTGGCCTCAAAGTTGTTTGGGTTTTTTTAAGTAAGTAAGCTCACTGTGTAATGCTTAGTTGTTGTTACTATGAAAAGGAGAGAATTCTGTGAAGTCAGTGGATGTTTTTATTAAGTTTTTTAGTTGGTAGTAAGTTCTATTAGAATACTTGTTACTGGTGTTTTGGATGCAGGATACTGGGGTGGGGGCGGGGGGGGGGAATTTTTAATTCTCATGTGGGATCTGTCAGGGTTTCCATTCTAACACGTTCCAGAGACAACCACAGAGCTGTAAACTTTCTCTTTAAACGCAAAGTTCATCCAGTGATGTTTAGCTCTTTCATTGTAGCCTCCTTCTGAAGAAATAAAAACAGGCGAAGATGAAGATGAGGAAGATAATGATGCTTTACTAAAGGAAAACAATGAAAGTAAGATTTGCATGATCTCAGTCTTTTCAGTTTTTCTCTTGATGTGTGTTGTAGAAGCTGTGTTTAAATGTAGTTTCTGCTGAGGGCCATCAGTCCAGCTTACCCCCGTGCTTCTGACTTGGACCAGCATGTGCACCAGAAAGTGCAGCCTTTCCAGAACACAGGGCACCAGTAGCAACGTGCCAGGCTCATGGCCTGCAGTGCTGAAAGCATCCAGTTTGTTGGATTAGCACTTTGATTAGGAGCCTTTTCTGCTGCATTTTGTGTGTTTGTAGTGTTACTAAGTGTTTATAGCAGAGATGGCAGCATTGCTGTGTAAAAGCCTACCTGAGCATTCCTTTTCCTGCTTTCGGTTCTCTCTGCCCTCCAATTGCCAGGCTAAGTCCTCCCCTCTCGTCCCTGCTGAGGTGCATACTTATGGGACTTTCAAAAATGGATATATTCCAACTCTGAGATCTTTACTTCCTCTTCATTTAAATTATCTCAAAGGCAAAAGTTTCTCTGTGAGAAGAGCAGCCTTCCTGACAAACATTCATCCCTTGCTTGTTCTTTCCATAAACCTTTCCTTTTGTTTGTCTATTGCCTGTAACCCTGGTGTGTCCTGCTTCCAGGTGTCCTTCCCCATCTCCTTTGTCTGGGATTCTGCCCTCTCCATCATTCATGCCTTCATCTCACAGCACCTTCTCCCTTGCATGCTGTAACTCCCATGTGCCAACTCCCAGATCCAGCATGGGCAGATGGGATATGCAGGGCATGGAAGGCAAACTCTGGGTACTTCTGGCAGTTTTGTTGAAAGCCTTTTTTCTGTTAGTGGAAAACCTTTGGGCCTCTGTGAATCTCTCTTCTGTTGCCCTGTTCCATACAGCATTTGACCTTTTCTACACTCTCCTTGCCAAGAGTAGAGGACTTCTCTCCTCTTTAGCTTAATAGTAATTAACACAGCCTTGGTGGTGTCACTGTGTGGGATTTACATCTCTTTTTAAAGCTTGTCTTAAAGCAAAGATGGCAGAGCTGTGGTCTGCTGCACACCACTGTGCTTAGATGTAAGGGAAGTGATCTGAAGGCTGTTGTTGTTTTGTTGTCTGAGATCTTCCATCCTTTCCTCTGAATGTAGTGGCTTGAGTTCAGATAAATGGGTGTGACTGATAAGCACGGGAGAGAGTTGAAACTTCTACTCCATGCCAGCTGGCTCTTCAGGTGGCACAAGGGTGAGATATCAAATAAAAATTAAGAATATGATTAATTTCCATACGTAATTCAGTCTTTGGGGGTTTTTGTTTAAAATCGTGAACTAAATGTAGGTGGTAAGCCGTAAGTTACAGACAGTGATAAGCTATGAATATGCAAACCCACCTGTGTAATCACTGCAGCACTTGGCTTCTCAGCAGAACATTGTATTCCATGGTTTTTATCTCAATGCCAGAGTTCCTCAAAGTACTGACAACACATTGAGTTACTGTTACAGTCCTGCAGCCAATAGGAACATGAGAAAAAAGGGAAGGAAACTTACTTTATCTGGATTAACTTTGACTAAAGTGATTAAAATATTCCAAAAGACAAATAAATGCTGAAGATCACTCTGTATTTTAATGTTACAGTAGACTTGTTTTGAATACTGTAGTCTGCCTGTCAAAATCCTTTTTTTCTTTTGGGGAAGGCAATTCTGATTAAGACTTTAGCAATTCTCTCTGAAAATTATAGGAGATAACATAAAAAGTAAGATTTTTCTTTATCGCAGGCAGTAAGGGGCATTCCTCTTGAAACCCAGGTAATAATACATCTGTAAAATACATCTTGGAGCTCAAATAGGTTTTAACAACCACAGGAAAGGTCTAAGTTGGTCTGTCAGTAAATAAACAGAAGATTTATACTGGGGCAGATCAGGGTGGATTAACTTGCAGTGCCTGGAGATGTTCCCTGTGTCTCACTGATCCCTTCTCTTATTCCCCCAGGTCCAGAGGTCCAACGCGACAAAGCCATGACGGGTGAACAGATAGAGTTATTCGCAAACAGGCTTGGGGAGCAGTGGAAGGCCTTGGCCCCCTACTTGGAAATGAAGGATTCTGACATCCGGCAGATCGAGTTGGACAGCGAGGATGTGAAGATGAGAGCCAAGCAGCTGCTGGTGGCCTGGCAGGATCAGGAGGGTGCACATGCAACTCCTGAGAACCTGATCACTGCGCTGAACAAAGTGGGGCTCACTGACCTGGCCGAAAGCCTGACCAACGACACCGAAAGCAGCAGCTAACTCACTTCAGCTGCCAGCTCGTTTGACTTGGGGGGCTGGGGGTGTTGCTAATTGTCACTGTTCTGGTTGTTGTCATTGATAATTGTTACTGTTGTTGCTAGGTAACAGATTTTTGATAGGTATTTTTTGTTCAGGAAATGATAAAGCTTTTTAATAACACTGTTAGATTGTCCGGATTTTCTGAGAAAAGGATTAGTCATCCCAACCTAGAAATGGGAAGCTTCATTTTGGGTGGTGGAAACATAAAAGGGAGGATGGAGAGACAAGGCAGCTTTCAGTGCAGGCTCCAGGAGGGGTCAGCAGCCCCTCTCTGCTGCTGCCTCTGCACACTTAGAGTAGGGAGGGACTGTGTGCCAGGGACTTCTGAGTCACCCTTTGGGGTGATGGGGAACTGTAGACTGTCAAAACATGAGGGTGATGATGGAGCTCCAAGTCATAGCCTTCCAGTGAAGTGCTGTCTGTCCCACTTTACTGCTGAAGAACTGGTTCTCTCTGAACTTTAATTGTGATCAGGGGGTTTCTGTGCTTGTTTTTATTTTTAGCCTCTCCATGTGTTTGACTGTGTAGGAACTCCCTTGAGTCACAGTGAACAGGGTAACTTTTTGTACCTCCCTACTGTGAAGTGACAGTTTGATTTTAAGGAGATGGCTGGCTGTACAAGCTGATTTCCCTCAAAAAGCAGATTTTTGTTGTGTCAGGTGGCAGCTGGCTACAACTTGTTTTGTGGCTATTTCTTACAGTGTTTCTGTCATTAACTGACATCTCTGTGATGGGTGAGTGTTTGGCAAACTACCTACCACTGAACTCTTCTCTGTAGATTAGTGTTTCAGCTATTGAATCACAGGTATGAATTTCTGTAGTGGATACCACCTCAGAAGCGAGTTCCTGTCTGCAGCACCATTGATGAGAGCTTTGTGCCTGCTGCCCTGCTTTGGACTAAAGTGTATTAGGAATGTGAGTATTGGGTCCTGTGGTGAAGATTAGAGGGGCTCTCCCAGGCTGAGATATAGGACAGTTACAGGCCCTAACAAACAGCTGAGGTACGGTTTAGTAGACGGTATGACATGTAACAGTTTCAATCAATTAACGGACTTGAGCATATTGTGAGTGGAGCTATGCAGGGATCACTGGGAGCTCTTCAATGGGGCCTGCCTGCCACCTCCATGCTGGGAAAGCTGAGGATGACAACGGGAGGATGCAATTCCACAAAGCACTAACCAGGCAGAGGCACCATCCCTCCTTCCTCTTTAACAGGAGGCAGAACAGACATTTACCACTGGAGAAGTCTATAGTGTTTCTGTAGTGAACACACAGAGCCAGTACTGCACTTCCTTACTGAGCAGAGCTTGCCTTTAAGCAGCATGAAATTTATTTAAAATATACCCCACTGCCTTTGTTGTGCTCCCAGAGGCTGCTGTGCAGGGAAGGTGGCAATGCAGTAACTGGCAAAACAATTTTAAGGCAGAGAAAGCTGCTGCCAGTGTCCCCAGGGCAGGGTAAGAACAGTCTCTCCCAAGCAAGTGAGGCACCGGCAAACTTACAGTGCCAACAAAAGTGACAGTATTTCATATGAATGTGGACCAGGTCTCCCACAAGGGACTGGGACGCATCAGCATTGGGGACGTCTGTACCAAGGGCGTGAGTGTGGGGATAGCCTTGATAATCCTTTTCTGGCTGTAGCCAACACTGAAATGCTTTTTTACTGCAGTCACACTGACTCCCAGTAAGTTACTAAAAAAGTTCCTGTAAGTAAGCAAAGCAGAGTTTTGCAGCTACCACACTGGACTTATCCACTGAGTAAAGAGTAACAGGACAGGAGATACATCCCTACAGCTTAAAAAAAAGTGGCTTTATTCCATGACTGTTTTGAGACATTCATCAGTGGCGGCCCAAGACGTGAAAAGAAACACATACTGACTACACTACCAGGACAGGAACTGTTTTTAATGGAGACACATTGTTGATCACAATTTATTCTGAAATCATGAGATGCCAGCAACAGAACAGACTGAATCAGCAGGTCAGGCTGGACAAATACTTGACTGTAGCCACAGCTGTTGGCTACGGGCAGCAGCACTGAGTTACACAACAAGGCAACAGTTCCTCTTCTACCTTCCTAACAAAACTGCCAGGTAAGGCAAAGGATGGACAGCTACTGAATTGTGGTATAAACCATGCAAGAGTAACAAATGTGAGAGCAGGTGTGTAATAAATACTTGATGACATTAGAGAAGAAGGAGAGGCTCATTTAAAAAAAAAAATTATCTTCTGCAAGACATTAAAGCTATTTTAAGTATTGTCACCACCACAATTGGCAGTCCAGTCCAGTAGTGACTAATTGGTACATGGATCAGTTTTAAAACAATATCCCTCTTCACATGAAAAGGTTTGAACAAATTATTTATCCACTTGCTAAAGCTCTGGGGTTAAAGAAGTGATCAGTAATCAACATTTATTTCACACCTAGGCAGAATGACTAAAATGGAAGACTACTCTTCAGCTTCCTCTTCAACCACTTCAATTCTGCGAGGCCCATAGAGTAGAACATAAGCTATATGCCAGTCTCCACCACCAGATAACCTCAAAATATCTTCAGGTGTAACAATGCTGACTTTGTCATCATCAAATTTAATCCATTCATCTGCAAGAAAAACAAGAGCATTATTTGTACATAAAATCTAAGCTTGCTTAACAGCCCCTGCAGCAAAAGGAGCTGTGAAGGGTGGCGAACCGTGCTGCATTTTTTAAAGTCTTTTTTTACCTTGTTTCCTTTTAACCCAAGACACATAATGCCCAGAGGAACTTGATCTGCCTTGATGTGTTAGCACTGCCTGCAGGTCATAATAGCCACAGTTGTTAGAACCAATGTCTGAAGGAAGAGAGGAAAAGAAAGTTATGGCGAGTCCTACTTGAATAGTTACAGCATTTTTAGCAGCTTGCAGACCAAAGACACGGCACAGCACTGTAGTTGTGTAAAGCTCCATTTACAGCACAGTACAAAGCCATTGTGACCTAAAAGCAGCAGCTCTAAGCCAGATGAGTCTCAGGAAACCCAGGATGTTGTGTGTTCTCATGAAATAAACATGTACCCATAAATGTTACTCACATAATGCAAAGGGTGAATGCTTCAGGCCTGCAAGGCCCCCAAAACAAGCAGCACCAGCACAACCCCAGCACTTTTACAAGTCCAGTTTAAGTTTTTGGTTTGATTTCAGCTTTTTTACAGCCCACTGACAGGGCAGTGAGCAAAAGAAGTGCACAATACATACAAATGTCTTTTGGTATGTGTGTCCTCTATTAGCACCAGTTTGTCAGAGGGATGGGAATTATGCCTTTGACTACTCTCAAAGTTCTGGCCCACCTAATCTTTCCATTCCTTAAACTGCTGTCAGATTCTGAAGACTAATTTTCAAAGGCATTAAAAAGAGCCAGAGTTCTCAAAATACTCCTACCATCAGGAACACTTAAACACAAGTAAGTAAAAAGTTACTTTAAAGTAGATTTGCTTTCCTATACTCACCATCAGGAAAAGAAAATGGTTCATATTTAACTTCTTTCTGTGCACCATCACTTTTACTAGACTGAAGAACAGAATATGCTGAATTAATGTGGAATTGTTTTAAAAAAGCTTTAGCACAACGATATCAAACCCCAACTCTCCACTCTTTCAAGCATGTTTCTAAGTCTAAACATTTTTTGTTCAACTTTAAACAAGTGCCATTACTGTATTTTTTAGGTGGACATATAAAAGCCTTATCTAAGCATGACAGTTTTAAAGCAAATATATAAGCATTTCAGCACATATTGCCTACACTGTTCACCCACCAAATGTATGGGTTTGTTTATGAAGCAATTCTGCAGGTGAGGATTGATTCCTTGTTAGGGGCCTGCCAGCAGCAGAAGTGGCAATACAAAAATATCAGTGACAGATTCGAAGTGCCAATACATTTTGTTTGCAAACAGCACTCTTTCCTTGCTCCCAACTATGTAAGAGGAGATGCAAGCCTTATCCAAATGTTTAAATGAATTTGCCAGTACTTTCAGCCAGGAAAAGGCTAGCAAACTTTTGAAAAATGGCTAAAACACTACAGTTTTAGCACACTTACTTTTTTCTTCATTAAAGACAGAGAAGTCAGTTTTAGAACATGTGGACAGGATAGGACACAAAACCACGTACCAAGTTTTCAGAGTACTGATTTTAAGATCACTGGTACATATATTCTAAATTTTATCAGTCAGACACGTAGCAGTCCCTTGTACAACCCTTTCCAGCTGGTGAGCAGGGAACACCTTCCTACACTCCACTGAAGAAGTGACCAGCCAGCAATCAGTAATATTTGAAGAGAATCATTGTTTGTAATTCACAGAACACCTCTAGGCATAGCCCTGGTAAGCAGAAGCACTACATTTTAATACAATAAATACATACTGTCTGTCTACAGCATTTAACATTTCTCATCAAGCAATTAAAGCAGATACTGCATTTTCATGAAGATGCATGATGAGATCTAAAGCTCAATGCAAACGAGTTTGCTACATAAGAAAATAATATCTAAGGACATCAAGTTTTCTCTAGTCCTTATTAGTATCCCAATTTCAGATGTATGAGTTAATAAAAATGTCAGGAGACTTACATTCTTTGGCTGTTGATTTACTTTTTTGTCTTCTAGATCTTTGAATTTTGATCGGTAAGAAACCATTTTTTCCTGAAGGTCTGGCGTACACAGCTCATACACATCCAACATGAGAGGAAATTTAACATCCTAGGAAGTAAAAAGCATAAAGACTTATTAGCATAATTTGGTACTCCACATTAAAGGGTTCTCCCATGGGAAGACAACACTAAATCAAATTAAATGCAACTCTCTTCATGTTTATGGCAACCTGATCTACTAAAATTTTGGTGACAGTACTTACCTAACGGCTACAATGTTTAATTCAGTATACATAAACCACCATAAGTTACTGCATTCAGTATACATCAGTAATTAATAAATCATATTCTTTATTTTTATACTTCATTGTCATACTTTTACACTATGGAAATACTTATGCAGGCCTAAGGAGAAAAAACCCAGCTGTAGAAGGACTGTACACTTGCAAAAAATGTCAATATTCGTTTCCAAACAACCTTCTAAAAATTCCTAAAACAGTTAACATGGACCTTCAATCTTTATTTCCTTTCTTCCTCTTGTAAGGAAGGAGCATCTAGCATGATGCTCCCTGGGCAGCCTATGAGGTCTGTCAGCCAAGGTCAACAGAAAGCAAAACTGGAACATCTGACTGTTTGCAGCTGGTTCTTGCATTTGTCCCTCAGAAAACCAAACAATTAAAATAATTAAGACAGGAAGTGTTTGAGAGCATAAACCTTTCTCATCAACTTACTCTCAACAGCTGAAAGCATGGCCCTCTCCTTAATTAAACACTCTCCTCTGAACCACTGGTGAAAAGACACCACAAAACATCCTAACAGCATTGGGGTAAATACACTTCTGTCCCTCACCTCCTCCCTCAGTCTGGTTTGGTAGTGTGGTTTGCCACACACCATCACAACTGGAACAAAACTACTTTGTACTTAAGCAAAGAAGCTCCACTGTTAATGTTTTTAAATGCAATTTAAAAGCAAACCATTTGGTAAATGGGTCTTCAAGTACTAGTAGTCCACCTATAATAAAAACTCACAGAAAATCACAGAGGAATTAAACTTCAATATGCAAAAAACTTACCTTAAGAACTTTGGCATTCACAGATTCTTTCTCTTTGTAAAAAAATCTAACCATCTGAATAGTCAGGTACGCTGGCAAGCGACTAATTTTGGACTGTAGAAAAACAAATTAGAAAAAGCTATTACTTTTGATATTCACAGACCTTAAGCACTGCTCGTCCTAAATTACAGCCTATTATGGGAACATATTTGTACACAAACCCATAGGAATATAACAAGGTCTCCTATTTTGAAGCTTTGTATAGAAGTGTACTCAAAGAAATCATTTTGAACTGGTTTTAAATTTCTTGGTAGTAGATACTTGGAATCTTTATGAACATAAATCACATGTTGTTACGGCAATAACTTTGTGTTTTGGGACAGAAAACTGACAACACTCAAAGGAATTACAGAGGGTAGCAGCAGCACCACTCACAGATTTGATATAGAGTGCATTTCTCTGCAGTGTTGGAGAGAGTTTGGTGATTTCCTCTTGAAGACGCTGTTAAAAGAAAAAAAAAGTCCTATGTGTTCATCACAAGACACAGCTTAAAGAAAAGCACAACAGGGGTAAACAAACCAGAAACTAGATCTTGTTCTGCCAGTCTCCTCTGTTGCTATCAGCCATTACAAAACACAGGATTTTGAAATTCCTTGGCAGAAAGACCATGCCCATTCATTCCTTCAGCTCCAGGCTCATTCCTGAGCCATGACAACACTAAGTCTCTCTCTGCAGAAAATTTCACTCTACAGGAGTAGAACAATTGGATTTGGTTGTGAACTGTAAATGTATGTCATGGTTGTAGCAACTAAAGAAAATCTAAAGTTTCTTTTGATGAAAATATTTGCACATCCCTCACCTCTCAGTCTCAAACAGACAGAGCTGCCTATAAGGAGACAGTTGGTGTTTCCTTATAAAATTCAGGGAAAGATCAGCCTGGTTCTTAGTGTGGCAACTTTCTTGCTACAGGCAATCCAGCATAAGAATTCTAGGTCTTTTTTTGGCCTAAGTGTGAAGTTTCTTTTTTCATAATCTTTTTAATTTGTGAGCATTAGCTACTTTATCTTACTTTCCCTTCTGCATTGTGTCAAAAAAAAAAAAAAAAAAAAAAAAAAAAAAAAAAAAAAAAAAAAAAAAAAAACAAAAAACAAAAACAAAACAAAAACAAACAAAAAAAACAAAACAAAACAAAACAAACCAAAAAAACCAAAACCAAAACAAAAACAAACAACAAAAAACAAAAAAAAAAAACAAAAAAACAAAAAACAAAAAACAAAAAACAAAAAAAAAAAAACAAAAACCACCATACAAAGATTATCTGAGAACCATTCAGTTTGGTTTTAGTCCAGTACAAACCAGATCACTGCCCTACTGTTACACAAATACTCTGCAAGGAGTTACTACAAAAGTTTTGCAGTAACTTCTCTCCTTGCTATTTCAGACTCTCCCCAAAAAGCCCATAAAATGTTGAAATATATATACATATATACAAAACACAGATTACTTTAAAAGTTCTACTTAAATAAAGATGAAATCTCATGGAAAATAACACCCCCTTCAAAATCACATTTAAGTTTAATTGTTCCATTGTCTGGTTTTTTTTATCTCAGCAACCGAAGTGCCGCACTGCTTTAAAGCTGACTTCAGGACTTTTTGGGAAGCAATTACTGCATACTTAAATCATGATACTACTAGAGTGAAAGCCAGCTGAACAAAGAACTAGCAAGCTGTTTTGTACTTGGTTACCTACACGGGGAAGACCACGTCAGGGTCAAGAAAATGCTGTTGTAATCTGCTCAACATTAACATGCAATTCTTTCACAGCCAGCTTCCCACTGACCACCAAGAAGATTCTTGAAACTTTGTAATTTGGACAGCAGATGTCAATTCCAAGTCACAGATTAAAAACAGAGGTCATCTAGAATTTCCATTAAATAAAAGTTGCAATGGCTTACCAATTTTAGTCCTGTAAACAGATATTTCACTTCTTGATTGATAAAGCAACTAAGCTGAAGCAAATTCTCTTTTCCTTTTGTTACTTCCTCTTCTTCGGCTTCTGTACATTTCATGCTTCACAAAATTAAGGAAAACCATCATGCACCAAGAGCTGAACTACTGCTCCAGTGAAAACAACATGTCAAGCAGCACAGTAATTTAAGGGAATTCTGTGCTCTTGCATCAATATACTTTTACTTCTTGTAGTAGAAAAGATTTGAAACAGCCCTTCCTTCTAACCAATCTGTCACTTCGTGGCTAATGACAAGGGGCATCTCAGGCAGAGAGCATACCAAAAAAGTAAAATAAATCTTTGATCACCATTTAACATGAGGCCTGCTTTGCTCTTTCTTCTGCCCCGCTCCCCCAACCTCCAGGACACAAAACATACTAACTGGCTGACAACACCAAGTTATGAAGCCCTCCTGCAACACTATTTTCCATTGCTGTTTATAATGAATAAAATTCTTTTATTCCTGCTGCTGGCCAGACTTCTTATTTCTTTCAACCAGCACAGACTCCTTTCCCTGTCTCATCTAAGGGGATGTTTCCTTATTTCAGACAAGCAGAATGCACAGTCATATACTTTTTGTTCTTGCTATAAAGAAGGTACTAGAAAGTTGTCAGCTGCATTTGTTTCTTACTCATCTAACAGTAGACATCTAATTTATTTCTTAAGAAATCAATCATGCTACCTTCTGTGCATGTTTAGTATGACAATTATATCAGCAACATACCCTTACAAGCCAAAAAAGGGCTATTTAGGACAATAATTACCTTCATTTGGATAAAACATGTCAGCATCTTTGAGGTTGGTAAGTGCCAATCTTCTCTGGGGAGGAAATCCACTATTGAAATCCAACGAGTTTTTTGTTGTAAATTTCCATTACCATTCTTCCTCCCCGCATCATCCTCTCTATCAAGGTATATCCAATCTCACCTTCAACCTCTGTGCACTCCTGCACAACATCATTCCCCCTCTTCCCCAACACACACCTTTATTTTCTATACTATTCTGAACAAAGCTTTTCATCCTCCCTGAACTCAACTGCTAAAGTGTTATATTATTGCTCTTTGTGTCTTGTCTTAGTCTTTAGGATACGCTGTTTCAAATTCAATGCTGAAGAATTGATCAATTAAACTCTTCTTTTTAGAAGATGCTGCTGTAGCTCCAGAGTCTGTCTGTAAAACAAATTCTCTTATGATGTAACTGTAAATAGCACATAAATATAGTCTTCTCTACAGACAAAATAACTCCATTTATTTAAATTCTTTAAAGCCTATTCCTTACCATTCTATAGGTGCATTTCTTCCTAGTCAGTCAATCTTCTTACACAGCATAAAGATTTCAAAACCAATGTACTTACAGCATGCTATTAAAACCACCTCAAAGCATATTAGTAAGCAAGGTTTCAATCAAAAACTTACACCTCCCTCTCCCACATAAATCTATCAGTGTAGTCTATTAGATTTTTGCCACTGCCAAGACTCTCTGGAAAACAGTTTACAGAGAAAGAAGAGAGTTGATGTGGTAAAGTCTTGTGAAAAAAAAACATTGAGCAATTTTTTATCAGGTTGATTTGATTAGCTGTCTGTTTAGACTAGTTTAAGGTAAAACAGTAGCACACATTTTTCAGAAACAAAAAGTTCTTATGTGCTGAATTCACAGTTATCAGGACCAGCTGCCACATATGTGAATATGTGTCACCACCAGACTGGTCCACACAGGCCTTAGAAAGCCTAAAGTAAAGGTATTCCTTTAGTGCACCCCATAGCACGGCTGACATGGCATAGGTAGCATTATGCTGATCAGACACATCAGAAAGTAATTTCACTTACTGGACTAACTGAGATATTAAATAACTCACAAATAGATAATACTTGGCAAAAACCACGTGAAATATTATAAATCCCAACTCCACTTAGAGTAAGACTACACTTACTTCCATAACTGCATCACCTTCTATGCCTTCCAGCTTCTGCTGCAGAACCCTCATCATCTGCACCCAGCACTCATTGGCATCCTAGGAAGGGAACACAATGTTAAATCTTACTAGTAGCATTATGATTCAGTACTATTAAATCCATCAACCTTTATTCTACACATATTTTTTTAAAAAGTATGGATCCCTTAAGGAAGAATTTCTCCCTAATCCCACCACGCATTGTCAGAGCTAGCACTTGATATTACCTTCAACTTTTCTGTGATACAAAAAGACCAATTTACTCAGATAAATTATTTGCACAAGAGAAGGAAAGTTTTAACATACTCTTGCTCTCAACTTCCAGCATACTATAGAATTTTTAAACAATAAGCTAGTAATAGGTCTTTACCTGCTGAAGGTACTGGCCTTGATCACCTTTCTCTGCAAACTGTGGGAAGGCCATATGTAAAAACTGCAGGAGAATGATAGGTGGGATACTGGAGGAAGTTTTATCCATGGAATCAAACAAGTCTCTAAGAGCTTGAAGAAAAAGTAAGTGAATGCTTTGAGAAGTGGAAAAACAATTCAAACATGGCAGGAAGTATAAAAAGAATAGTAAACCAGCAACAACATTTAAAGACCAATCATTCAACAATGTCCAATTTAATCTTTTCAAAGCAGGACCAAATTTTCCAGGTGGCATAACAGGTACACCTAAGATCTCTTTTGTGAACATCACTTTGCAAGCATATAAAGACAACAATTCTGAGAGTTTGGCACATAATGCCTTGTCTTTTCTGGCTGCTAACAGGAAAAAAATAAAACAATTTTTTTCAGTAATGAAAATTTCATTTGAAAGTCATTTGAAGAACAAGAGAACTACACCTAGAGAAACCAGAAGGCATTCACAATCTATCCTCTAGAGCAACTTAAGTTTCACCAGCTACTGGGAAAAAAACCCTTCATTTTTCCCAACTACAATATCTAGGAAATACTCATGCTTAAGACCCAGGAAAATAAGCATGTGTGTGCATATGTGCAGACAGCTCACAATTATGTGCAATCCAACAAATGATACTGACTGCATGACAACGTACATGGTTTTCGTTTTTGCTCCACACACTACCATCCAGGTCTTATCTACCCAGGCTACAGCATTTTAAATCCACAGATCACTTCAGAGACACCTGTTAATCCTCACAACAACCCTGTGAGGTAGGCAACAGTCTGCATGATCACTAATTTACAACTGGAGAGACTAATGAATGGTAGGTGCTCTTGAGTAAGTGAACAAAGGCAAGATTACAAGGAAACAAGGTCAGTTGCTTCCTCTTTCAGAAGGATCTTCACTGACCTTGATAAGAGGCGTAACTGATATGACACAGCAATTAAAAAAAAATGCCACAAGTGTCATGCAGGAGTTCCTGAACAGCTCAGCAACCAAGAATTAACTACAAATTACTTTTAACTATTAAAATTCCTAAGAAGCAGAGCTGTCACCTTAAAAAGAAAACAAGGGACACGAAGTAAAGGCAGTTAAAAGGGGAGGGGCAGGCATGGCTGTATAGAGTAACCATTGAACTTACCACCCCAAAATTCGATCAGCAGGCATACCCACAAACTGGACCTTTCCTTCCTTATATTGTTTTGTTTTTCCTTAAATGGACTGGTAGAAATCCCAGTGTCCTGGCCCAGCATCTTAGTGGGGCAATGAAATAGAGTAAAAAAAGAAAAAGCGGACAAGTAGTACGCTTGTTCGAGAGTAAGGGGTCTAACTAGAATTCTAGTTAGAACTTGAAGATATGGGGCCATCGTGACCTCCCACACTGTGAGCACCCAGATCACCACAATACAGAGTACCTTTCATTTTTAAGACACTACTTTCCATTTCAGTTACAAAATCTGGATCTTTAGGGTAAAGGCTAAGACCAATGATAAATCATCAGCTACCACCTTAACAATAATGCTCAGCCAATAAATAGGATTTAAAAATACCAATGAAACACATATTCCAGGAGTATGGTGTTAGCCCACCACTAAGTGAAACAAAGAACTGCACACTGAAGTATTTCTACGTGAAATGATCGAATCAACCAAAGGATGGGTGGAGTCTGCTTCAGGAAGTTCCGATTACTTTATGCCTACATGCAAAACAGTTAAGAGACACAAATTATTTCTATCTAAGCCTAAATCACACTTGAGTATCTTTTCCCTAGTGTGCAGCTGGGTAATGTGCAGGGACATACTTTGCAGGAATGGCCAAGAACAAGCTTTAAAGACAAATCCTCTGGTGCTAGCAGATCTTTAATTCCTAAGGTAGATGCTCTAAAGAACAATACACTGAGCTCTAACTGCAAACTTCATCTGCAGTCAGCAGGAAATAACACACTGGTTTAAAACCCTGTTTTCTGCTCTGAACACTAACCTGCAGTAATGTACTGAGCAGAGGCCATTTCTCCTGAAGCTCGTAAGGCACCACCATACCTAAAAGAGAAGAAAAATAGTTTGTATGCAATTAAACACAGTCAAGAAGAGCAGTTGTTTTTAAATCATGAAGCAGGCAGCTGCTAGGTTTATTTAAATATCTCAAAGGAAATCAATCACCAAACCAGAAGTAACTGAAAGTATGATTAACTCACATTCACCTCAAAGTCTCAGCTATTTGGCAAGCACTGCATGGAAGCACAGGCAAACTGGCATCCTTCAGACAGTAAATAAGGGCAGACCAAGAAGTCTGGATACGTCGCTGCTGCTTCCCTAATCCATTTGCCTGAAAGATTTGGTTTCTCAGTTTCCTTAAAAACAATAAGTCTGAATAAAAGCTAGACCATTTCTGAAACATTTGCCGTGGCTTCTTCAGATACATGGGAAAAAGCCACCTCCGAGGATATAATGCAGATACGATGCACAGAGATGGAGGGCAGGCTTGCTTCCTCCCTCCACAGCAGAAGCAAAACAGTGAGTGGTGAGATGTTTTCTTGGGGAGGTATTTCCTGCATTTAAAAGGTATAGGAGTCCACCCACAGAATTTATCACTCTTCTTTGAATGAATTCTTAATTTAGCAGCTGGATGAGAAACAGACAGGCTCCTCAAAGCATATAAGCCTTCAAGCAAAAGGAGGGTCTCACATATTCTCCAGTCTCAGACTGCACTTTTAAAATTCTGACTACTACTAGATGATGAGCAGGAAACTTCCCCATGACATGCTACTAAACAGGGAGTTCCCTTGCAGGGGGCAGTGGAGCAGGTGGTGAGGAACAAAGCTGTAACATTAAGCTTTCCCATGTGAGCCCTTTCACCCCTCTCCCACTACCATATACCCTACAGCCTTCCATGACGTAGTCAAGCAGGGAAGACCAAATAAAGGTTAAATCTCCAGGGAATCTAAATCTCCAGAGCCTGAATCTGAGTGAAAATCTTACTTCCCACAGACAATACGGCCACATTTTGTATTACACTCCATCAGTTTCATAGACTCCATTTTGCCATTTGGAATGTTAAATCTGTCAAATATTCTGATTCAGTGCAGTAACTCAATCCTTCATGTGGTAATAAACAGACTTTCCTAAAATGGCAACACTGATAAACAATAATAACCTTTAAAACCAAGTTTCTGTACTTCACAAATAGTTCTCAGTGCTAAATAATTAAGATTCACCTACTAAGAGAATGAAGAAAAATTTATAACTACTTAAACAATTAGCATTTACAGTAGTCCAGAATATCCAGCTGGGTACCATGGAATCAAGAAAGCAGTGTATTTTAAGGGAATTAAGTTAACCCTAAAATGGCAGTGCTCTGCCCTATTCTCACTTTTTAAAAAATACTGATTGTTTTCTCATAACAATTAATCTGGAGGACAAATTCAGGCTCACGTTGCCAGGTATTCTTTCTTCCTCTGATATTAATAATTTTCTTACAGATCTCTTAGAAAACAAACAAACAAAAAATAAAACACCACCCTGGCCATTTTCACATTTTAGTCCAGAATAATGAAAACAAACAAACAAACTAATATCAGAGAAGTTATCCTACAATCAGAACAGATTAGCAAATTAAACAAAATTCCATAAAGGCATGTCTTCTGTTTCCTAGACATCCACATGACTCTGGCATATTCTAGTTTGCTACCACAATAACACCCATGGTCCTATCTCAAAACGTCCTGCTGTACCTCCAAGTAGCAAATGTCAGTAACAACAGAATTTCACAGCTGAAAGCACATTGTGCAATAGAGCCATTGAAGGAAATATTCCTCAAAGGAACAGGACTCCCACATGAGTCTTTTATACAGAACAAGATCACAAAAACCAACCAAAAAAAAGGGTTAGGAAGTCAGTAGCTTGTTTTAGCGCTTTAAACAAGTCTGTAGAAGACGTACTTTCTGGCTAGGCAAAACACATTGTCTCTACTAAAAGCCAGTTCCAAGAAATACACAGCCTTAAGTTCTTATTAAAGTACAGACTAACACAGCCATAGGACAAACTTTCAATCATTATGGTAATCTTGAATGGTTTTAAAGAGTAACATTGTTATGATAATCCATACCAGTATTAAGATGGCAGTTGTACAAAAATATCTTATTTCATAAGCTAAAGAAAACACTTCAGTCATGGTATTTTTGTCCTGAATCCTACCTTTTAAGGGCCTCTTTCACTTCTGGCACTGAGCGGATACACTGAACCGTAGCATTCATGTAGCAAGTGTTGCCAAGGTTTGTCAATCCACATGGCAATTCCATCTACCAAAAAATTCACAAGGGTGCTTGAAGGTCAGAAAAATGTGCAACCATTTTTGTATAAACACTGTAATTTCACATCAACTTCTAAGAAAAGCAATTATCAGAGATGCATAAAACCTGGAATATTCCATCAAACTTTTTCAAGTTCTCCAGATCCACTTTATGATTATATTAATGATTTCACCATCCAGTGCTTTTAGGCGACGTTCAGGAATGCTTTGGGGTTTTTTTTCTGTGCATGTTTAGTTTAATGAACATATTCTTCAAGCAGGCAGTCATTCAGAAAGTTCAATTATAATCTCATTCAAGTTTTGACCTTAAAATGCTATTTCCATGAAAGTTCCACATGAATACATTTGTACAAAACACTGATGTTTTAATTAAAACCAGTTTTCAGTAAAACTCTGAAAGTGATGAAGTTCATAGTTTAAAACAGAAGCATAATTTAAACTCCTCTCCAGAAGCCTACAACAGATCATTAATTTGATCTTTTCAGACAACTTGTGAGTTTCTAAAGTTTTGACAAATGTGAAGGCCAACTAATAATTAAACTAATAATAACCAGTTTCAGAAAAAACTACAAATCACCACGTATTAGCATCTTTCTTTTTCTTTTTTTTTTTTTTTAATCCTGAATGCTTAGGTAGTTGTCAGGTTAAGCAACATAGCTTAATGAAACTGAAATAGTACTGCATACCAACACAAATTAAATATTTTAGGAAGAGAGAATCCATTTAGCTGTGTATTCCGTTAATGAATATGTGCAGTGCAGACAATTGAATTCTGAAGTATAACAAAATTTCAATCAGAGAAATGCAAAGCAGCCAACTTTTTCAAAACGTTATTTGGCACTGGAATCATCTCCTTGCTTGCCTCTCAGTTATCTCAAAGTGTGTGCAGGGTAATCTCAAAAATACATAAATATCCTTCACCTGCAGGTGGTCAGGAAAGCATTAAATCCTGAAGCACAAACCCAATCCTAAACTACAGATCCTTTTTCATACAGACATGCATAAAGTACTCTCATTCTGCATGCACAGTTGACAACAGTCATGCAATTGCTAAGTGTGACAAAGAGCTCCCAGTTCAAACAACTGATGAGAAAATTAAGTTTGTCAAATTGTAAAAAACAACTCAGAAGTTGCTCCATTAAAAAAATAATAATTATGCTTTTCCAGACTTTACTCCCATAAAGCAAAACATACAATCTCTCCTACTAATGTCCAACTTATTTTCATTTTTGAGAAAGAAAAGTTGACCTAATACTACTAACATAGACAAACAAAACCCCAAACACACACCACCCCAGACAAATCCCAGCTTCCCTCCACAGATATGAAAGGGGCAGGAAATGATATTGCACATGTAAGAGACCTTGTTCAGACAAAGTTCAGGACACTAGTACAGAAAGGGCAATACAACTTAGCCTTTAAAAACATTAGTAATGCTACTTATAGAAAACTTACTAAGCTGCCTGCTCAAAGAAAAAACAACACTAATTATATGATTTTTAAATTAAACCCCAGACTTCCCTTCACTGCTTCCAGTTGTGTCATCATTGTAAATTTGCATTTCTTGGAGAAGATGCTCAACAGACATTCCAGGTTCAAAATCCATTTTTAAGCAACTGCAAGTATTTAAAAACTTGCCATTACTCAAAGATTTACAAGAAAACAAAGTCTGGAATACACTTACAGCTGAAGCCAACTGCTCCTCTGTCATGTCTTCTACAAAGACGGGTCGAGCAATTGGCTCTTCTGGAAGTGCGTCTGCGGAACCCATCATTAATAAGGTCATCCCCTTGAAACATAGTAAATAAATAGCAATAAATATTCCAGGGCAGTTCTTTCCACTTTAAAAAAAATAAATCATTAAGCTCAACATATTTCAGCTACTTCCCCCAGAAAAAACACACTCTTTCTCTTAGTTTACAGAACCAATACTGCGCTATTGTGACCTAAGGGTACACCTTAACTCCCTCATACCTATAAAGTACTTGTTGAGAACACTTCCACAGCATCATCCGTGCTAGAGGTTTCCACTGAAACACCTGGTGAGGCTGGAGAGCTTGCCAACAGCTGACAGGATGCCAACTGGGACTAAACTTGACATTCATGGAACACCCCAACATGAAGTGCTCATCCCTTCCTGATGGACCACTAGGGATCAAGCACCTTCAACACGTCAGTGCAAATAATCCTCTTTCCTTCAAGTCCCATAAATTACCTTGGAACCAAGGATAACTGAGCAGCTAAATTCTGATCTGAAAGAAGCTGCAACACTTGAGCTTCAATTGACAGTCTCTAGTTCTCAAACTCAGAATTCTCTAAATAACAACAAAAACATCCCTCATCCTTAACCTTAAATCTGAGGAGACATTTCAGACAGATGTAGGGAATAATGAGGACCACAGCTTTGAGTTCAGATATTTATTTTTTCACCTGAAAAGCAAGTGGGAAAGGGAGGTGCCATCTTTTGGCCTGGCAAGTTCTGAGGTCATTAAACTAATTGAAAAGTGAAAAATAACCAAAATTACCCCATCAGTTTAGTCATGAGGACCAACATTTAAGGGGGGGTGGAAGCAATAGTTACCATGCTTGCTGAACTAGCATAAGAAAAAGGAGTCTTTTTGCATTCAACAGGAGTACATCTACCCAGTAAGATCTGTTCAAGGGGGAAAAAATTACTATGCTGGGCCTTGAAAACATACAGTACTAAGGAAAAGGATGAACAGCAGAATGGAAAAACTGCTTTGACAGTGCAAATAAATCCCTAAAACTTGTATGTAACATTATTAAAATTAAAAAAGGCAGCTATGAGCACAACAGTATGCAGAAAAGGACAAGAATATTACTGAACTTTTTGGTGAATGACTTTGCTACAATAGCTGCAGCTACAGACTGGTAATAGATGCTTGTGAACTTGTTACAAGGGTAAGGGCAATGCTACCTAATTCAATCTGCTCAGTGAAGAACTGGAGTAAAACCTGTAACAGATGTTACAAGATGTTACAAGATAGGTACAGAAACGAAAATCACCAAAAATTCCCTGATGCAATATTATATAGGTAAGCAACACATTCACTTTTTGTTTTCTCTTTGAACCAACCAAAGGTATGAACTGCCATTACTAATGGCTCTGTTTATAAACAGCAGCTACTTAGTACAGGAGAACAGATTTCAGGAGGTTGGTATAAAAGGACACAGGCAGAGCTGTTAACTTCAGCATTCCCAACACAGGTTGTCCATGCTGGGAACACACAAGCACAACCCTCCACAGGCAGTGCCCAGGTTCACAAACTCTCTCTACAGAACACGGTCACAGACAGATCACTCAGAAGGACCACTGCCCTGAGCCAGAGCACTCTAGTAAGAAAAAGAAATATATGCTCCCAAGTACTTCAAAAAAGATGGTGTGAAAGCACTACCCATTCAAACAGAAACAGCAAGCACTTTTAAGCCTTTCTTTAAATGCCAAAATAAAAATCAAACTAGTAAAATTTAGCTACCGCTGAGAACTTACATTCTTTATTTTTAAGTTCCCCCAGTCATCATCCTGTGAAATAAAATAAAAGACAAGTTAATTATCTTGCAGCAAAACACAAGCAAGCATTTTCATTAATATTAATCACGTATTTCTAAATATACAACTGTGTTTCAGCCAAGATTACACAATATTAACTCTCTACACATCATGTTTTGTCTGAAAAAAAAGCAGCCAAGTTGTCTTTTCAATAAGATTTTTCATCTGTTGTTCAACACTACTTAAATGTAAGCAGCTTTTTGAAGCAAAGTTGACTTTATCGCATTACACCAGAGAGTCTTCAGCAAAGAAGCACCAGAGAAACTTTCGTTAAACAAGATAAAAAGAAAAGAGCTGCATTTGGATGCTGAACATTACACGGTAACAGGAAAAAACCCAATCAAGCAGAGCAGAATTTGGTACAAAAGAGTAAAGAAGTGTTTTAGAACAGCAATATACCTCAAAACTACTTAGCAACAAACTTTTACCAATATTTTCAACTCTAGACAATGAATTATGCACAATTATTTCTGAAAAGTGCAGTCAGTGTAACATGTACAATGAATTATCTTCTAGAGGAACTCAGAAATATGGTCATTGCTCATGTTATCACATAATAGTTAGAAATAATGTAAAAACCATGGACTCCTACCTTCAGAGTTCCTCCTTTAACCATAACCTTCTGTCTAGCTGGCTGAACTCCAGTCAGTGCAAATAGCTGGGCTTTGAAGACCATTGGCGGTTCATCAGTGTTCAGCTCCACACCATCGAATTTCTCTTTTCCCCATTTCACATTAACTGCAAACAAAATGTTTTGAAACTAGATTATTTCCTAATATATGAGAATGTAATTACCAAGATAATCAAAAATTTACACTGTCCTAAAACATTCCGTTCTGCTCTTAAAAGCTGTCAAAAATCAAGATAAGGGACACCTTTACTATTTGGCACCTCAGCCATCAGAACATATTACTTCCAACAAGTCTAAAACTATCCTACAAAAACTGAGAAACTTTGCATGAAATAAATCTGTATAACAGCATCAGAAATCCTTTAGGCAGGTCTTCATAAAAGCACGTTGGAACCAACTCTCCCACTCTCTTGGCACCATTCGTTGCAAACAAATGAACTTTCGGAAGGAAGTTCAAAGGTGCGATTCCAGTTCAGTTTTCCACAGTATTTCCGTTCTCCTTCAATGGAAAACAATACAACGTTCTTTAAAAGCAAGGTCACTGATCCCAGCAAAGGTGCAGGATGGGAATTAAGAAGTGAAGCGAAATCTGGTCACAGAAAGCGTAACTCTTGCCGCTGCAAAGGGGATCACAAGCAGAAACATCAGACAGAATGGCACAATGGAATGCTAACTTCACTCCCAGTGAAGTTAGTACCAACCAGGAGGAGACAAGAAAATGCCTGGAATAAGCTGTGTGTTCCTAATGAGCATCTCTGACCACCTATCACTACCATAGGTACACAAGGCTTCTTTAGCAAGCTGAAGTTTTGCTGAAAATCTGTAAAATACAGAATGCAGTAATATTCTACATATAAGTATCCTAAAGTCTGAAATACCTTTAGGCAAGCCACATCCTTCTATCTGTGTTCTGGTTTTACAGAAATATATTACAGCAACTCTACCTTTTTTTGTAAAAAAAAATACAAATCTCTTAAAAGTCATAATCCAAAAAGGTTCAGATTTCAGATATATGCAGTTTATGATAAGTAATATGCTAAAATCATCACAAGTAAGTCTAAATTAGTTAGACCAAATTAGTCTACAAAGCAACTCAAATGACTGACTTTTCAGTATTTCCAGCAGAAAGTATCTTCTAATTTGCCTAACGTTCTGATATTTTTTTAACACATTTATTATTTTGCATATTGAAGACCTATCAAGCACAAGGCTTTTCCCATTTTCCAGGAAGACAACCCGCTCAATCACTGAACAAGTCAGCTGCACAGACTTTCGGGTTTTGAATTTTTGAACAGTCATGCATCCACTGATAAACATGCAGAAGAGTTAGCAATTACTAATCTGCAGTGTCACTGGTTTTGACAACTCAGCACTCAAGAGAAGGAACTGAAGAGGATGAGTGTCCTCTCTTCAGAGAACACAACCAAGACTTCATCCAAAATAAAAGAGAAACTTGTTAATTTGAAAACAGTGGAAAGTAAGAAGATGGAAGGACATTTTCCCCACTGATCAGAAAACACAGTTTATCACAGAATGAGTCAGGTTGGAAGGGACCACAGTGGGTCACCTGGTCCAATCTCCCTGGTACAGGATTATGTTCAGACGGTTTGTGAGTATCTCCAATGAGGGAGACTCCAAGAAATGTGGATGAGTTCACAAAAAGTCCTGGTATACTGACGTAAGCATCCCAGTTTGCATAACTAAAATAGTGGTGAAGCTGTGTACTGAGGCCACCTACAACCTAAAAAACTAAAAAGTCCCAATATGCCAATCCTCTGAGACACAAGCAAGGCAGTGACTGGTCCTAAAAGTGTCACTGGAGGTTTTGCTCTTGCAGTCTCCCATACAAACTTTCCCTCATGGCAAGGAGGGCAAGTGGAATGCAGTCCGATTTAAGAAAGCTTTAACTTTAGGTTTAGGCTGGACATTGAAAAGACCTTGTCCACCGAAGGGGTTATTATCCACTGGAATGGGCTGCCCAGGGAGGAACGGAGTCACCATTCCTGGGAGTGTATAAGGACGTGGCACACACTGCCATGGTCTAGTCGGCATGGTGGTGATCAGTCACGGGCTGGACTCGATGATCTCAGGTCTTTTCCAACCTCACTGAGTCTGCGATTCCTCTGGTTCTACCTAGGATATAATGGATTCGAAAGAGCGGAGACAGACGCTCCTAAACAAATTCGGAGGCACGGATGCAAGAGCCACGGCTCGCCTGAGGGGCGGCACCGCTCCTTTTAGCGGAGAGCCAAACCAAGCGGAGCCAGGGCAGTGCCGCGGCCCGCGTGTGACACTCGCGCTCCCTCCCGGCCACCCCGGTGCCCGGGACACCATTCCCTCCTTCCCTGCTCCGCCGCCAGGGCCCGGCGCGCTCCTGTGCGGAGCCTCCCGCTGTCCCTCCCGCTCCCGCCCGGGATGGGATGGGCCAGGCCGGACCGGGCCCGCGGGCGGCGGGGCCGCGCTCACCTGAGAAGAGCGGCATGGCGGGGCGCCGTGTGGCGGGCGGCGCGGGGCAGGGCTGCGGGGCAGGGCTGCGGGGCGCGGCGGTGCAGGGGCGGGAGGGAGGGAGCGGCGGGTCCCGGTGCCGGTGCCGGCCCCGCTCGGGCTCTCATTCAAACCGGCCCCCCGGGATGACGCTGCAAGCGCGGCCCGCGGCGGAAGCGGGGCGAGAGCGGTGCGCGCGCACCGCCGGAATGGGCGGGGCCCCGTCGGGAGCGGGGCGGGAGCGCGCACGGGGGGCGGGGGCGGGAGCGGGGGCGCGGGTAACCCTCGCTGGAGATATTCCCGAACCGTCTGGATGCGATCCCGCGCCACGTACCCTGGGATGCCCGCGCCTGAGTAGGCAGATCGCCCCAGAGGGCCCTCCGTGGCCCCTTCCAGCCCACTGATCCTGTGGGAGCTGGGGCGGGCTCACGGACCCCCGGGGGCTCTGCCCAAAGCAGGGACAGGTAGGCAGAAAAAACGAAAATACTTGTGGATGAGATACATCTGGTTTATAGGAAAAGGTGGAGTAAGAGATAAAACTGTAAACACAAGAGCTTTTATTGAGGGGAGAGGGGCTGACTAATCTGCCAGCAATGATTTTACAGCTCGGTGGTAGATAAGGAGCGCTGAAGGAGGAGTGTGACTGCAGCGGCCAGGAGCCTCCGGGACAAAACCTCCCGAGCTCTAAAGATCCTGAAACCAGCAGACATTGAGACACAAGTCTCAACTGCTTCTACAAAAGCTCTTGATATTAGGCTGTGGTTAAAGAAACCAAAGCAGTGTTTAGGCATACAACAAGGGAAACAATGCCGGAAAGAAACATCCCTTCCTCGACCTCTCCCAGCTACCACCCCTAGAAACTCCTCCGCTGCTTACAGCTGCAGCTGTTAAGACCTTATGCCACAGCTTATACCACCGTATGGTTTGTCTGCATGTGCACTTCTGCTTTTGCCATAGAAGTGATACCCAAAAAAAGAAAAAAAAAAAAAAAAAAAGGATCTTTCCTTGATAAATGTGCTGTTCACCAGATGTGATTTTCAATTCCAAAAAGTAGAAGAATGATATACAAAAGGGCCAGAAAAATGACCTGGGGTTTGGAAGAAAGCCTTGAAATGGAAGGCTTAGAAATTTCAGTCTTGACTTAAAATTTCACTCTTTTCAGTTTGTCATGGAGAAGAGCGAAAGTTGATTTTATTGTCGAATATAGGCTCCCATATGTGAAAAGGAGGCTTAGGGGAGCAAGGACTACATTTCAGATGATGCCTTAAGCTCCAAGGGCGATTATGTTGAAATTAAGCTGGATCTTGAATTAAGATGGAGTTTCCAATTCCTAAGGCAATTTAAGTATTGTTAAAGTTGACCAACAAGAGTGATGAATCTTCTGTTACCTTTGACTTGCTGAAAGGAGCTTTCTAGAAAAGCTTTAATCTGGCTCTGGGGTGTGATCCTGCAGACCATCCATTCAAGCGAGAGCAGCCCCCAGCTGCCTGCCTGTGTGTCTAAGTGTGGGATATCTCCAGTCTAGCCTTTTGGTCTTAACACAAACAGTGACCTACATAGAGGCCGCTTACTCGGGACTGCTGAGTGGAAGTGGAATGCTCTATTGTCTGAGTCGACACTGCATACATTCTCCGCTTTAGAGTAACCCTTAGTGGATCAGGGCTCAGGCACGCACAGGCCTTGCGCTTCCAGGATTTGGGATAGGCACTAGATGGTGCTGTGCTGAAAGAGAAGCATCGGGGTTTGCATCTGCAGGAAAAATCCTGACCTCTGCAAGGTGAAGAACCGCTACCTCCTTCTTTCCTCCGAGATCATGTAGGCCTCTTCCTGCAGTAATAGGTGTGTGCTTTTTTTCCTTAAGGAGAGGATCAAGAGATGCTGCTTTCCCTGAATCTTACACCAGCTGTCACAAGGAGTGTAGAGACCATGAGTGCCACCTGATGTATACAGATGAAGTACAGGCCACTTTGATGACATTAAAATTGTAAAAGATAGGTTGCATGTTATTAAATGCATCTCTTTTCTTAGTAAAGACAGGCCCCAAGGGAGCCTCAGAATTAAAATATAAGACTCAGGAATTGAAATACTGCATTTACATTTCTTGTTTATTTTAAGGGCAAAGTGTAGTATCCAATATATTGACAGGTGCATTTATTAATGTACATTTTATTTTCTGTGGGGAACATAATGTTCTTGGAAACCTGTCTGCGTGTCATAGAATGGTTTGGCTTGGAAGGGACCACGGGCAGGGCTGTCATTCACTAGATCAGGTTGCCCAGGGCCCCATCCAACCTGATCTCCAGTGGTTACAGGGATGAGGCACCCACAGCTCCAATGTATCTCCTATCTTCAAGCTTGAAACATTTTAAGGAATGTGTATTCGCAGGGCCGGTAGGACCCACTCATTATTAAGTGCTGTCTTCCAGATAATTTCCATGCAAGTTAAACATAAAAAAGAGACTAGTGGTTTAGGTCTAGTTTTCCAGAGTCCTGGTATGCTACAGTGCTTTACATATTTGAAAACAGTTCTTTTCCATGATAAATGTAAGCATTCCAGTTACCTGCACTGCAAACCTTGGCCATCTCCAAATGAGCGCCCAGAAAAAGAGGAACAGAAACCAGATACATCTGGGGGAAGGAACAAGAACAAAACTGTATTTGCATTTTTTATGTGTGTAACTAGTACATAAAATAAAAATCCCAGTTGAGTTCCCCAGCTCAGGAGCTGCTGCCCCTCCTCCTGCTTCGCAATTCCCGACTTGCTTCCGGCTACAGCCTCAGTGGTTACTGTAGCTAAATCCCACCCTTGTATTACAAGGCTGTTCTGCTACAGTGAGCTAGTCTTATCATTTGCCTTCCTTTTGCCTTCAGCAGGAATAGCTTGGCTTGAAGCAGGAATGAAAAAGTGCAGATTTTGGCATTTTGCTGATGTTAATGAACTTCCAGGCTAATACAGTCTTAAAAAAAAAAAAAAAAATGGAGGCAAATCAACAAAAAAATGATCATGTAAGAATCTAGATTTCTTGATTTCTCAAGAAGCATACAAAACTACAACTTCATCGATATGAAGGAGGCCAGGGTGATTTATGCCAGCTTACACGCTCACATCTCTCAGTGTCTTTCTGGTGCCATATTAGATGAGTGTAGGCAAAATGCTCCCGCAAGAGGAATCATTACTGACAAGAGTAAGAGCAAACTGGATGAAGTGGAGCTGCAGTGCACATGGCAGCAGATTGCTTTTTTCTGGATGATAAAGCTGATGCTTACTGAAAGTTTCATAACAAATTTTTTCCCCCCTGAAATATCTGTTTGCACAGTTGAGATTGTAAGTATTACTTTTCCTAACAGTAGAAATCTTTGGCTAAATTTCTTACTCAAAGTATAGTTATTCCTGTAGACAGGCATTTTGCTTACAGAAAACAAGTGCCAACATCAGTGTACCAGTACACACAAACTGTAATTTGCACATCTAGACTTTATTATTACAGCATTTTAGTTGCAATTAATCCTAGACACACTAGTCAATGTAATTTTACACTTCATTATGTCTGCTGCTGTTTGCCCAAGCAAAATTAGCATTTAAAAAGAACTGCAGAACTTCAGCATTGCTAAAAAACTACAGAAATCACAGTAGGTGCCAATCTGTAGAGTAAAATAAATTTTCCACGCTCCTTCCCTCTTCCCACTAGTCACTATCTATTCATAATGGGTTTTTTTCAGATTCATTAAATATGAAATTACAAGATACTACTTTTTTATTAATAAATTACTCAAGCAAGAGTTCCTGACCCTCTAGAGTTAGCCAGTTACACATAAAGGAAAGCAGAAAAGCAATCCACAATCTAATCTGGGTCTGGAGAGACCATAGGCCTTTCCTACTGCTCCAAATTTCCTATAGTAATGTACATATTTAAGTAAGGTATGTTCAATCTATTATTTCCCCTCTCAGTATGTGACAGTATATTAAAGCAGGTCATAATTGTTCCTTATATTGCTTGACAAGCTCACAATGTGACTGGTGATCTGGAGCGTTGTCTTTAGTGTGCTCTAGTCACAGCTTTGAAATTGCTGACACTTCTGATACAGCAAGCTCAACATAGAGGAACTTCCTGAAATTACCACATCAACTGCTTCTATTTACCTATGCTTCCCAGCTCTGTGACGTTCAAAGGACATACAATCATTCTTATCCTTACTGCGCTCTATTGTTCTACAGGTCTTGGCAGATTACCCAGGGAGATTTATGGACAGTAGTGTCATGGAATGAACAGGATGCTCCAAAAAAAACCCCAAACAAACCAAATCCTAACCAACAAAAACCTTTTGAACAATGTTCCCTCCCCCAATAAGTGAGATTTCTGAAGCTCCAAACCTGCATCATGAAGGATGAAGCAATCATAAGGCCATCTTAGGGTGGTGGTTGAATAATAAACACAACTTAGGCTACTTACTACAGCAGGTCATAAGGGAATGAAAAAATTATTTAATATGGTATTTACTTATTCATGTAGAATAGTAAAAAAAGCCCAAACAAACCAACATTTCAGAGTTCCCTAAGTGTTATGCCATAAATGCACCTTGTACTAGGAAGCTGCTGCAATGTCTGAATGCTTAGAAAGATGTTTAAGCTGCAGTCAGGAGAAAACACCATGCCAGCCATTTTCAAAAGGATCTTTCCATAAATTACTTTATTTCTCATTAAATGAGCACAGAGTCATTACCATATTAATAACAGATATGTTTATTATTACATATCCATCAGTGCGGCTTTCAATACCACTTGAAACATGCAAATCGTCCTAAGGACGAATCAGTTTTCCAGTGCTTCTTATTTAATACACAACTGCAAAGCCATTATAAATTACTGAGGAGGTATTTGGTTAAGAAATAAAATAAAACCATACTGCCCATACCATGAATGTATTCCTGCTACAAAGCAAGAGTCTGACAGCATTTACTGAAATTCCTGAATTACCCAGAGCATTTGCGTCATATGCTTTTCTTCTTTTGCATTGCCTACACATCTCTTGGCTTATGAACCAGAATCAGTCTTTCTTTGTAAGAGGAATTCTCATTCAAAGACTGTATTTAATTTAGAAAACGCAGCTAGCATCTACAATACTTCAACCAATTAAAATTCAGTTAAAACTACTGATATGCAATAGTTTTTTAGAGGTTTCTTTTGTTTAGTTTTAGGTTTCTACATTTATTGACATGGCAATAATACAAGTATCTCAAATTAAGGCACTAAAAGAACAATGCAAAACCAAGTAAAAGTGTTCTAAGAATAATTTACAGTTCAAACAGTGCATATATTTCTTAAATGTTTGTTAACTTAATGCATGTTACCACTTAAAATTGTAAGGCAATACATTATAGTTACAGAAATTATGTACCCCAAAATATGCTTCCAAACTTGGTGGTTCTTTTTACTGTTAGTTTCTAATGCCTCTAACAATAAAATAATTCAGTATGGCTTGGCAAAAATGCATAGATTAAAGGCAATTACTTGTTTTCCCCCCTTTACAAACCTGCTGCATCAGTATTTTGTAAAGCACAATGCAAAAATATTTAACACTTTGATCCATTCCATAGTGGGTGTTTAGCATTAAGGCTGTAAAGAACTCTGCAGTGAAGGCACTGAAGTTCAAGTGATAAGGCTTCATTTTAAGCTAGTTCTGCAGTCTTCAAGAGCACAATTTAGTCTTGAAAGTAATTGCAGTCCTTCTCCTTGAGAAACCTTCCTCTTTTACTCCGTTTCATATGCTCATCTTGACATAAATATCCCCTTCACAGGGTTACCAAACAGTCCTTTTCTTTCACTAGTATGAAGAAAGTTGGCTGCATTTCATTGTGACTGACAGGCTTTTTTAAAAAATCCAAAAAGGCAGCACCTTTTTTTTTTTTTCTTTTATACACCTAGCTAAGCTTTATTTGCTTTAACTTGCATTACATAGTAATAATTAATCTAATCTACCTCGAGACAAACCCGCAATTAAACACCCTCAGTGTGCTTTTGTGCCAAAGCAAGGAGGAGACAGTAATAGCAATCTTAACCCTGAAGCCTGTGAAAGTTATGTTGAAAGGAATAACAGCCTGTCTGCACTGCTCTGTGTGGTTAAAAAAAGCCCTGTTTTTCTGACTGCATCCCATGAGATTCCATTAAGCACTGTACGTGTGGTTAGCTGGAACAAAGAAGAAAACAGACAATTAATAACAAATATAAAAATTAGCTTCATTACACTAGTGCATGTTTGCCAAGAACTTAATGAATAAAATACTTTGAGAAATTTTTTTTCAAATTACCTGGTACAATACTAAGATCATACCTACATAATCTTCCACAAGCTGTCCTTAATTTCAAACAAAATTAAATGAACACAGAGATCAGACAGATGATAACATTACTGCAGCTTTACAAGTAAGTGGTTAAGAGTAAACAATCAGGGGTGTATTCATGGCAAATGCAAAGTGACCCTCTGTCCCTTGTAGGACAAGAAAAGACTCTATAGGCTAAGAGTATGTGCACGCTGTTGCCAGAGCTCATCTGATGCACAGGAATTTTGTTTGGTTGGTTGTTTTCTTTTCTAAACATGCATTAATTTGACCAGGTGCCCAAGTCCAAAGAGATTAAAAGAAAACACCATGACTGTGCTCATACAATGTGATTTAATCAGCATACTATGAAGTGTAGTTTCCAATCTCGAAGCAGTGTTGCAAATGCCAGTGAGTTCATCATGACGTTCTGGTTCATATTTATTAGTGGTAAGTTATTAAAATGGGGAACAGAACTTAAGATGAACTTTTATATGTGAAGCTGCTTTCAATGGGTCTGAGACACCTCTTCATGAAGTCAAGGAACTGCAGCCTACCAACTGCAAAGAAAGGTGGGTCAGACCCTGAATGAAATGTACTGAAATGTCTTCAAGCATGTGTTAAAAGTCTGTATCCATTCAAGAAAACAGGTAATGCCTGCTTACATGGTAGGACTCCATCAGCGAAAGCAAGTTCTGCTGTACTGTCTGACAAGAAAACAATTTTCAGATACTTAGTAAAAGCTAAACATGTGCATTCCATAAAAATTATCACTGCTTCTCTTACTCCCATGCCTAAGTGAAGAGGTGAGGAGATCTGCAGGGTGCAGAGATCTCCTGAGTTCAGAGAAGGTGGTCTAACAGTTTGCTGCCTCTTGAAGGGAAAGGAGCCTGCTGTTCCTCTGCTTTGTCACCTTCCTGACCCTCCTACTTACCTGTCCTCACCTTCGGCAATAACTGCACTTCTTAGCAGGCGGATCCACTCACTAGCTCAGCAAAGTAAGTCTCTATTTTTTTTTGACAGTCAGGAACTGAATTGTGGACTTTAATGGAAGGGTCCAAAATGGATCACTTCAAGCACTTACCCCAGATCCAATGACAGAAGAGCAGGAAAACAAGAAAGAGGGAAAATCCTTCCCCTTAAGTACCAACAGGCTCAGATTAGCTCAGCTACTGTGTAATCACCACTTAGGGGTTCAGTACATAAGATCCATTGCAAATTTATTTAATAATCTAAATGTAAATATCTGGTACATCAGAAGTGAATTTTCCTAAAATAAATCCAGTGCCTCTTGTTTCTAAACATATGGAATGGAATACAGTATCAGGGCATAGGCTGGGCATACTCCATCACAGCAGCACTTTGTCTAGTTCACATGTACAACAAATTTGCCTGAGAAAGCCACAGAAATGTCCACAGTAGAACAGCCAGAAAGAGAAGTTCCTACCTGGCCTTTCCTAATGCTTCTTTGCTCAGTGTAACTCTGAATCTTTTCATTATTTGCTCACGCTGCTCTGCAGGTGCCACACAAACCCCACAACATTCCAGTCAACCTAGTGGCAGCTGTCCGATGGGGACAGAGCGTGCCACAAGCAGCTCCTCAAGCATTAACAAGGTGCAGGGGCTTCCCACCTGCTCCCTGCACACATCTCCATGCAGCACAGCAGGCCAGGAGCATGAACATACCCAGCACTCATGCTGGTCAACTGCTGTGCCTCTCTAAATGGCTTATGCTCAATATGATTCTTCCCCCATACTCAGTGCCTGCAATATGCGGCATTAAAACAGAGTTTGCTGTATGTTCTAAGAACCTCTGTCAGTATTGACATCATTAAGAAGCAAGATTCTAAGGTCAAGTATCAGTTATGTCACCAAGCTCACTGATGGATTCAAGGTCAGTCTAGAAGAGTGATGTGTTTTCTGTTTGATCCACATCCATGGGATCTGTCTGTTAGATAAATCCAAGCGGTTAAAGACATAAGATACCATGCAGGTATTAACTTCTGAATTGATAGAAAACCTAAGAGCTTTATTTCTCCCCAAGAACTTGAAAAATCTCCTTGGGTGATGGAGAAAGGTGTGAACAGAGGCAATACACTGAGGCAGATGGAAAAAATACAAGACCAAAGTATTCTGAACAGCTGATCTGACCTGATACTTCACCAGTGCATGACCACCCCCTTCACCCTTCCTCATCTCATTCTTGAGACTCTTCCACAAACCACTGCAACTTCTGAACCCAACAGAAAACCATGTGCTTTTTTCCTGTGGCCTGAGGGTTGGGGGTTTTTTTGTTGTTATGCTTTGAGATTTTTGGTTTTCCTTTAGTCAAAACATTCCTGGTTTAATTTTCTGCTGAAAAATAGATCAGTTGACTCTGGTAATCTGTGAAGCATGAACTGACACAAGATAAAGCTCAGGAATGTGCAGCTGGTCCTCCTTCTGGTGCTGGTGAGATCTTGGGCTCATTTTATCTTAAGGATCTTAAAACCAGAGCTTTAATGATGGTGTTTCTCATTTCTTAAAAAGGTTCCATTCACTATTTGTGTATTTCTATGATTCTGTAACACACTCACAGGACAAATGCCAATAGCATTAATAACAGAAATGGTCCAGATAACCGATCTCCCCAAACAGACACATTCCTCTAACAGCTACTATAAATTTTCAAATACACAAATCTGTTCATTGTGTAACAGATCAGCTGCAAACTTGTCCTTGCTAAAGGCAACTCCAAATCATCATTTCTATTAAGACAGAGTAAAAAAGAATCAATTAATTGATTTAAGAAAATGGATTTTCTCCCATAGAAAGGGTATGGATGAAAGCTGGTTATTACAGCTACCAGAGGATCCTGCAAGGATAAGTGGAAAGGAAAACATACTCAGAATAAAGTTCAAAGAGTCTTTTGGAAAAGAAAATCTTCAACTCTCAATATCTAAATGTGAAATAAAGCAGTATATACTTTCTTAACCAAGGCAAGGCTTGGCAAGGGGGAAGAAAGAATCTGTATATTCAAGAACAGAGGATGACTTCTAAAATGTACAATCAGGATTTTCCAAGTATTGTTTTATATTGTTCCAATTAATACAGCTTAAAGATGGAAGTAAACAATATATTAAAAGAATTCTTTCTAATCTCACTGGCTGGTTGGTTGGTTTCGGGGGAATTAGTTGGTTTTGGGTCCTTTTTTTTTTACTGTCCAAGAACACTCCCCTTCTTCCAAAGATTCTCCATTATTCCGACCTTTTTCAGTATGCAATGTTGACTAACATTATGCAGAGTCACATTTTTGAACTCTTTTAAAACTGTCTTAATGTATCTTATATTAGTTTAGGAGTTTTTTTCCAGAATTTTTGGTGGGATGACCATTCAGTATCAAAATCATTCCACCTAGTCCTCTTAGGTATCAACATGACATGCTTTTCTTTCGGTCTTAAGTGACTCAAGACTCACTGAAAAATCTTACTGATCAGTCATAGAGTTCTTTAATCAGTTCTAAGGACTTCTGTTATCTTTACCTGCCTGTTTAAAAGGTCTGCCTTTTAGTAACTAGTTTCTAAAATCCTGATTATTGTTGAAATAAATGTATCATATACAATACATGAAAGCACTTCAGATTTTTCCCAAGTACAAAACAAGAGTATGTCTTCAAGAGTCCTACTGTAAATAAAGATGATGTCAAACAACAGCTATTATCATGTATATTTTAAAATCAGCAGGTGTAATTTATATCCAAAAGTCTTAAAGGATCTTGCTAAAGCCTATGAAGGGATCTAACATTTTTCAGTAAATCTTGGAAAATTGAGGAGTGAAGGGAAAATTAAGTTTGGAGAAACCACGAAGCTTTATAAAACTTTCTGGAAGTTGAGAGAAATGTACACTTTGTAGACAAGATAAATAGTTTAACAAGATTCTGTTGCACAAGTACACACAATGTAAGTATATAACAAACGTGACTGAAATCCCCCAAAAGTAACAATTACAAATCTGTCTCTGTGTGGTCCAGTACTGAAGATGCCACTATTCAGTGAGCAAACTCTGATTTTACAGTCATTCTTAACTCAGGTTTATCACTCTGTGCTTTTCCACTGCCCTCACACCCTTGCTTTTAGCAGATTTTTACAGAGAAGACTATAGGTAAAACTACTCGCTTCCCAGGAAATCTCCCCATCAGAAGTGTTTATGTGTTTCAGACCTTCTGCCTGATTACGTGCCAGTGTTGAAAACTGTAAAATCACATCATGGTTCTGTTGTGTTCCTACATATTGAACTGTAACTTGTAAATTGAGACTGTGTTCAGTGTTTGTGAATGTGGCTTCTCCTCCCAAGACTCTGGCACAGCTGCTCACAGATTTCTTTTTAGGTTGTTATCCTCATGCTGTTGCATTGATTATCACCTCTAACACCAAACTGCCTGCAGTATTACTGATTTTTATACAGACAGCTTTGTATTTGAGGCCTAAAGTAATTTTCCCAGATGAGATTAGCTTGAGGACCTTCACTGAATACATTGCTATCTCAAAACTATGATCCCTGGGAGTGTTCAAGGCCACATTGGATGGACCTGATCTAGGGGAGGGTGTCCCTCCCTCCCCACGGCAGGGGGATTGGGACTAGGTGATCTTTAAGGTCCCTTCCAACCAAAACTGCTCTATGATTCTATGACTGCTTATGCTTTAGGACATGAGGCTTAGGGACAAGAAAATCAGCACCCTTTGTATCTTTCTCTTTGCAAAGTTTTCATTAAAATCAAGGATATTATTTCAGATAATTTTTTTAACACGTCTTGAGGCAAAAAAAGCTGAAGATAGCAAAATTTAAATGTCAAAGTGGTAGTAAATTATACTGATTAGACATGCCTTATAAAATATGGTCCCCTGCAGGAGGATGTTTCATGATACGCTCAGTGTCTCTTTAAACGCTAAAGGAACGTTTGGTAGCCCTGCCAATCTTTCCCTACTGAGACACTAGTTTTCACTTCATACTGTCAAATCAATTGGATTTTTGGGGAGCAAGGGACACACGCACTACAGGATGAAGCTAAGGCAGGTTAAAATCAGCTCAGAGTAACCTAGCATTAAGAAAATGTATTTTACATCTTGCCATGGTTAATGCATAGGGTCATGAACAGCTTATAAAAACAACTGCTGGGATAGAAGACAGGGAATGAGTAAGCAGGGAGAAAGAATGGAATTAATACTTAAGCGGCCTTCCAACAAAAGAAATGGCCTAATAACAAACTGAAAATCTGTAAGTTTCTCACTTCACCACTACTTGCAGAAGACTTCTAGCTTACAGGAGTTCTATGGGTGAGATGACTATGTGGATCTTCCTTACAGTTAAAAGCCATTGCTGATGTATTTGCTGAGTCTTGCCTTTAAAGAGAACAAAATGCTACCAGCTCCGTTGCATGCACTGGCAGGCCAGGTACCAACTCTACGGTACCTTTCCAAAAGCAAAGAACTGACAAATTTACCATGACAGCAAGAGAATTCTGGTTGCTCCTTCTTTCAGGATTTGAGCAGAGATTTAGGTCAGCAGTTCAACAGTCATAACTATGGAATTATTCCACAATTTCACATTGAAATGGATTTATAAATAGAGATTTTTTTAGTCCAGAAGATCCATAGACTTTGTAGCTTATTTCTCACCTAGTTTTTCCAGAAGTATTTTTAACAACTTTTCGGAATGACTGATTTGCTGAGGATCTTGTAGATATAGTTCTAGGAGAAGCACGAACAAAAGTAGATGGTGGTGTCTTGGGGATCTTCTTTACTAAATGAGTTACCCACTTCTTCTGTTCATCTTGACATGATGCCAATAACAGCATATCTCTTGCTGAAGTTACATCATAACTCACTGTAAAAGGAGGAAGATGATTCAGTGAAAAATAGGACTTGTTATCAAAATAAGAGTTATGACATACTACCCATGCCACTGGAAACAAAAATAGCTCCTATATCCATACTTGCATTGGATTTGTTTACATATTTTTGGAAGACAACAAACAGCAGGAGAGATTATGAATGTAGCAGTCTTCAATATTTTTCCCTGCATTAAGATTCTTGAGTCTAACATTAATATTCAAGAAAAGAGAAAACTTACACTAATTGCAGTCTTAATAAGCTGAAAAGTTGTGTGCGTGCCTTACGGCCGAGTTCCAGAGTACATACCCTGAATGCTCCACTTCACAGGAGCACAGAGAAGTAACCTGTACTCCAACCTGTGAAGTGGCTGAAGAACCACTCTGCAAGGTCTTAGCAGAGCTTCGTGATGCAGCAACTCTAATCATCCCTAATGTGGGCCAGGTATGAGTAGAGAGAGAATGATTTGGGAACCAGGGAGCTGCCCAGCACTTGGGCACAAACCTCCAGGGAACCTTTTGCTCTCAAGGACCTCAGCAGAGCCCCATCAATTACACCATGAAAGGCATCCCTATAGAGGACTGCCACAGCTACCTGTTTATATGCGGCATAGCAGCCTATTGTTTTAATAGCACCTTTCACATCTAAAATCATAAAACTTCACTTTCAGCTTTAGTTTTAAACTAAAGTGCTCTTATTTGCCTTCAGTAGTTTATCACGTGTGGCTAAACCATGCAAAGAATACAGAACAGAAAAAAAACATGAGTATACCTTTGCATGGTGCAATTAATTCCTCCTTTTTATCCAAGTGGTCTCTGTGGCACTTCACGTGGCATCTTCGACATTCTAGGGCAGCAGGGGGTTTAAAGACATGCCAAAGAGGTTTGGCACAGGCCTCACAGTTGGCTGGAAAGTGGTATAATGTGGGAATAAATTCATGGCCCTTGTGATTTAGAAAATTTGTCTTCTCTGCCGGCTGTACTGGTTCTACCTCCAAATCCTTCCTGCATTCCCCCTCATTAGCATAGAGAATCTGAAAAAGAATACTGCTGTGTTATTATTGAAGCACTAAGTATTTTCACACCCTTTTCCAAGAAGCCGCCAAACTTTTTCAAGAGAGTTAAAAAAGACAAGAGACTACACTTCCTTTTTACCTGGAATATTTTAGGAATCTCTTCAGTTTCGGCTCTATATACGTCTCCTTGAGTTACAGGCCGGACATGAAACAGCTTACTAAATTAGAAGAAACATGAATCAGAAAATTCTAAAAGGCTATGTATGTTTTAAAACAGTTATCAAACTGCTTTGAAGTTCTTGGAAGTTTTGCTTATGCACACAACACTACCTACTTCAAGGCTGCAATATGATTTTCAGAATTAATTCACAAACCACACAGATCTTGGCCTACCCAAGTAAGACCAAAATATTATACAGCATGGAAAGCGAGTTATCTTACAATGGGGTCAAGATCCATCATGCCAAATTTGCATGTGAAAAAGGCTTTCAAATTCTTCCTCAGAACACCACGAAGTCTAACATTATTGCTAGAAAAGCTGAGTGATAAACCTGGATGGAAGTAACCATAGAGTACTACTAAGCTTTTTCACTCCATCATGTTACGAGTTGATAAACAATCAATGCCAAAATATCACAAAAAGAAATTTGGGGCACCAGCTGTTGAAAATGTTATTAAAATTGGAACAAACATCATCTTATACTGGGTCAAAACTCTAAGTCCATCTACATCCCAGCATCCTGTTTTCAACAGTAGCCGTAACAGATGTTTATGAAAAGAGAATAGGAGAAAATAACTCTTTTCCTGGTTATAAGCAATTGGCAGCTTAGGCACTTCCTGAGTCTGAGATTCCTTCCAGACCACTGTATTTGTTAGTCACTTACAGACCTCTTCATGAATTCTAAAACCTTTTTTCAATTACTACTTTATAAGGTCCTGTAATGTCAATCAACTGTTCAAACAACACAGACGTGTATCAGAGATGGGCTTCAGTGATATTTGACACAATTTTCTTCATGTATAACAAATGTAAAAGGATCACAATTAATTTATTTTATCATATTAATAAGACACCATCTGGAAAGGTTAGAAGTGCTTTGGACTAGATGAGTAACGATGATTTCTCTTTTTCTCTAACTTTCAGCAATAGCAGAACAAAGAGAAAGTAGTATCTTCTGTTAATGGCATGCTGAAATACAGATAAGACATGTTCCAACTACTCTAGGAAATTAAAAATTATTTACGGAACTTTGATTTCAAGCTTTTAGATTTGTTATCAGGTATCTCACACACAAGGCTCTTTTGTCAATTTGTATCCAAAACTAACAGTAACTTTACTTACTCTATATCTAGTACCATAGACGGATTAGACTGGTCCTTGTCTTTTTCATCATTGTAGAACAGTATCTTTTTACTGCTCACCACAACATACTGTGGAAAGAAAGGGTAAAATGAGTTAAAAATGCATTTTAAAAAGCAACATTTATCCTAACATACTCCTACATACACATATAAAGCCTGAATAAAGGAAAGTTTTCAAACTAATATCACTGGAGAAGCTGCAGTTATCAGGAGCTTAAAATTTCAATCATCAGAGGATGCAAGAATAATCTTCTTTTTTAAAAAACAACCATAAAAGGCTGCTTCAGGTATTCTGACAGGAAAATTATGTAAAATTTTAGACAATCCAGAACAGAACAAAACCACATGATTTGTGCCTAGGCACAGTCACTTTTGTTCATGGACACTGCCAGAAGTCTGACAGCAACCCAGACAATCAATTCCAGAACAAGAAGAGCCAAGAAGCCTTAGCTATCGAACAGAACAAGCTGTGGAATAGATCTAGAAATATGTGTTTTGTGAGACACCTGAAGAACATTCAAACATTACTGGCACTTGAATCAATATGGCACCATTGAGTATTCTTGACTTTGCACTCTAGATTTCCTGCAGTTCTGCTAATAGGAAGACAAAGTGAAACACAGAGAATAGCCTTTGAGGTATCTGTAGCAAAATCCAGGTTCCAAACTGTGGCAAGCAAGCATTTTCCATATGGCACTTATTCACACTGCCTCTCATCTGAGGCAGTGGGAGAATCCTCTAAGCTGCCATTAGTTGAAATGAGGCAGAGCTTAACACTCACTCTCTGCAAGCCAGAACAGGTCGTGGTTTTAACTTAAAGACAAATCAACAAGGTCTGATAGCGATGTAAAAACAGGCACGTTTGGAACTCAAAATACTTTGACTGTATTAAGAAGGCCATGTTAGCCAAGCAAAAACAGGAATACTTCAAAGATGATGTTCAGTAGCTGAAGGTCCAATACAAACACTTAAGTGCTTCTTTGGCCGGAATTAATTCCTTCTCCTTTAAATTTTGTAGGAACCACTTCCAACAATTGTAGAATGTGAATGTAAACAGGAGCATTTGAAAAAGACCTTTCAACAGGAATCAGAAAGTTACTTTGAAAGTGTCATGAATAAACTGAGTAATTCCCAACAGCGATCTTTTAATTTAAGAAGATGCAGGGAAATAAACTATTTCATACAAATTTCTTGTAAAATTTACAACATTCTAGTGACCATGTTGACTTAGGCATTTAGTTATACTAAAGGATGTTCAAAGAGGTGAACTGAAAAGCCAGAAAAGATAATCAGAAACTGGTTCTAAGCATCTCAGTTGGGACACATGACATTACAAAGAACCAGATCATAACCTCTGCAGAGGCAAAAGGATACTGTTTTGTTTGAATTGGGAATTCCAGCACCGAGATCCAGTTTCTGAAAGTAAAACAGTTCTTTTCAAGAGACACTGACCATTTTAAAGGTAAGGGAGATGGAAGCACCGTTGGAAACCATGTGTGGCAAGTTATAGTGTGATGCTTTCTTCCATGACCTTCAGAACATTTAAGTGTGGTATTCCCTATTCTCTCCCGTCAAGTTGCACAAAGAGCTTCTTTTTCATAACAGAACTATAAAGAAGCACACTCAAAGAAATAGTGGGATTTTTTATGGTTTAAATACGCCCATTATAAAGCATTTCCTCACCCACTTGTTGTAAATTTGCATAATGTCATTACTAAAGATTACATATTGAACTTGAATTTTCTTGGTTTTTTTATACACACTAAATTACTCTTAATTATTTCATTTGGTTCTCAAACATGAGTTGTAAAACCAATTCACCACATGCCTAAAAAATTTTCCAATTGAGGAAGATAAAAAAAAAGGTACCTGTTTCTTCCAGCCATGCCGCTTTATATTTCCTTTGTTTGGTACTGAAAGCCAACCTTCAAGTCTTGATTCTGATTTAAAAAAATGCATATTTAATAATTTCATGTATTTATAACAACAAGGCAGAATAGCACAAAAGCAGACTACTACTAGAAAGGAAGATGTACTACATGCAGTAATAGGTAATTACCTATTCAACAAAGCAGAATAAAAAGCACAGCTAAATAAAATGAAGATATAAGCATTTAATTCATGCTTCATCACAAGCCAACATCTGATTACAGTTACTGCACAATAAAAGTAAAGCTGTTCTCCTTGATGCCCAACATTTAACACTGTATGTAAAGAGTTTGCAAAGAGCCAGGCGGGAAAGACTTTACTTTGTAAATATGTTACAGTTTAAGTTAAGAGATTTTCCATATAAACATAATTTTACATTCAAAGGGGCTATATGAAAATACTCAACAAGAAGATGCGGGAAGTAAAACAAGTCAGATCCACATTTTTCACAGGAAACATGGGAGAGAGAGCACAAGAGCAAGCAAAGCTACACGGGTGTCCCCATTACTCACAGAAGATAAGCATAGGAGATAATTAAATAAGGAATGCAGGAAGAATCAACTAGATATAAAGAATAAGAGACAAGTGTTTTATTCAAATTTTCAGTGAAAGATTCTCCAGAGAGCAATGTAATAACATGTTTTCCCACCACAGAACTACTGAAATAATTGAACAATGATACCAAGAAGGGCCAGAAGAAAATTGACATTCTGCCTAATGTGAATTGTAGATTTAAAAAACCCTTCCAGCTAAGAGTGGTTTCTAAAATTTAAAATGATGGAGCCAGATAACTGTAGTGAGAAGCTATCATGATTCCATTAACCTGAAATGACATGGTAAAGTCTCAAAATTTTGGAAATGTGAGAATGAAGTCATCAAAATTACAGTCCATAGATCTATTTCACAATTGAGAGAAATGGTTTTTTTTAAATGATGTAAAAATGTGATTTGAAAAAGAAGTATCAAAAAACAGAAATACAGCCGATAGCTAATGTATGCATTCGTTATAATAAACTTAATTGGCAGCACTGAAAACTTCAAAAACAAGTTAAAATTTTCTGAATAATTCTCCACAAATATTTATGTAAAAAGAAGCTACTGGTCCCTTTCATCCTTTAGGAATAACTCTATATGAGGTATATCCCAGCACGCTCTTAAAATACATCCAAATATCTAAAAGTTTTTGTCCATATGCTTTGCTATGTAAAATTACAATGAGGCTGACAGCCCAGCCAGGTGTTAAAATTAAACATGAAAAAGATATTTCCACCCTAGCCTTTCAGCATACAACATTTAGCAGTGGACTACACTTAGAAATATAGAATCAGTTCCTAACATTTCTTCACGCAGAATAGCTTCAAAATACTGTAGGACCACTGAAGTACTGAAATCAACAGGAAGAAAGGCATGATAGAACTCACTTCAATAAGAAAAAGTCACGGAAAAATTAAGTAACTTTGCACTTCCCTGCCTCTCCTATCTGCATAAAAAGAGTGGGGGGTAGGGGTTCCCCTCTCAAACCCTCTCTGATTCTTGATATTCAGTAGCTTTGGAAAATGCAGCCTATTTCCTTCATGTCTACGGGCATCACAGATAATGCTTACCTTGTTTTGAATACCTTGATTTTTACATCAAGAGAAGATTCTTCCACTTCTAGAAATTATAAAAATACCCTAAAACTCAAGTCCTCCATTGCAAAATAAAGTGATTAATTGTTAACAGAGAACACAGTAGGGATGACTGTAGTTCAAAAGGAATATAGGAAGGATGTGTGTATGTATGGCCAGACTTCACAAACGAAGATCTGGGGAAGGGCTCTCCCCACGTGGGTGTGCCCTTGCAGCCTGGGCAGTGGTTTTTTTAGGTGAGGGACAGCGTGCACAGAACTGGTCCCACTGTTTAAGTCCTAAGGTCCATTTGCCATGGCCGAGCGAGCTTGGACAGTGACAATGAAATCCTCGGGACTGTCTACAGCACCCAGTACTAACCGGGGCTGACTCTGCTGAGCATCTGAGATCTGATGGGATCAGATGGCAGGGAGGCATTTAACTGCCCAGGGAACCCTCCCCAGGAAGGATGACTGTTGTTCAAAAAGAGTAAGTATGCATCTGTAGAAATTGCAGCATATGAAAATATGGAAAGATCCAGTAATAATAAATTTTAAAAGATGCTTATAGGGACAGTGTGAGCAGGAGTTGTTCTAAGTTCACTTCTATTTCAGTACATTCTGAAAACAATTTCAAAATAAGTAGGAAGTGACAGAGGTATTTCAAATGAATCCGTTGACATTCTTATCTGTCTACTACAAATCTATTTTAGTGAGTAAATTCTGTTTGAATAAGAGATGATTTCTGAGCTGTGAATAACATCTTGCAGTTGAAAATAAGTTTCGGAACATGCTCCTTTTCAACAAAGCTAACATTCATCTGGAACCAAACGTACTCCTAAAAGTGTAGATGAGTTCCTTCATTCCAACCTTGCAACAAAGGTTTCTCTCAAGTAATATTTATGGTGCATTTGATTTCCTTTGACAGTGTTAGCTAGCACAACTGCAAATGTTCATCTGGCCATTTCACAAATATTTGATCCAGAAGAATATTTATGAGTGTTCTGATTAAGTAATTAAGAAAATATGGGCTATCTAGACTATGAAAAAGATTCTTCCATTCCTGTCTTCAAAAATAGACTCAAAACTATTGCCTGACAACTTTCCTGTATTTTGGAAAGAATCCCAGAATTGATATTTCATATTTGAAAATCTAAGATAGGACTCAAAAATATCTGATGGCTAGCTAGATCTGAATAGGATATGAAAAAAGAATTCAATAAAGGCTACAGATCTAATAGTTATCTCTGAATATATTTCAAATGTGGATGTGCATCCTAAACATCTTCATGGTTAGTATTCATACTGCCAGGATTCACTGGGATTCAGTATGATAAAGGTGAGTTCTAACAGAAGGACTTCAATAAAATCACACAAAGCAACCGTGGCTGTACTGATTTACAAGGTTTTGTGTTGTTCTGGAGCTAAGTAGTACAGGCACTTTGATAAGCAACAGTGTCTCCTTCCAGTGCTCAAGAATTCATACCCCTCCAGACTCTTCTACTGTCAATAAAAACCTGGAGATACTACCTCACTAATTCTTTCCAGTTCACACTTCCCATTTGATTATGTCCTTCCTCAGACTGTCTTACTATAATTTCAACCAAGCAAACCAAGGATTGCTGACTGAATCTTGCTTTGAGGTTTATTCAGGTGATGGCTACTTGCAGGTACTTCAGAAAGTCCTAGTTGAGTTTCCTATTCCAATAAAACTGTTGCTTTAAATGCTCCATGTTTATTATTCCATCCTATCTTTACACAAAACATGATTTATAACATACATTGTAAAATATTACGTGCTGCAGTTAAACCTGTAGGTTGCTTAAATTATCTTGCCAATCACATGAAAAGAAGCAAAGCACAACAGGTTAAGTGCCCTGTAACAACTAGGAGAAAAAAACCCTTAAGTTCCTGATTATGTTCTGCCTTGACAAAGAAGAATTCTGTTTACAATCAGGCCAGTATCAAGACTTCCTAAGTCCAGCCAGGAGGAAGAGACATTCCAAAGGCATCATTAAAAAGCGAATATCTCAGCTGTTTCAGCAAGGACTCTGTTAACAATGGAGACATCAGCTGAGATATGAGCTGCTTATCTGAATCAATAATCAGGACTGAGAGTTACAGAACATGCCTAGAATTGAAAGAAGAAAAACCTTCCTCCACATCATGACTTTTCCCACCTAAGTAAGCAGAAGCCTGAGAACAGCCTGGATGGTCTGAAGGGGCCAATGCCTACCTTGGGAGAGACGAAGCTGCCCTGGGAGCTACCAGAACTTGAGGTGGTATTTAGCTCAATGACAGAAAGCACTTCCAAGTGAAATTCAGCTGTAAGGTGTTACCACATGATTTCTCTGTATCTATGTCTAAACAGAGAATTTTTTTCCTTAAAAAATTCTGAGTATTAAACATTCATTTTAGTATTACCCTGAGTTTATTCAAAGACTGCAAATCTTTCTGACCCCAAAATTTTACAAGATGCTCTTCCTATAAAATTTGAGCTGTACTCCTGTAGCCTCTCTGGTGGCTGGTAACCTAAACTCCCTGATGAGAAAATACATGAACGTCTCTGCCATGCAGGACAGCAGAAAATGCCAAAGAGCCAGGATCTCTCTGGAATTCCAACAACTTTACTATCACACCATGTCATACTAATGTTTTTCTCAATTAAACCAGAGACTGCCCACTGCCAGAACTGAGAACACATAATCATTCTTTTATACACGTTTATATTATTTTGTGTCTCCATTTTTCCCCCTGGTGATATTTTTACTGTGACAGGAAACTGAATAAATAATACTATAATTACTTATTTTGAAATTTGACCATTTATTTGCTTTAATTTTTTTTAAACAATGTCTTTGCCTTAAGAACTGTTGCATTATCTAGAAAATCCTACTGACTACTCACCACATCGAGCTCTTAAACAAGATTGTGTTCAAGGTGCTCTGAAGGAATGGCTATGTTTGGGCTACAGAAGTGACGGAAACTTAGCACACAGTTGAAGACAATCAATGTCATACCACTAACTTGCAGCAAATGACCTGTTGTGATATATCACCTTCTGTTTTGAAGACTAACTACTTGGTTTGCAGGAAAAGAACTATGGGCTGGATAATTTCCTCTTTCTCTGTCATGGGCTATTTCTGCTTTGAAGTCTGGCTGGTTTTTGTCCTTAGAACACTACTGTACTCCTTTTCTGTGCTCTGCTTGGCTCTTTGACAAGTGCGTGAAATCTGACTAATGTCACTTAATCTCCTTTAATTACTAAATTGCTTCTCATTCACTTCCTGACTAACTCACTCAAAAAAAAACCCATAGAAAAAAAAAACAACACCAAAAAAACCCCAAGAAAACCAAATAAAACCAAAAAAACCAGCATCACATAGGAACAGGATCTAGCTCTAGAGAAGTCCTAATAGTATGTATTAGACTTCCTACCTGTATCACATAGTAACACCAGCAGCACAACTGCAGTAAAAACCAGAGGCATGGGTAGAGAAAAGGGCAGAAAAAGAAGAGAAATGAAAAGCTACTGAAAAAGAAACAGTTTGAGGGGTGATGAGTGTAGATACAGACCCCTCACTCAAGAACACCAGAACAACTTCTACTTATTGTGATGTTCTAATTAACAATGGAAATTAAGAGCTGACTTGAAATGATCTTACACAGACTGAAATTTCTGCCTCAAAAATGAAGTGACAGGTCATGCAGCCAGAAGTCTGATTACACATCTCAAGAAGGTAAAACTGAAAATAAGCTTCCTTAATGAGGCAGACAAAGAAAGAGCTTTTTCCTGTAGTCTTTCCAAGATCTGAGACACAACACAACAAGGTCATACTGACACACTATGGCCCTTAAGAAGAAAACACGGAAGGTATCTATGCCTACATGGAAGTATTCATGTTTTCTGTTTAATACGCAACAGATATTAACTGAAAATGGCTGAGAAGGAAAGTGAGGAGGTTCCAAACTAAACTTTTATGTAGAATAAATCAGGTCTGTTTTGTTGTAGAAAAAAAACCCCTAAAGCTCTCACTTTACAGGAGTTCAGAAATTTTCAATTAAAAATTTTGAACTATGGTGCTCTTCAATTAGGAGACATTTAAAAATATTGATTCCAAATACTAACTTGAGGGGAGAAAAAAAAAACTTTAATAAGTAAAACCCCTCTGATTTTTTTTTTTACCTCTATTAAATAGAATACACTGAGAATGAGTATCTAAGAGAAGTACTGATAGTTTAGAAGGACTTCTTAGCAGGTGACAGCTAAGGAAAAAAATGTTCCTTAACCAACCCAACAGATCTAAGAATTCAATGGAAGTTTGACCTTGAAGATGTTTTCAAAAGACAAATACAGACATTTTCTTTACAAGATGGCAACTGCCTGAGGGTTTTACAGATCAAATCTCAGAGTGCAAAAGGCTTCTTGAACAGAATAGAAGTTGAGAAGAAAAAGACTAAATAATTATCTTAACAAAAATCTATTCTAGAATGGAATTCATTAAAATATTAACTAAAAATAAAAATCTAAAGATACACTAGGGGAAAATAGGACACAAAAACAGACACAGAAAGGAATAACGACAGAAAAACATTTACGAACACTCATAACCTACCTGAAAATTGAATCACTCTAAGACCCCTGGAAAAATTCTAGAATGTGGCAATTTGAGCAGCATGAAGTGCATTAACAGTAAAAGAGACAGCTAAAATGATTCTATTTAGTTTTATCTGATTACTCATCCACTGAAATCTTAAAGTACCCAAAATAGTATTTTAGTTTTGTATGTTTAAAAATATTTTTTGACAATAGAAATCAAGACTATAAATCTGTAAGACAAGCAAGTATGACAAGTTTATTTATTAAGAATTTCACAATAAATTCTAAAGATTACTTAACTTTAAAAAAAATAATAAACCTAGCTCTAACATATGGAAATTGCCATGCATAGCTTACTACCTCTAAACATTTTTTTCCTGTATTGAGAAATACAGAAGTGGATAATGTAAAAGTACAAACTGATTACACTTTTCAAACGCCGGGGAAGGGGAGAGGTAAATCAGTAACCAGTGCAACAGTGGATGTCAAAGTACAGTGCTTGGAACTGACACCACATAGAAATGGCTGGTTATACTGTATTATTTGTTCTTATTTTAACATGCTAAATCAGAGTACCATAAAACCATAAATAGAAATTCCTACAATTATTTTTCACATCAGCAATTACTGATATTTGTCACAGAAGTGCTACACGACTGTGAGTAAGAACAGACAAAATCGAAGCAACTTTGCATTCAAGATATAAACCACAATCATGATGTTGTGGAAGTGCTGGCCCTATTCACTGAACACTGCCTATTGTACTCACTGTATTTGAGAAAGAGCAGATGTAAAGATACTCCTTCCACAAAAGTGGATACAAATTGCACTAATGCCAAGCAATACAGTGCGAAGTGTGAAAGTGTGATGTGAGAACAAATTAAGACTGAAATATAAGCAGCTAAGCTACGAAATAAAAAAAACCAAAGAAAGTAAGCAGAGATGTGATATAGAAAGAGACAGAACATTTTAAAAGGCAGTAACTTATTTGAAAGAATACTTTCCAAAACTATGTGCATGCGCAAGATCAAATAGTTCCTATATGCTTTTCTCTTACCTGAAAGATTTCCATCCATTTCATCTGTAGGGAGACTAGCAACACTGGTAGAATCCATTCCTTGCTGGAGATCCATAATTTTCCTTTGTAGTTGTTCTATGTCACTCTCTTTACTATCCAGCTGCATCTGGAGCTCATTCCTGTATGTAGATTCTTCTGCTAGTTGCTGTATTTATATAAACATGTATAGTTACTGGGATATCAAAGTATTCTGAAAATAAAACTCACTATTGCTTTTTTAATATATCTAGATACTCTTAATAGTAGCGATATAAACTATTATAGTAGAAGTTTTTGGCAAGCCTTGGAAGGAAAAAAATTAAATATCAAAGATCCAGCAATGTATTCAAGCACAAAACAGTCTATTATTCATTTATTAAATTACCATTTGCCAGGAAAAGGAGATCACCTACTGGTGAAATGACCTGGTAGTTTGATACCAGTTTAGTATGCTAAACAGTAATCAGGTATTTAGTCTTTGTAACATATCAGCAACTTCCACAGTTAAGAATTTAGAAAGGGGCAATGAATGAGAACAAGCACTTGTCAAGTTCTCTGCCTCACTAAAATTCTGTAGACTAAAACATCCGAACCAGAACTTTTTTCCAAGTAGACTACAAGCTATGCATTTTTCCTGCAGAGGCAATTCTACAATGGGACAAAAAAATTTAGATTATTTTACCGCTTGCATTTCGTTGAGCTCCTTTTGGTATTTCACTACCATCTGATTGAATTTCTCTTTTTCTTGATTAAGTTCTAATTGCAGCTTTCGGTTTTCCTTCTCTTTCTTCCTCAAATCTTGCATGTTAGCTTTCTTTCTGTCTATTTTAAAATCTTTCCGATTCATTATCTCAGCCAGTTTGTTGACAGCCTGTTAAGAAAAAGGAGTACCAGTAAGAAAAATTATATATGCTACCATGTTTCATGCAAAACTTCTCAGTTCCTCTAGTTATAGGATTTGATTAAATAAAAAACCTTACCAACGTAAATGGCCCTTACTCATGACCAAAGTTAATACTGAAAAATACACAACATCAAAACTTACTCTTTTAATTGTAAGTATCAACAATGCATACTGTACCTCATGGTTAACAAACTTCATTTCAAAGGAACTAAGAGTGAGTTCAAGTTACTGTTTGGTTTGAATCTTGGCAAAATGCCAACCACCTCCCGATGTGACAGTGTTTCCACAAGGGAGTGAAGGAAAAAAGAAACCTTAAAACTGAAACTGGTATATATGCATATATTTACACAAATTTACAACATATATATGTATAAATATAAAAGACAAACCAACAATAACTTAAATGTAACTTCCCTCCCAACAACACACAAACATTCCACCACCCAGAACCCCAGAGAAACACCCTAGTATTTCCCGGGTAAAACAGCTAGCAAAGAGAGGAAAAGAGCAAACCCAAACAAAACAAAAGTATTTTACTTCCCAAAGACCACAGCTGCTGTGGATATCTCGCCACAGGAGTGGTGAGGCCTAATCTTTCTGAGCTGCAGAAGCGAGGTGCTCTCAGCATGGCCAAAGGGAGAAGAGAGAGAGCACACTGGGAGCTGCTCTTTGATTTATAGTCTAGCTGACGTCACATGGCATGAAATATCTCACTGGTCACCTAAGTCTGCTGATACTTGTCCCTAACCACATGACCCATGAAATTGGGGCCTAGCTAAAACTAAAACCTTAATCTGAGTTTTTTTGGGGTTTATCAAACCCATCACAGTTCACAAAAGCAATAAACCTAAAATATTTCTGTTATGCAAAGTAATTATGGCTATTAAATTGCATAAAAAGTTGTACCTGTGTCTTCAGAGTTCTTTCAGTGTTTATGCTCTTCTCATAATGCATTCTAATATTATTGATTTCCTCCTCTTTTTTCATTCTGTAATCTGTTAAAATAATATTCAACTTTGAGACATTTTAGGATAAGGTAAATATTTCTAAACTTCATTACTTCTAGAATTGCATCTTTGTTTTTCACCCCTCCCTTTTCCCATTGTGTAAAACACTGAGTAAAATACAATTTGCAAAGATAAAGGTTACGAGCTTAATGCTACTATAATGATAGAAAATTACCAGAAGGATACATCAGACAGGCACCAAGATGAAACACTAAAGCCAACATAAATATCTTTGCTTAGTGATGGTGGCTAATTTTGTTGTTCCACTTTCTTCATGTTTGCACTATCAGAAGGGTTTCTGCAGTACCAAAAATCACTTCAGTAACCCCACAGAATGAGACTGACATGACTGGACTCACATTTAGTACAGATTCTCAAATCAGGCATGAAGAGAGCATGTGGAAAAAGGCTTTCTTTAAACAAGGAATGATTCTGTTATATATCCCCCACCTCTCTCCCACACACTTGTTAATCAATTCTACCAGTCCTCCTATCACACTTCCAGTCTGCCTATTTGTTTCCAAAGTATCTAGAAGCATGCAGTTCACTGATAAGAATTTCCCATCATAACTACAAAGTTAAAAAACAATTTTTAAGTACTTACAAGTAATAAACTCCACAAATTTAAAAATACTGAAAGCTGCTTGTTCACCCAATTCCTGCTACTATGAAAATGTGGAACTGAGAGAAAATATTTTAGTATGCCTTCCTGCCTAACATTTGCAACAACACTGGCAACAGAATCAATAAAGCCTTTATCTTTACTCTTTCAGTCCTCAGATATTAAAGCATGCATTCCAATTTTATAATGCTTACTCAAATGCAAAATCATAGGAGCAAACTGAATTACAAAGTACCCTCCCATATAGTCAGAATGCATATAAATAGAATGCCCATCCACTGATCTGCGTAAGATCACAGCTTAGATTCCATATCCAAGTGAGATCTTAAGGATATTGAAATACTGATACTGCTTTACTGTAAATACTGGAGATAGACACAAACATTTTAATTAATACATTGTGTGCAATATGACATGCAGAAAATACTTTTCCTGAATAACTTTATGTGCACATGGGCAAGGCTGGCAGAAGGCAGTTAGACAGACAATATATGGATGAGCTGTAGCGGACAGGCATTCCTGCACCCCCAAGTTCTTCTCAGCAGGGCTGCTCTTGATCCCTTTATCCCTCAGCCTGGATTGACACTGGGGGTTGCCCCAGCCCAACTGCAGCACCTTGCACTTGGCTTTGTTGAACCTCATGAAATTACTATGGGCCCACTTCTTGAGCTTGTCCAGGTCCTTTTGGATGGCATCCCATCCTTCCAGTGTGTCAACAGCACCACACAGCTTGGTGTCATCTGAAAAATTGCTGAGGGTGCACTTGATCCCACTGTCTGCACCACTGATGAAAATACTGAACAGTTCTGGTCCCAATACGGACCCCTGAAGAGCACCATTTGTCACTGATATCCAAAGGGATACTGAGCCATTGACTGCTACTCTCTGGATGCAACAATCCAGCCAATTCCTTATCCACCAAACAGTCCATCCATCAAATTTATCTCTCTCCAATGTAAAGAGAGGATGTTGTGGGGGACCATTTCAAAGACCTTACAGAAGTCCATATAAATGACATGTGCAGCCCTTCCCTTGTCCACTGATGGAGTCATTCCATCATAGGAAGCCACAGGATTAGTGAGGCAGAACTTGACCCTTGTGAAGCTGTGCTGGCTGTCCTCCACATGCCTTGGAAAGCTTCTAGGAGGATCTGTTCCATTATCTTTCCAGGCACAGAAGTGAGGCTTACAGGTCAGTACTTCCCAGGGTCCTCCTTTGTAACCTTTTTTAAAATGGTGCAATTTACACAGAAGATATAGTTTCAAGATGAAAATAATGACATGTTATTTTACATCAAGCCCAAAATAATAGGGAAGATAAATAGCAATGTCTTCTCCCATTTCTCCAAATATGTTTCAAATTCAATCATGTTTCAGAAGAGAGGAATAAAAACTCCAAACATGACATACCTTCCTCCTGTTTCTTAAATTTTTCATTGATCTCTGTGTTTTCCTTTGTTATTAAATCAACATCTTTGGTTAATGTGCTATTAGTTTCTTCCAGCTACATGAAAACAAACACATTTGAAAATAAAGAACTTGCCATAAATCCTGGGAGTATATATTACAGTATAATTTTAACTACCCTTAAATCTATAACAACCATTTACTTAGAACACATTTCTGCCTATGTAAATTTTTAAAAAATGTTCCTATTCTTCTGTCCTGAAGAATGCTCTTGATTTACCAGAAGACTCAAAATACACCTGTCCCAGGCAGATTTTTTTTAAATTATCTCTACAAAACTGACAATACTGTAATATATAATTAAAACTCATGTTAGATTGTCAGTTATGTGTTAGTAGTCAAGTTAGATTGTCAGAATGTGGCAATTTTCAATTAATTTGTGGTACTTTGGAAGTAGTAGTACCTAGAGGTCTGATCCCCTGAATCCAGACAGAAAAGCAGCTGATAGATGCTATAACTCTAGCATTAAAGGTTAGAGTAGACACAAGGCATTTACTGCTACATAACTATCATAAATCATAAAAAACAGGTTTAAATCAGGATAAAAATAAAACTAAATTTAGTCATATCCAAGCATACATAGGTAAACACATACATAGGTTGCCAAAAAAAATAATTGGAAAGGAAACCCATGACTTTTTGGATATGTGAATATGTCAGCTCCCACAGCCAAGATCACTTAATAGATAAATATTAAAAACCAGACACAACTGTAATCCTGAAAAAAGGAATGTATATACAAATATTTGAAGACTATACAAATGATTGTGCACCAAGCTGTCTGACAAAATTATCAGAATATTTGAAACAGAAATATTGGCAAGAAGGTATGCCACAGAGATAGTCTTCTAAATGCCTCTTAAGAAATGGTGGCATTCTGGACATTTCTAGCTTAAAAAAGAAAACACAAGAAATAAACACTAGTTCCATTATCTTTACACAGAGATGGAATATTCATGGTAGTCCTGAGAGAAAGCTTTGAGCAACTGAGCCAAGCTCAGTCACGCCTAGAGTTTTACACCCCTAAGATTCTTAAGAAAATGTGCATAGCTGATGCTAAATGGGAAAAAACAGTAATGATAAAATAACTATGTTATGTATAGCTTGCTATTTGAGACTCCTCAGTTAAAGGCATTATCAATCTCATACTAACACTCAAAAGCTATGCTATAAATTATCTTCAAAAATAACAGCTTGGGGGTTACTCAACACTCTCTAGTGGGTTATTTTAAACAGTTACTTTGCAATAAGAGTCTCTAATACATTGCTCCACAAATCTACAAGATTTAAATAATACATTGGGCAATGACAAGGAGCAAATACAACAAGTGAATCATAGACATTCACTTCATTTTCATGCTGGCTTCACCTCAGATTAATCAAGTCTATGTTTCTTTGGGAGTTCACATGATGGGATTTAAATGTTTAAGGTTCCAAGTGAGCCCAAAACTTAAGATACTTAACTAGTTATCACTTATGATTACAACAAGACTTTACAAATTAAAACCATGAATTTGTGTTTCCAGCTGAAAGAGATAGATATAGGTACTAATAACAGTTAGTTTACCCTTCTTATGATGCTGTCCTTATCAGTCAATTGTTGCCTGTGTCTTGATGCTGCTTTTTTGCTTTCCTGACTCAGTTCAAAGAACTGTTCTTCCAGGAGTGCTCGTGCCAACCGTTCTGACTCAGCTTTGGTTTCAGCTAAATCCAACTGGGTAGTGAGGGATTCTCTGTACAAAAAGGACATTAAGATTTCATTCTGCTATGCAAAACACTGCAAATTTTCAGGAAGACTATCAAATCTAAATCATACCACTCAGCTAACTGACATGATGTTAGTTCTTACAAAACCATGCTCTGTACACTTGTATATTTCGATGGTCTACACAAGCTACAGTAGCAAGCTTACTATAATTTAATTAAAATTTCAATCATCTATGAAACACCAAGCCAAACTTTCCTGCCTTTGAGGAATAAAAAATAAAATTAAACTACATGTACGGAGTAGTCCATCAAAAGACACTTAACCCACATCCACCCATTATCGCAATTCCCACAGTAGTATCCAAGTGAGAAACATTTATGATGAACACAAGATTGTAGAGAACAGCAAGGGAATAGAATACAAAGAATCTATAAAAATAAGTAAGAAAAAAAAACAACCACAAGAAGAATAAAGGACGTCTCACCTATCTCTTCCTCCCACTCCTTTTTTTTCTTTTTAAGTTAGATACTACTCCTGAACAACTTGGCATACACATGTATTTCCCCCCTATATCATACCTATTAGCACAGTATTTTTTCTTTCTTTCTTAGACCACCAAAATGCATCATGAACACTGTACATAACTTCTGCCCTTCAGATTCTGGTTCTGCAATGCTAATGCTCAAGCAGAAAAAGATACCCGGACTTTAGAAGAAAGAAACTCTACTGCATGTGTAACTCTACAGAATCTCCTTCTTCAGAATAAATATATGTTAAGTAAATATGTATTAAATAAATTAAGAAATTGGAAAAGCAAGCTTAAAACACTTTTCTGATTTGGTAGCTTAGAAAATAGTACTGGTATACTAAATTCAAAGACTTTTCATTACCTTTTTCTCAAATTATTGTCTACATTTCTACAAATATACCAAGCCATTATCAGGATAATATAATGAAATTTAAAAAAAAAAAAAAAGTTGTTACGTGAGATGATTACCACAAATTCGAATTTTTTTTCAAATTTTTGCATCTTACTAAATTCTCAAGGAAGTCATCTTTCTTTGTCCACACAACACAGTGTCTAAAGCAAATATGAATAACCATATTCAGCTTTTTGAGTCAGCACAGGCAGCATCCTATGTATTTGTCATCTTACAAGGTGTTATGGAACACTTTTAAGAACTGTCTTTTCCTGAAGGAATCAAACCACCTTAAACCTTAATCAAAATCTTCAGGAATGAGATGATACTACATGGAAAAACTTATGTGGATTTGAGAAATACAATAGGCATACTTTTCATTTTGCAATTCCTGCATTTTTCTTTGTGTTTCTTTATTCTTTTCATCAATTTCCTCTTTCAGTTCCTTAACCTGAGTTTTGTAAAGTGTCTGTAAAAGAAAGCATAAAAAAAGAATTATTATTCAAATTTCATACTGAAATTCTCCCTTATTTTCAGATTAGCTAGTTTGAATCTGTTGAACCATAACACATGCCAATACTGTCTTTAATGCAATTTCTTCCTGCCTGCCTGTCTGAGATGCTTCTTCAGTTCCTCTTGGATAGGGAACTGATGTGACCAAGTTAGTTTTCAATTTTCTAGTCTGTTTTCCTACACAGATGCACAAACACTTTGAACTGTGCTTGCAAAGGCAAAGGAAGGCACTACAACACAGCAGAGCAAGTCTCCAGGAGACAACAGGACAAAACTGCATCCTCTTGTAGCATCACTGTCTCAAAATGTTGGTCAAACAAGCCTGCTACTGTCCTGTGCTGTCACCTGTTGTATTCTCCTTGTGTCCATGTATCTTTCCTCTTAAAATCTTAAATTTTTTTGTGTACAGACTTTCTCTTAATAAAGGATTCAACTGAGGCCTGATTTATGTGAATGACTTCAAGTGAATGTCTTCTGTTCTTAATTACTACATTGTTATTAACACCACCCATAATTCTGAAAGTCAAAATTTGATTTTCTACAGTAAACTACTTTTGTTAAATATTCAGACTGAATTACGTGTGTCTCATTTAAACTACATGCCAGTAGTTTAAAGAGAAAAAAAGAGAAAACAGAATTAAACACAATGCTCTTCTTACGATCTTCTCATTGTGTCACGAAAAAATGCATAAATACATCTAGTTATACATAATGAAATAACAATCATACGCAGTTTAGAAAACCAAAATTTTCATTGTCCCTCAAAGGAAGAACCACATTTGAAAGTAATTCCCAAAGTGAAATGAGACTCTCCATATTAGCAAATGTATCTGAAGTTCAGGCATTACAGAGAATCTCATGCTGTTGTTCCTTTTTCTAGAAACAAAACAGATCAAACTACGTCTATGAAATACACATTTTGGCTACCTGAAGTACCCAATAAGGCTCTTCAGGGATTCAGGTACAGAGAAGGTATCTTTTTAGAAGATGCAGAAAGCTACTGATCTATGCTTCTTAAATATACAAATGGCAGATCAATAGCATGCATTATTTTCCACTAAGTATGGAGATTTTGAACTCTCTTCAACATGTCAGAAAAAGGTCTCTTTTCCAACCTCGACAGGAACTACTCTGATGAATATTTCAGGTAAGAGTTACTCAGTGTAATATAAAAGTTTTGATAGACAACTACAAAGCAACCTATTAGATACACTATCTAATGTTCTCTATTATTTTTTCATTGTTTGCATTTCAAGCAGGATTTTCTGAATTGCTGATTTATGCCTGGCTGTATGTGCATTTAAGAAATTATAGTATCAAACTATTCACTGTTACATGATTTTATGTCAAAATGTATAATAATAATGGCCAGACTTCGTGAACGAAGACCTGGGGAAGGGCTCTCCCCATGTGGGTGTGCCCTTCCAGCCTGCGCAGTGGATTTTTTAGGTGAGGCACAGCGTGCGCAGAACTGGCCCCACCATTTAAGTCCTAAGGTTCATTTGCCACAGCCGAGCGAGCTTGGACAGTGACAGTGAAATCCTTGGGACCGTCTACAGCACCCAGTACTAACCAGGGCTGACCCTGCGCTCAGCATCTGAGATCTGACGGGATCAGATGACAGGGAGGCATTTAACTGCCATGGGGATGGTCCCTACTGAGACTCGAACTCGTGCCCTTGGGATTCAGAGTTCAGAGTGCTAACCATTACGCCATGTCAAAACGTAGCACACACAATTCTTGGCAAGTCTTACCGAAAAATACTGCTCAGCTTCAAGCTGATCCTGAAGCTCACGCATTTGACATTCATTTCCTCTGTACTGTCTTTGAAGAAATAAAAATGGAAAGCATGTAAAAAGTCAGCCAGTAACAAAAGGCAAAGACAATTTCTAACCAGAACAGCATCCTACGAGGATCTTACATTTGCACACATACTATTTCATAAAGACCAACAGTTTGCTCTATGCTAAAACTCTGATTTAATTGTATTTCCTACTCTAAACTGATGATCATTTCAGTAGGTAATTCAGAAGATGAGTAGTCTAAATGGAGAAATGTTAAGTTAGCTAAAGGAATATATGATAGTAGCCTAATTAATGACAAATATCCTCAGTCAGTTTACAAAATTTTAAAAAATTAAACAGGACAAAAGCTATTAACTCCCATGTACTAAAACTGAGAATCCCATATGATTTAGTAAGTAGCATCACAGTAAATCCATAAGTCACTCAAATGAAAGTGGCATATATATGTGTGTTGACATAGAATGATGAGTCAAGAACTGTTCTGCATCATAGCTCATAACAAAAATATTTCAATACTGAAGGCTACATACAGAAATCACAACATGCAGCTAAAAATACTCTTTTACTTTAGGAAAAAATGTCTATGTACCGGAGAACTTTTGTTCAATAACAGGAACAGGCAAAACAGTACATGTATAATTAAGCAATTTTTTCCACTTTACTTCAGACTTTTACTTACTTGGTAAGTTGAGCCGATTCGAATTCCAGTAACCTCTTTGCTTCCAACAATGTATTGATTTCCTGTTTCAGCTGCTTCTCAGAACCCTTCAAGTTATCAGCTTCAAAAGCTTGTGCCTTTAATTCATTCTGTGCCATTATTCGCTTATTTGTCTCTTGTTCTAGCTTAAGGGTCAGATTCTTTACCTATATGAGAAATATTTTAATTTAGGAGTGCTTGCTAAATAACCAATTGCATGTGGCTGAAGATGTTTCATATATGGATTATTTTATACTAAACACCATTGACTAGATGCTACATAGTGTACCGCACATAAAAATACTCCTAAATCTCCAAACACTTCAGTGCAATAATCTTAAACAAAGCTGCTGCCCTTACAGAACATACAGATATGACACCACATGATGATAAAGCTTGTCCATACTTTGCTTATTTCAAAGCCCCAAATTTGTTTTATCTTATCTTAAGGGCAACAATGGAAGAAACTCAAATCATCTGCTGAAAGGTCTTACAAATCTCTCTGTGGATTTTACATCTTAAAAGCTTCTCACCCTAGAAAAAAACTGCAGCCTACCAGCTATATAAAAACTAATTTACATGAGTTGTGACCCATAAGAAAGGTGTTATAACTTTCATTCCCATGTCCTGTCAAGAAAATGCAAGAATGAAACTATTATTCTTAGAACCTAGTTTACACACTCAATATTCTAATTGCATTTCCTTGATCAAAAGCTTCGCTAGAGAATACAGACTCAGATCTGGAAACCATCCAAACCAATCAGACTACACAGCCAAAATCACAAGTAAGATTTTGTTTTTGAAAAAGAGAAAACACAAAAAATTGCTTTTTATTAAATTGAGGGCTCAAATATGTCAGGCATACAAGAGCTAAGAAACAAGCATAAAGGACCTAACCCTATTTAGGCCAACAACTATCTTCAATTCCACTGAGAGGTGTACTTTACAAGATGCTCAGTGTTAGTGAATTTAATTTTCTATCTCTCAGTGCAACTCTAATTTTTTTATCTATATAGAAAATTGTTAGGGGTGAACATTTTGCTTACTTCATCTTCCAGTCTCTCCTTTTGCTCAAGAAGGTGTTCCAGTTTCTGCTGAGATTGCTTCAGGTCAAAGTCCAACATGGAACACTGTTTCTCAGCTTGAACTATTCGATTTTCTGCCTTTTCTCTTGCTGCCCGTTCTTCCTTTACCTTTTTTTCCATTTCTAAGAGATTAAGGAAAGAAAAACAGTAAAAATGAATATGTAGCACCTGCAGGCATTTATTTTGTAAACACAGTCTTAAATATCCTAATATTTTTCAGGCAATTTGTCAGCTATTTAAGCTCTTCTGCTGTTAGATGGACTGATTACTGAGTACAAAGTTCCTGGCATTATTACAAGGGACACTAAAAGAGAAATATAATTCCAATCTGCAGTCAAAGCACTGGAATGTTATCATGACAACTGAAATACAAATAAAAAAATACAGATTCTTGAAGTAAAGTTTCATTTTCATGAACAGATAGTACAGCAAAGAAAAGAAATGCTACCATTCCTGTTAGCTCTCTGAAAAGCCACATTTAGCGATGACCTTCACGGAGAAAATCTGGCATATTCAATTAAGATATCAAGACATACCCTTGATTCATGGATATGTATCTATAAAAGAAACCTCACACTTCACTTCAGACAAGCCTAATGTAACACTGATATTTTCAATAAAGGAATGAATGCTCTAAGACATCTGTCTTGGTAACGCATTCTTTCAGTTCTGTTTAACATTAGCCAGAATTTCAAGATTCAACAGCATTTTAGAAGCCAAGGAAAGCTTGGACTTGCAAATGCAGTAAGATACACAAAACATTAAGAAACAATGCAATTTTTATGGAAAAAGTACCATACTAGAGAAAAAAAATTTTAAATGTGTACTTCTCATGTTTTAAGATTTTGATATGCATTTTCTTTACAACAGGGATTAAAGACTTGCATCAGAGTACTACATTGTAAGACAACGTGTTTTAAGGTATCACAATCAAAACACATTTTACTGTGTATTTATCTGAAACTTGAAAGAAATACTTACCACACATTGCAACCGATCTTGCCTCCTCTATTGACTGATGTTTGTCAGTTAACCGAGTTTTAGTCACTTTGTGCTCATTGACTTCCTGTTCTAACCGGTCTTGTAATGATTTAAGCTGGTAGTTCAAATCTATCTCTAAACTATTCTTTTCCTAAAGATAAGAAAACAGTTATCAGATTTCTGTAATACCTGAGGGAATCACATTTCCTTTATTCCCTTTTTTAATGTTAACTTTTTGTTATCAAAAAATTATTAATGTTATTTTCCATGCTTAATAAAAAATGGTAACAGACAAAACCTGTACTCAGTGCTCCGGAGAAAGCCTTATTAGCTTCTTTTTTCAGTAGTCTATAAATTTGTAAGATGGAAACGTCTCAGTTTGACTAGTAAATAGTTACCTAAATTGGAAACATAGAACTAATGCACTGAAAATGTTAAGAGCACAGAGGAATCTGATTTATTGTTACCTGGATGCAATTCTGTTATTTCATTGCTGGACTGTCAGCCATTAACAGTAACTCACAAAACAAGCACTGGAGGAAAGCTTTGAGAGACAGGGACTTGCCTTTGAATATCTGCTTCATGTAACACCAAATTAGAATTGCTTACCCCTTCCCTCATAGACAGTCACACCTCTCTGGTTTATTTCCATAGACTGTCCTGCACAGCAAAGCTCTACCTGACCTCAAAACACAGAGATAACTATATAGTCTGTCTGGAGAAAGGGTGCAGGATTTCCTTTTACTCTTCTTTACTTGTTTCTCCATCTTATGGAGGGGAGCACAGACATTAGGGGAACATGCTGCTACAACTCAAAAGGACAGAAAAAAATTGAAATGCTTCAGCTCCAAAGTTGATCAAAAGACCTGGCACTGATCCAGTCAAACTAAAATCCAGTAAAAGTAGAAATCTAAATTTCAGGTTTTTAAAAAGTTCATAGATTATTAGAGGCAAGTCCCTGCAGCAATAGTTAGGCAGGTAGAAAAAAAATTCCTTGCTACTGGCAGAAGGGCCGGATCCTTGAGTTAATGATAGTGAACAACAGAGATTTTTATGCCCAATGCCACAAAGTAAGAAGTACCTGAAGACTTGTGAGACCATCCTCATGAGACTGTAAATTAGCACTATTTAGTTAATAATTATAACATAAGGCTGATTTAGAGGAATAACAGAGGAATTGGAAACATCAATAAATACTATTTGAAAATATAGTCAAAAGCTGACAAAGAACATTAGTCTCAACCTCTTGTTACCATACCTTTTCTGAATGATTAAGCATATCCTGTACTTGTTTTCTTTCTGCTTCCACTCTTTCAAGATTGTTTTTAACATTTTTTACTTCTTCTTGTAAAGTTGTGATCCGAACTGCCAAAAAAAAAATTAAATACCACTCAGTATTAGTTACTTGACTTAGATCAATTGGCTTTTCAACCTTTATTGATTTCTGGGCCCATAAAACATTTACACCTTCAAAATTTTCAGCCATGCAAAGACTGTATATTGTAGAGGAAACCGACGTTTTTTGCTACTCTATTCATGACATCAGTAACAATTCAGAAAAACCAATCACATGTAAAAATTGGTACCTGCCTTCCATCAGTTCCAATATCTAATATGCAAAATGTCTTCCATTAAGCCAGGTTCTGCTATGCTATGCAACAAGCACCTTTTCTGATGCTAACTTCACTAATATGTAGATAGGACACATTATACAGAAAGTCAGTCTCAAATGGATTTACAGGTACTAAAACAGTATGTATTGACCAAACTGTGACTCAAATCATGGGGAGATCCCAGTCGACTAGAAGTTAGCAAATGTGACAGCCATCTACAAGATGGCACATGGGGAGTTTAGATTGCATATTAGGAAAAATTTCTTCACAGAAAGAGTGGTCAGGCATTGAAACAGGCTGCTCTGGGAAGCAGTAAAATGACCATTCCTGGAAGTGTTCAAAGACCACGTGAATGTGGCACTTAGGAACATGGGTTAGTGGTGGACTTCGCAGCACTGGGTTAACGGTTGGACTCAGAGGTCTTTTCCAACCAAAACCACTCTATGACTTTAAGTGCTCTGACACAGATAAACAGCTACTTCCCATACCGCACAGCATCTACCACAAGCCCCTGTGCACCATCAGAAGTTTATACTAAATAGAACCACTTCCACGTAGGTTAAAAGACATGTTTGAAACTCTCTGCCACATGTGGGATCATCTTTCACTAGACCATGTTGCTCAAAGCCCCATCCAACCCAGTCTGGAACACTTCCAGGGACAGGGCAACAACAACTTCTCTAGGCAACCTGTCCCAGAGTCTCACCATCCTTATTGCAAAAAGTTTCTTCCTACATCTAATGTAAATCTACTCTCCTTCAATTTCAAACCATTCCCCCTTGTCCTGTCATTACAGGCCCTGGTAAAAAGTCTCTATCTTCTAAGATCCCTTTCAGTCTGGAAAGGAAAAGTCCTCATCCAAAGACTGTGCCTCATGGAAACTCAATATGGCAGACAGCTGGTTTACAATGACAAGTTAAGAGACAGGATCCATTAGCACAGGCACAGTCATGAACTAATGTATCTGAACAGTATCTACTATGAAGAATCAATACAAATGGTAGGAATTTCCAAGCATCCTGAAAAAAGGGATTTAACATCTGCATCCCTTACTATGCCCTTCATCTTTCTTATAAAGTAATGTAGAATCATAATAAAAGAAAACAAATGCAATTTAACAACAAGAAAGCTTTCTCCACAAATGAAACAAGTGCAGAATACTTCAACCTGGCAACTGCACAAGGCAGTAAGATAGAGTGGTATGTCTTCTCTAGCACTCTATCAGCTGTTCCTATTTTTGTACCAGTGGACTCAGAGACTTTTAGCCAGGGAAGCCCCAGATTCACAATCACTGTTTGCCACTCTTTGATTTTGATACTCTTTCTCCCTTCCAAGAGCTGCCCAGACTAAATCAGGAAATAAGACCCAATCTTCAGAAATTGTTACGTCACACTTGGTTTGCAGATTGGCTTTCCTCCCTTTATCTAACTGTACTTTATTTCACAAAGTAGGGTTATCATAACTTTTTTTGTAAAGTATAAATATAGAAAAATTACCCTGTAGTTCTCCAATCATTTCAGATCCATGACTTTTGTCCCTTCGTTCCGACTCCAAGGCTGCTTGTAGTTGGTAATAATCTTTCTCTACCTGCAGTTTTGTGCTTTCCAGAACTCTGCACCTTTCCTGAAGTTCTCTGTTCAGTGATTCTAACTGACTTAATGACTTGCTCATTTCTGTGTTACCCTTTCTTAGTCTTGCTGCTGTATCAGATTCTGTCCTCAGTAAATCATTTGCTTCTTCTAGCTGTTAAAATAAACCAGAGAAGAATCTCAAATATAAAAATCACGTGGACCAGTTTTGTTACATTTGTATGCTCAATAAATTTGAAAGCTCAAATGTAAGAAACAACGAAGACAAGGAACAGAAGCTACATACTTGTTTTTGTAATTGTGTTATCTTCTCATTTGAAATTTGTGAATGATGGCTGATTTTTTTCAAGTCTTCCATCTGATCTTTTAGTGTGGACACTAAAGAGAAATTGCATCATTAACACAGCAGATATTAAAAACTTTTAGGGTTTTGTTCTTGGGGTTGGGGTTTTTTTGCACACTAAAAGAAATTCCTGGCATAAAATAGGCCTTTTGTTGACTTTTTATTTCTTATATACACTTTTGAGTCAAATTTTGTGCTTGCAGACCAACAACCCACACTGCAGAGAATAGAATTTGAAAACAAAAACAAAAACATTGTGTTCAGAGAAAAATAAACTCAAAATTTGTGTTCATTATTTGATAAGATACCTTTAAAGTTAGATAACACTTAGGATGCTATGGCAGTATATTATTTCCCAAAACATATCATATACCTCATCAGTGTCAATGTTTGGACACTATGGCATACCTTCATTTTCCACATTTCGTCTTCTTTCATTCTCTTGTTCAAATTTTCTTTGATACTCATTTATCTTATGTTGCAATACCATCTTTTCCTTCTCAATCTGAGACAGAGTTGTTTCTAAGTTTTTTCTTTGATTTCCCTAAAAATTAAAATGGTATTTCTTACTTACATTTTAAGGAATGATCCCTAAACCAGTATCTCTGCAACTACTCAAGCAAGGAAGCTCATGCATTGGTTCCAATGAATGAGTTTCTGGCTTTCCTGAAAATGTTTTCAGAAACTATGTCTTTTTTAACATCTACATAACAAGTTTACGAAATTACTAGAAAAATTGTTGTTAATATTATATTATATATAAAGTAACCATTAAAATTAAGATAAAACAGAAGGACTCAATAGAAAATCATCTGTGTATTAATTTTTATAGTAATTAATTTTATAAACTCCAGAGAAATTGTGATGAACAAGATTAAGCAAAATATTTAGCAGAGTAAACATAAGTCAGCATGATTTACAGAAAGCAAAAGCTTTTAATATATGCACAAACAGAAATGTATCTCCTGATGCTATGTATTGAAACATGATGGTTTGGTCTCAAACTTAAACTCAGAACAATTTTTTTAGTCACAGAAGAAATGTCTTAGAATCATGAAAGTACTATTCTTTACTCCACTCTTCACCCAGCTAAGGCAGCTTCAGTGCTCTTATCAATTACCTCTTCATCCAGTTCTTTCATTATCTTGTCTAGTTTTATGTTTGAAGATCTAAAAATAAAACAAGCTCGTTAAATAAGATACATTATATGTATTGTTTTTCTAGTGAAATAATTTGTGAACATTATGAAAGTGAACATTTTTATTTTGACTAATGGCATTTTGCAATGAAAACTTAAAATTGAAGGAGGCAATCAATCATTAGAAATAATTTGTAGAATATATTATTGTTTATCAACTTTGTTGCAGATTAAATATGCAAAACTTCAGGTACCACATTTCATCCCTTAATCAGCAATTGCAAAACAGCATATGTACACAGCAGGTTACCCTCAAAATTAGAATACCCTGGTAAACTGCTAAAACCTCCTCTAGCTGTGACTTTCCAGATAACAAAAATCATTCATTAATTCAACAGTAAAAAGCTCCCTACTATAGACAGAGATATCTGAATAATATTATTTGAAAGTTCCTCTTTTGAAGCACTGTATTAGAACATTGGATTACAGAGTGAGGTTAAAAGCACATAAAAACCCCATTTAACTGACAGTAACACCCATTGCATTTTTGTAGCTAGCTATCCCTTTTTAAAGAGATAAAAAAAAGGACCCGGACAATGCTACCTGGCAGGTAAAAAAACGAAGCAGTTACAGCAACATAGCCTAGATAGGCTAGCAGATACTAACTCTGCAGTGAATGGTATGACATATCAGAAGACACACTGTTGTGTTCTGACAACTTCAGTAGTACTGCAGGAAGACAGTTACTGAATATCTTTCAAGCAATGAACATCCTGCTTGGGGAAAGCCATCAGAAGGTGGGAACAGTGAGGTTGTGTTTAGGTAAGCAACAGTGTCACACAGTCTAAATTCCCACCAGACCACTTTGGCCACCAGTTTATACAGAAGTAGCTTGTAGTGCTACACACTTTTGTCCTAATTCATAAGCCTAAATTCTTCCTGTATCTTATACCTAGTGATGCCTCCTGGCATTATTTAGTCCTTCAGGAAAACACTTCCAAAGGAGAACTAACTGAAGAGGAATTTAGGTTGCATGAGTCTAAGTAAAAATGTCTGATTATCAGAAAAGAAGCAGAGCAACTGTTTGTTCATCAAAGTGTAGATGAAAGAAAAACGCCAGTTCTCACATAGCTTCTTTTTAACATGGTAGAAACAAATAAGCAAATAGCTGTTCTTACCTGTCAGCCACAGCAAAAGAAAAAAAAATTGGTTTTCCAACAAGTACTCTGTATTTAGAAACCAACTAGTTAATTCTAATAATTTAATATATGCAATACATACAATACCTTATCTTCAAAAAAATCAGCACAATCAGCACATACCTCAGTCCAATAAAACATCTGAATTCAGAGATATCAGGTAAAATCAAATACTCAATGTTCAGAAAGGATGTGTGTTACACAAGTGCCAAGGAAAAGAAAACATTTTCTTTATACTATACTCAAGAATTCTTAACACTAGAATGACTTAAACCTGCGCCTGGAACTTCCTTGAAGAACGACAATACCATTCTAAGTGTTCTTCTGGTAATCCCCAAAGCAGTAACACACAACTGAAGTGTTGGATATATTTAAATTATGTAAACCAATTAAAGTTTCAAGTCTCACCTGCACTTTTGCTCCATTTCATCTTTCAACTGCATTTCATTATGTAGCTGTTCTTCCAACTCATAGATCATCTTCTGCATATTTTCCAGCTTTAAATATATATTTGTACATGAAAGAACATGCATTAAATTTAGAAATGCAAAAAAAAAAAAAAACATTTCCGAATATTCAGTTCTGCTTACATTGTATAACAGCTTACTCTCTTCTATCAAAGCAGTAAATTTTTACCATATTAAAATGTGATGCCCCCCACCCCAAATGGTAAGAAAATTAATTACAAAAAGCAACACAGTTTTGTCAATTGCATGCACATAAAATTTTAGGTTATCATCGAAATTCACAGAGCTAAGCTAAATCAAATCCTTCTTGTTTTATGTATCTTCACAATCTGACTGAAGATATTACTGCAAAGATACAAGGAAGCATTTTAGTTAGTCTCAAATTTCTTCTAGCATGAACCACCACATGTACTTTGCAATGTATCTTCAAGCTCCCAACAAGTTCAGGAAGCAGAACCAGGCTTGTCAGTTATTAGCAATGGGGGGAAAATGCTCTTAACATCTATTTAGTCAGAGATCATTTTTACAGCTAGAACTGTACTAGGGTTTGAAAAACAGTAACAAACTCTAGATGTTAATACAGAACATTACTGTATAGCACGTACTGTTTGCCAGCAGGACAAATTAAAAAATTCATTCTTTACATGTAGTCTTAAAATATCTACCTTCTACTGAATCCCTGGGCACAATAATCCCACTCCAACATGATCAAAATCCTCAGTTAACAAGATGATGTCAACTCTGAGGAAGCTCATTAAGTCAGCTTTGTGTTGATTCACTATAAACCTTTCCACAGATCTTGTCAAGATTTCAGTCTATTTAGTTTTTCCACATTTCCCTCAACATTCTCTGAACTGCATAAAGAATTACATTCCTAATACAGACTCTCTTCAAAGCAACAGGTTCAAGTGGTTCTGATCCCTTGCTTTCTTGTTTCCTGTTTTAACTCCAAACACTCAAAAAAAACCCCTCAAAAATTAGACATCTCAGCACTTACAGAACAGCTCTGGAAAACTAATTACTGGTGTGACATAGAACATAACACTATATGGATCAGGCAATGGTTATAGTCAAAAAACCACAGAGATGGCCTCTGAATCTGTGAATTTTGAGGAAGGAGGACCAGTACATGACACATTTACCTCCATGGCATGAACCAGTGAGAAATAAAGCAAGAAGCAAGACTACTTAAAGGCTATCTCTCACTTTAGTAAAGAAGGACCACAGCAAATGACAAAATAAAGGATAAAGATGTTTCCATGTAATTGCTCTTCCATTTCTTGGTCATTCATGTTATAGCCTTTCCAGACAGGGTGCAGAGAGGAACTAAATTGGATAGATGAGGAAAAGACATCTGGCAACTGAGGCATTTCTGTACTGACTCCTACTACTTTGGACTGCTACTGCATCCTCTTGCTTCTTTCTGTCTCTGGATGTTCTCACATAGAGCTGTACCCCAAGGGGCCTATCTAAGCTTGCTTAGCAGTCTAATTATATCAGTACAAGACAACAAACTTCCGGACAACTTTTGCACAATCTGATATCAACAGACTAAATAATACCTTAAGAAAATCCTGAGTTACAATTAACTAAGTATAAAAGCATTCCTTTAAGTTTTAGTTTGTTCTCAGTGTCTATTTTGAGTAGGAAGCAGGGGAGGAAAGTACTATAGAAAAGCCTGTGTACAGCACAGAAGTCAAGAAAAATCCCTTTGGAACTGCAATAGTTGTTTCTTTTTTTTCCTCTCCTAATCACCACATTATAGTGCATCTGGTTCTGCACCCTGAGCAATGAAGAAAAGCTAAGATCCAGTGCAAAAGAATCTGTTAATCTCCTCAATATCTAAACTGCTGATAGGTGGCTATGGTAGTACTAAATCAAAGTAAGCAGTGAGATCTTCAGAAAGGTTTGAAAGTCAGTGAAAGGACACTGAGTTCCATTTTTGTTCAACTTCACGGCCTAATTCTGTGAAGTTTTACATGCTTGCAAAATGCAATGAATTTGTGGCACTCAGTCTCTCCCAGAAGATACTCAGTACCACTACAAAATCAGACAGACCAGGTAACAATTTGTGTTATGTTTCCGGAACTAATTATTTTGCTAACCATGTGTCAACATTACCGTTTTCATTGCAGCATGAAATGAAAGAAAAACAGCTGAGAAAGAACGGTGGGGTAAAAACAGCTTGTAGTAAAGACTTAATATTTATTTAAACCTCCCTATATCACTCAGATCCTTCTTCAGCTTCACCTCCCAAAACAGCTAAAATCACAAGACAATCAAATATATCTCACAATATGGACAGGACTACTGAAGATTCTTTAACTACATGCAGTTGCCTGTATCCCACTAATTATGTGAAGTCCATTCAGCAACTCTTCAAAGTCAACCAAAAGCCAGCAGAGAGTTTTAAGCATCTTCAAATATTTCAAAGTCTGGCTCTGTTTTTAAATTTTACTATAACAACAGTCAAATGCTTACACGGAAAACAGAATGTATGGAACACATCAACGTACATAAAGAATTAAGACACTCCAATGATTAATTAATTCAGTTGCTCAATAAAGGACACAATCAGTGCCTCTGCCCTTTCAAATTTTCTCTGGGTAGTGCCATGTATCATTAAAACCTTTATACAGCAAGTTTAAGAGAAAAGGGAACACAGACCAATATCTGCTTCTTTTCTACTCTCAACAAAATACTAACAAAGTAAATCACTGCAAAAGCCAAGATTTCTTTTAGAGTTAATTACCAAATTTTTGACAAGTGTTTTCTTCTGGAAAGAATGGGATTTTTAAAATATCAAACCATTCTAAGGGAATAGCTTGATTTAAATCAGAACTTACACAGAATCCAAGTAGGCCTTATTTCAAACACCTTAACCTACCTTCCTGGAAACCTGTCTGTGAGGAAACTTAGGAAGCACCAACTGAAAGAATTCCTGAATATTTCTTGCTAGGTTAGCTGCTCTACAAATGCAGATCCTCACTTCCCCAAAACAAATAGCTTGTGGGGCACCCTTGGGAAGAAGCAGAATATCCAAGCCTGGCACAGTATCTACCAGCCCCCCATTTGGTTCATAACCCAGCTCCAGAGTTAAACTGGCAGGTTGCTGCAAAGTCCAAGGTTCCCATGCCACTCATGTCCAAATTCCATGGTTGCCACAAAGCTAGCATACATACCTGGGATAGACAAAGCACTCTAAATATGCTGCACAAACACTTCGATATTTCTAAAGACAAAAAACGTGACTCCTTTTCCACAAAAAGAGTATGCGGTTTCAGTTATTTTATCCAATTCAGGAAAACCAAGGTTATATGAAGTAGTAAAACTCTGTTTCTCCAATAATTTTATTAGGGGGCCATACTAAACATTTAAAAATTATGCACTGATTTCCCATATTCAATAATTTGCGACATTTCTAACTCGAAACAGTTTATGCCCATATATGCAATAGATTCTTTACTAGGACAAAACAAAGCTGAAAATCAGTGAGACATACCACACTTTTGTCCACACTGGAGCCTGTTCTGTTGTCATTGGAATTTTCTGCAGAGACAGCTAAATACCTGTAAAAACATTTTAAAACTTGTATTTGAAGAGTTGTTTAAAAGCTGGACTATGAAAAAAGAATTAAAATAATACAATCATCCTAAAACATAACTGCCAGACTGTTGCTCAAAAATGTGGATAACCAAATAGTAACATAATCATTTAAGCATATTTAACTGAAAAACTCAATTTATTGTAAAGGTTAAAGTAGAAAGCTGCAGTAGAAGGCCTGCAGAAAAAAGGATTTCTGCCAAATACTAATACAACCACTTTTTCCTTTTTAATAACCATTAAAAAAAAAAATCCTTGTTTTCCTTGGTTACAACACTCTCATCAGCTTCCAGCCCCTAAATATTTACTCAGGCACTTACGCAGCAAGTAGCAATAATGAAGCAAACTCGGCAGAGCTTATGCAACTAAAGTTCCACACACAAAACATTTGCCCTGAAGCCATTGTTCTTATTTTATGTGTTTTCTAAAAATAGCAAAAATTTCTATTTGCCATGATTCTGAAAAGTCAGGTAAATAAATACAAATCACTATCTTCAAATTCCTTTGGTATTTGATGTGACTTTCTTGGCTTAGTAACTGAACTAGAGAGACAAAAAGCATCTTTTAAGTGCATCAGATTATGTGAAGAAAAACTCTCCAACACATGAACAGTGAAAGATGGCAATTTCAGGCTTTTCAAAACAATCACACCAGCAGAATATTATAGGACAAAATTCAATTCTAGACCAGCATTACAGTTCTAGTAAGCCTATGAAGTCATGGTAATATTTAGTAAGAGAGCTCTTCCATGACAACAAAACCGCAGTTACTTATTTCCCTAAATTCCTGATACTGTTCCCCAAAAGGGAAGATGAAAAGAGAAGAAATTCTGTTATTAACAAAACTTCTATATGCGACTTCACCTTCTTGACAATATATTCCAAAATCTTTCTGGAAGGCAAAAATTAAGACTTTTTAAAATTACACACTAAAATGAGAACAGTAGGTGAAACTCTTGGACTGAACTCACACAACCTGTATGAAAAGCCTGCAAGTCCTCCTATGCCTCACTCTGCAGAAAGCAACAACAAATCCAACTCTTTGCAGAGATGGAAAGTATTTCACCACAGGCTTAGAAAAGTGTTTCTTCTTCTATGCAAGGACAAAAACCAGATTTATTTCCTTTAAGGTTCTGTTATGTAGAAATAATATTAAAACTAACAGTCTCAATCTGACACAGTCTACTAGAAGTTATAGCCCATTTTAGGCCTGACATCCACTGCAGCTTTCAAAGTAAGAAACAGATATTGAGATTTTTGAGTGTAGATACATCCATAGGGCCTACAATAATAATGATGGTTGAAAGGATGAATTAATGTAATTTTAACTGATGTAATCTAGAAGTCTTTTAAGCAATAGCGAAAACTGTCAAGTATCACAATCTCACTATGCAGTGGATGGGTACTTAAAAAAAAAGAAAAGAAAAATTATAAAGCAGAAAGCAGGCAAGTAGGAAATCTTTTATTTCTAGAAAGCCAAAGCTTAATTTATCACACTATAAAAATACTGATGTAAAGTATGGAAACTTCATCTACAGCTCTGAAACAGTAATTTGCAGTAACACAAATGGACATTCACACCCATGATTCATGACTCTACATATACAGTTCAGTGCTCTGCAGGTAATTCTGCCTCATAGTGGCAACAGTGGATTTTTCTTCAGCATTACTATATAACCTGCTCAAAGCAGAACAGGACATTTAATAACACAGTGTGATATTTTAAGGTACTGATGTCTAGTAGTACTGGTCATCATTAACAAAGTACCAAAAGAGTACAATTTATTAGTATTCTGAATTATTAGTAAGAATCTGAATAGACTGGTTGGTAACAGTCAGAAAGAGTGTTGACAACAGAATACACCGTTAGCTTGTTTTCTGCATACATACCGACGGTTGCTGTAGTAGGTAAATCCTACAAAAGGAAGCTGGTTGCCCACAAATGCTTTTGGTATGGGAAATGTTTCTTCCTCTCCTTTGTCTTCTTCCAGATCATCAAAATTACTAGTGTCAATGTCACTACTTAAGTCAGGTACAACTGGTGCTACAGCTAGAAAAAATGCAAAATAGTAGGATAATAATCATTATTTTAGTCACTTGAGTAATATCATCTATTTCCTTGGTACAGAGTAAATAAAACTTTAAATTCCTTCAAACAAAATGCACCAGTCCTTTTGCTAACATGATACATAAGTAAGCCAGATTACCATCTCTGAGAGAAGCACTATACTTACTGTCTCTGAGCGTTTCCCAAGCCCATTGATCATTTTTGAAGAAAAGGTGCCGTTTAATTTCTTCTACACCATTTCGTCCCAGCCTCACTTCCCTGTTAAAGAGTGTTTTGGTCAAACACGTGAGAATTATAATTTATATAACCTGAAGGATTAGATAATTGAAGGAAAGACTCATTTTAAAGCATAATCTGAGAACACAGATAATAAAACACCGCTCAAACTATGGCAAGAAGTAGACATAACTCCAAAGTTTTCATAAGAAGGTATCTATATGACCACTGCAGCTACATTTCAGAACTCAGTCTGGTTTTAACGCTTGCCTGTAAAAAGCTCTGCTGCTTTTGTTTCTACCATCATGGACTGGACAGGCAGCTGCCAAGTTGTTACACTCCATTCATGCCAAGACAATAAGAATTTCACTTCTCTTGAGCAGTTTAAAAATCCACACAAAACAAACACTTCCTTCAACACAGGAAGAAATTGTCTTAATGAAGGTTTACTTTCATTTTGAATAAAACGTAAATCTTACCTATCAGTTAAAAAGGCACAAATAAGGTTTTTCGCCTCTTTAGAAATCTCATTGTCATCAGGGAAAGTAAGAGAGTTCTTATGGTTCATAATCTTACTGTACGTTCCAACCAAAGAATCCGCATAAAAAGGTGTATCCCCTGAAAAAGCAGAATCACAAAAGTATTACAGATTTGATTTGTAATCTATGAATTATATATGCAAAAATGTAAGCAACCAAGTGAACAAGAGGCAAGGCCAAATGTTTAAGAACTGTGACACAATTTTTCTAAAACATATTCTGTAAATAACAGGATCAGTAAGCCACAGTTTCTTCCAGAAGAGTAATAAAGTTAAACACAACAGTGGTTTCTAACACTGAGACTGGTTAAGCAGTGTAGTCCATTCTGATTACCCTACTACTCACCTACAAGCATCTCATACAAAAAGACTCCAACTGACCACCAGTCGCATTCTCGCCCATAGTAACCATCACCTCCCTGGGACTTCAACACTTCAGGAGAGATATAGTCTGGTGTTCCCACAGCTGTATCACATCGTACCATACCTTCCTATAAAGTGGAGAAAAACACCCAGGCCAAAATATAAGATCCAGAATTCCAAGTAATTTCCAAGACTTTATGCAGCCTAAGCAATGTCAACAGATCCACGTCAACTTTTGTCGACAAACATTCTTTTTCAAATGGGTATTTTGATATTTTTAAAGTCTAAGCTGCTAGATCCAGAACAAAGCACCAGATCTGCCAAACACAGTGAAAGTTACTTTAAAAATCTCGGTTAGTACCCAAGAAATAATGAGAATTGCACCTAGGCCATGCACACACTGCACAGCCTCTCCTGCTCGTGCCAATATGTGTCATATACTGACAGGATGTACTGTAAAACAGCAAAAGCTCCTCTGTTAGCATAACTGGGTCAACATCAGAGATTTTCCTGACAGGAACAGCTTAGCAACAAATTCTTTGCCTCTGACTCAATATACTTTAAGCCAGGAAGACTAAAGGTAGACAGGGCTTTGAAACTCTAAGTAGACAGACTTTGGATCAGGTAACAGGTGAGAAGAACGTTTGAAGTTCTTCACATCCCTGAGAAAGGGCTGGCAGAACTGAGATCAATCACACTGGAGCTGTCATCCAGAATGCTGAAGATGCAACCACAAACCCTCTTCCAGCACCACTCAGGCACTTCTGAAATGATCCTATGCTATTCCTAGAAATGGACCAGTAGAAAAACTTGCATAAAAATATATAACTAAGTAGAATACAACAAATATTAATCCAGTGTTCCACATGTGGCAAATCCAGAATGCACGTAAGTTAAGCTCCAATGTTGAGCAGCTTTTCTTCTGCAGAGTAACCACTCTCTTTCAAAAGACTAAAGGAACCAAGACTTGGCTCAAGACTACTAGGCCAACTTTGTTCAGAGCAGTAAAAATCATAACATATAGTTAACACAAGTTTATTTCAGTAATGCTAATGTACAGCAAAGTATTGAAATTTTTTTTTCTATAATTTTTTTCACATACAGCTTAAACACCAGGGTAATGCTTTTCTGCATTTCAAAATTCCTCATTGTTAAGAACATAATCTGTCAAGGATAGCTCTATATTAAGTCAAAATAAAGCCAAATTTTGTGTCAGCTATTCCACCAAAGTGGATTGTTAGTGATTTGTTGAGAGAACCTCCTTCAATTTGTACACATAACCTGCATTTGGTTTTCACTGTGCCCTTTTATTCGTGGCAAAGCAGCCAAGTGCAGTAATTTTTTCAAAACTCCTGGAATATGATGAGAATACAATGTACATATTACACCAACTCTATTAAGTACCACATATTTCAGATTGTTTTCCTCAAATACATGCAGGCTGACACAAACCAATCAGTTTTGTGTAGGGAACAACAGAGCTTCATGGTACACGAAGCACTGTTGCAAAATATTTTTTTAATGACCTCAGGATATATTTTTAAAAAATAAATAATTCTATGACACCTGTTTCCTTCAGATTTGTTCTTGTGCTATATCAGTATATGGTTAATAAGTACAACTGGTATTCAGCAACTTGTGCATCAGTTTTGATTCTTTCATTACTAGCACACACATAAAAATCATCTCACTTCTTTGCATTAACTTTTCATAACCAAAGACTTAAAGAAGTAACCCTGGGGACCTAGAGACAAACAAAGGCTTGACTTCAGGAAGTTTCTCTAGAAAACAGTACTTGAAAAACCATTTCTGCATTTTATATTGTCATTGAATAAGAGGCATGAATCGCCAGATCACAAAATGGTTTGGGTAGGAAGGGACCTTAAAGATATCTAACACTCTGTTCCAAAGCCCTGCCATGGGCAGAGACACCTTTCACTAGACATGAAGAGCAGTAATAGGAACAGAGTGGAACTTTCAACTCTTCGCACCTAGCTGAAAAGTTTTCAGTATATTTTCTTTTCATTTTCAAGTATGTTTTCCTTTCACAAACAGAAAAATGAAATTACAAACTTATGTTTACCTTGTTCATCTTCATACAAGTACCAAAATCTGCTAATTTTAAATGACCAGCTTTATCTAGCAGCATATTATCAGGCTTCACATCTCTGAAAGGAGAAAAATGTATCTTTTTCAAAAGCAAATAGATCAACTTAACTTATGAAAACAATGTAAGTCAACTGCTTTTCAGATGCAACATTGCAAGGAAAAACAGTAACATTAAAGCACCACCACTGCCTCCACTTTTTTCTGCTTTCTCTAAGTATCATGTTCAATGCAGTCTCCTCAACTGAAACATTTTTAAAAAGCATAATGGATGTGAGAATACAACCTTTAAGTCACCAAATTTAATAAATCTGGACATTAATCTTGAACCTCAAGTTCCTAAAAAAACACTCACTGGTTGAAGTATGAGTGAACTATCTCCAACAGACATTGAAAACATAACTTCTTCCCTGTACCGCTTCTATTTTAAGGGAACAACTGAATGTCATTTTCAGAATTCTATTAATGTGAATAAATATTTTTCCGTGACTCAGAAAGAGCACCAAGTACTGCCTTATACCATTTTCCACCAAGTACTTCCACTACAGAAGTTTTCATACAGTAACTGGTAAAGTGCAGCATGTTGATGTTACTGAATATACTGAAGCAGAATAGTAGCAGGAAGCAATTATTAATACAGCACAACACGAATTTTAGGAGAACTCTGGCCACAACCATCAAATGTAGTGCAATCAAACCTAGTGCCAATGTACCAGTATACTCACAGAATAATTTTGGTTGTGAGGGATTTTTGTAAGACTCTCAGTTAACTGCCTGATCAAAGTATAACTAATAAGTGAGATTCAACTTCAAAGTTATATTAGGTTACTCAGGGCCAAATTCAGAGAAGTTTCGATTTTTTTTCTGAGGATAGAGATTCCACAACCTCTTCAGGGCTCTCTTCCACTGCTTGAGCTTTCCCAGAGTGTAAAAAATTCCTAATGAATAGCTAGATATTGCCTTGCTGCAACTTGTGTCATCCATTGCCTTTCATCTTTTTGGCATGCAAGTACAGTCTGGCTTCAACTTTTCTATAAAGTCCTGCTGGGCAGCTGATGACTGATGTTTTCTGTCTTGCCTGAACACTGTTCATGTTGTGAATGGAAACACAGTGCTGATCCCAAGTATCAAACTTCTGAGGAATCCCTGGTAGCTGACTGTTGGCTGGACAGTACAATGCTTTGTTCTACCTATTCAACATGCACCTTTCTAGTCTGGCTACATCTACAATCTTGCTAAAGTCAAGACAAACAACATACACTGCTCTCCTCTCATCAGTGAAGCCCATCATATCATCACAGAAGGCAATTGGCTTGGTAAATCATGCTTTACCCTTCATAAATCCATGGCTGTTCCCGATCACCTTCCCACCCACATGTTTGGAAATGGCTTCCTGAGAATTTAATCCAGCTGCCCTCAGGCTGACTAGCATGCAGCTCCCTTGACCCTATACTCCTGGCCCTTCTCAGGGCAGGACAGGTGTGCCATTTGCTTCCTTCCAGTCATCAGGAATCTCCTAATCACCACAACCCTCCAAAGGTGACAGAGAGCAGAATCTTAAGGCTCATGGCCAGCTCCCTCACAACCTTGGCACATCCCACCTGCTGCCTTGGACAGGTGCCTGTCCAGTTTGCATAACTGGGACTCAGCTTAATCTTCCTCTGCCAGAGTAATGCTTCGCTCTCCCAAGCTCTGCCACCAGGTATAGGGACCTGACAGGCCTGAAAGTAGATCTTATCAATGAAGGCTGAGCCAAGGCAGAAGAGCCATTTCCATGTCCTTTGTCACTCAGTCCCTGATCCCTTAAGGAGTGGGCCCACACTTCCATCAGTTTCTTTTCGTTCCTCAGAGTTGAGCAGATTAACTCCAGCAGAAAGCAAATTCAAAAAACTCTGCTGGTTTCAAAATAATCTAAATTTTCACAAAAAATCCTTGCTGTGCTGCAGGCAACTTCTAATGCCTGCTTTCTAAAGCTTGCAATACACATGCACAAATGGTTCATTCAGCCAGATAATTTATCCATTAGATGTAGCATAGCTACATAATTAATGATGCTCTAGATACTACTCAAGCAAAGGATTAGCAGTTTGTTTTGCTTTGTGTTTGCCGTTTTGCAAAAGCTTACGTGTTAACATTGACCTTGTGACCAAATTACAAATTGAAAATTTATATACTATAGCATATACTATGTGCTACTCAAATTCTTCCTGTATTTTCTGTTGAGAAAATTCTTCTTCTGCGCCTAGTTAATGCAATTAAAGGCTCACAACATATACAATTTCAAATATCAAAAAGGAAACTTCTCAACCTATCCGAGAAGCGACTACATTTAACTTTAGGGCAAGTGAATATGAAACTAAGCCAAGTCCCTTTGCTTTGCATCTCAATTTTCAATCTTGCCCCTAACAAGAAAACTTATGGCTGGGAGAATTTCCTCACATTGTTTCACAGAGTCTTGTTTCATGGGTCACTGAAGCTTTAAATGCCTAGAAGAGAATTAATAATTCCTAACAGTGGATACTACTGTGATTAAATTCCCAAAACAACTTTTTCTCTTCAAAAGGAAAGAACCATTTTGAGACCAACATGCTTGTACCATTTTTATCCTTGGTACAGTGGGACAATTTTATTACTCCCCAAACTGAGGAACATCAGCCTGCTGAAAACCTTTACTTTGACTGTATTACCTCAGACTTAATAGTTTCTGCTGGCAAGAACTTTTGAAGCTGTAAGATGGAATAGTTATGAAATAATAACAAAGTAGTAACATCATAATATTAAAAAATATTACAAATGCCTAAACAAACTTAAGTCATTCTGGCAGCACTTGGAATAAGACAACACCATGTAACAAAACTTTTTAGTTTCTCACCTGTGTATAAAACCCATTGAGTGAATTGCATCTAATGCAAGTACAACTTCAGCAGTGTAAAATCTGGCCCATTTCTCTGGAACATCGTAGTTACTCATTAGATTCACAAGGTCCCCACCAGGCATGTATTCCATCACCATGTAAAGGTAACGGTCATCTTGGAATGCATAAAATAACTGTAAAAAGCAAATAAAAAATTAGTCACTGAATATTCCAGTTATCTTTAATATTTTGCTTGTTGGAAATCAAAGGCATTTCTGTGCAAACTGATTTACAAAATGACAGAATTGCTACAACTACTGCATCAACTTCACATCACTCTGCAGAATTTCTAAGCAGAAATTAATCTCTGGAGCAAATTTCAGCCAGATCTTCCATCCCTTTATATTACAATGAAAGACGTAGAGTGCTGGTTACAAATTAGTCAATTTGATGCAGTAAGTTTTGAGATCATTTCAAGGAATCACTACATAAGACAAAATGCTTTCTTTCTCACTGGGATGCTAGTTGACAAATACCCAAACATGAAACTATGTACTGCAAACATCTGCCTGATTCTATTTGTATTATCACTAAATGTTTATCTTTCTATTGTCAACATATTTACTGTAGAGAAATTGAGCCTAAATTTTATACAATTACATACAAATATTTCCCTTAAAGTTATCAATGCTCTGTTCAACATGAGTAATGCAAGCAGATTTAAGTTTCTTAACTTAAAATGTTATGAAATTCATGTTTTATTCAGAACAATCACACCCAAACAAACAGTAATGCAAATATCCATTTGACTTAGGTAAATCTTGAATGACTATGTATAATTCCAACCTAACAAAAGCGTTTATATGCTTAAGGGTAAGAGCAGTTTAAATTAACAAGCTGACATGTGTACACACAATGCATGATTGGTTCGGGTGTGCTCCTTAGAATCTCACAGGCAGCAGTGCTTTCCAAAAAACTGCCAGTAGTAACACTGAAATGAGGGGAAAATAACCAGAGTGGGCATAATTTGCAGTCAAAGATACACAAAGAAATTAGAATATACAGAAGCTGTGTCTTGAGCATATCTTTCTGGTATGCTGGATGCCTCAAAGAATTACTACAGAGCAGATTCACCAATATGTATCTGGCAAGGAGTTTTAATAATAAACAGAATAGTTTAACCTTTTGTATATGTTGTGACAAAATAGTTTTGAAGCAAGTGCAGTATTTGCTGTTTTGTACAGCATTCCTAATGTTAATTTCCCCAAAAGACCAATAAAACCAAAAAGAGACTTTGAAATGCAAAACGTGAAAACATGCAATTCCAAGTCATGCAGTGTTGTTATCAAACTATTCTATAACTACAGTATTTTAAAAAGAACATTGCTATACCTGAACAACCCATGGACTGTTAGCAAAAGCCATAATATCCCTTTCTTCCCAGAAGAATGCAGAATCAGATCTTTTTATCATCTCAAATTTGCTCAGAAGTTTCATAGCATACACTCTTCTTGAGGATTTATGCCTTACCTATGAAGACAAATGTGACACACAGAACATGCTAGTTTGCCCTATTAACATATGAAGAACATCACTGAAAATACTACTTTTTCTGTTTCACTATTTAACATGTTTTATAAGACTCTTCATATCTTTATAAAGGATTATATACTGTAGGTCTATGAAATAATTACATTCCGTTATCTGACAAAGAATTACTTTTAAAACACTTGCTGGAACTATTCAACATAGAAGTCCATAGTTGCTTATGTAATTTGCCCACAGTGTCTTTAAAAGGACAAATACTGGTACCTACTAAGTACTACAAAGTTAAAACTACAAGCATTTTCCAGAGTTCATTATCAGATGTGTATACTTGCTGCCATATTTCCAGTTTCTCCCACCAGCTCTCAGTTAAATAAAGCAGGATGAACAAGCCTGGCTGCTAACCACTCACAAACAACACACATCTCTCATCTGTGAGAACTATGTCCACAAAAATTTGGTGCAGTCCCTGAACCAGCAGAAACTCTTCTAGTCCTTAAGACTTCTCCAAGTGTCCATATAAACAGTGGGAAGGGCTAATTTTCTTGATTATGAGGAATATATATTCCATTTTATTTTAACAAAGAAGAATGACTACAGTGGAAAACAAGTACTTGTCCACTTGGAGAGTACTTAAACATGACATTTTCAAAAGCACTTCCATGAGATAATAAGAAATAAAATTATACAGAGCTAAAGCTTTTAATATTGTAAGACTGCATCTTCTGAACGCTGTATTCAGAAACAGATGCGTGAGAAAATACCACAGAACACATTCAAATGTACAAATAGAAAGTTAACTTACCAGCTGAACCTCCCCAAATGCCCCTCTACCGATCACCTTCACCACTTCATAATCCTCAGCTTTCATGCGCAGATCTCTCATTTTGTTTACTGTATCTTTATCTGCAGAGAACAAAATTCACATTTCATATATAGTCAACTTAATTAAATCCAGTCATCTAATTTCATTTTTTTCATAGTTTTTCCAAGAAGTGCTGCTCAAAGTATCTACCTTTCTACTGAAAAATTCTCTGCAGAATGCATGACCTCATTCTCATTACCACAGTAACCAAAAACCTGACGTAAACATAATGCAAGGACTCTACTGTACAGTCACATTACAAATCTTAATTTAGGAATTTCTTTAAAAATAATTACCTGCCAAAAAAAAAAAAAAAACAGCTATAGAAAAACCTCATATCCAGCATGATCCTGCTTGTAAGCTCATCAGTATAAAAAGATTATTTCTGAATAAATATGCAATACAGTTGGGAAAGTATCATAAAGTACACTACAAGACACATGAAAAATACTTTTTTTAAAAAAAAGCTTGGGCTTTCCTGCACTCCTATGATTCCTAATACTCAAAAAAAGTGGATTTTAATTTAAAACATGCAGTGGGAATCATTGCAATTATTTATATAAACCTGTCATTCTTTAAACTACAATAATTTACAAACTCCCAGTGGGCAGATTTTCTAATTCCAAATTTGGTCAAAGATTAAAACAGTCTATTTTAAACCCTGTGGGTCAACACTGGCATGAGATTACGCAGAAAAACTTCATGCTTAAGTATTTCTAAAAGCAAGGAAGTTCTACTAGAACAGACGTGTTTCTAATAAAATAAATTATGCAATGCTTTTTTATTTTCAGAAGTAATATTCTAGGCCTAAAAGTAAAGTTTAGAAAGAAGTAAGGACAGGGGAAGAGAAAGGAGGAGAAAAGTAATTTCTTTAATTCATATGTTAAAAAATGATGAGGCAGATGACAGAAAATTACCATTAGATTTCTACCCACACAGGCCATGATTTAAAACAAAAGCAGAACATGTACAATAAAAATGCAGTAAGATTTTATTACTGCAACAGGAACAAACATAGTTTTATTTGATGAAATATGCTGTGGTATTACTGTCTAATGTAAAGCCAGCCCTTTACAATGCAGCACTCCACTAGCTGATTTCCATAAGTTATAGTAAAATTGTAAATTCTGACAAATTCTTTCACACAAGGATCAAAATATTCAGTAATTCAAACAAATAATGGGTTGCCTTATTTGAGCTAGTGAAAACTGACCTATAGCAGAGGAGGTGGAAGACTGGATGAAACTGAAATGCAGCCATTCCCATGACAGCAATTTTCTAGCTATTGTTAACTTACTGCCTAGTAATCTCACAACAGGAGGTTCACCACTTCTGACTGAACAGCTTGACATTGGTGTGAAAGAAAGCTAAGCACAATATGCATCCTGTAAATGGTATTCAATCACAAGTCTCCCTCCCCCATGGATAAAACAGAACTGAAGAAAATACATCTGAAGGGCAATCCAAGCTAAGGATTTTTAAATAATGGAAACCAGGCTTGTGCATAGCTGCAAATTGAAATATATTGCTTGATAAACATACTAACACCCAATTATCCTCAGACAATATGCTACAGTAACAACAGTGCTGGAAATTTGACCTCCATATTCTAAGAACTGTTGAACAAGGTTTATCAGGCTGCAACATATTTAAATAGGCAGTTCCTTACTTCCCACAACAGTGGAGGACCCGGGCAGCTTATGCTGTATGAACAGGTGGGGCAGCCCCCATGGTGAAAAATCACTTTCTCCAACTTGCCCTGAACTTTGGTTATAAGCTTGGATGCTGTGTTGAAATAAAGTGAGTCTTTGCTGCAAAGTAGGGCTCTCAGATACCTTTAATACTCATTTCCTTATTCTTTTAATTCTATATAGTAGAAAATTAATAAGGTTCTACATTTGCAAAAGTCATCCTCAGAATCTCAGCCAGTAGAAACAGATTTTGGAGCCTCCACAAATATACAATGTAAATTAGAGAGAAGTAAGAGGGGATAAGGGCAATCAGTCTACAAAATAAAGGAAGCAAACTCCCATTTGATTTACCACCTAGAACTTTATTTTAAACTTCTGCAATTATGGTGCAGACTGGACCCTGTAAGGCAACTATTTGCACACCCACAGCTCACTTTCATATTTCAGCAAACACTGCAAGATTAATATTCTAAAGGCAGTTTCAAGTGAAATAATATGTTCTGTTCTCCACCTTCGTATTACTTCAGGTCACATCTTACACAATATATAAATTATACCTATAAGATATTCGTTATCAGCCTGTAAATGTAGGTTTTCTTTCAGTCAGCCCCAATTGTAAGAGTGAAGCTTTTTGAGACTCACTAATTATTTCACTATTCATAAAAATTACATTCAAATTATCTGTTGCAATGAGTATTTCCTTTGCCTAATACAACTTCTCTTTTCTCCAAGAGTTTCACCACACCTTCTCAGTAAATAACTGAGTATACAAATGTACATGTAACTCAGTGTATGGTATCAAATACAGTTTGAACTGTGAAAAGTTAAACAGAACATTTGAGCTTAGGCTTTTCAGCAACCTGCTTACATGCAACTGAGCCATCAGTGAACTCAAATTCCCATAAATGGAGAACAATATAAAATAAACCCCAAAAATTCACTATCATAGCTTTCAGTTTCACCAAATGAACTATTTGAAAATACCTTGGAAACAGAAAAAAACCCACATAAATTTCAGTGAAGCAAAGACAAAAAGTACTTTAGTCAAATTACTTTATATTTGCCACAAAAATATAAAAATCTAGTAATATTAGTTTAATTTCAAGGTTTGCCCACTCAGTCCACAGGTGGAAGCAAGTCTTGAACCAGCAAACATCTCTGCTATAACTTCCAGAATTTGTCAGTTTGGCAACCTTTAGAAAAGACTTAATTTTTAAGTGCCTTTTTGATTTTTGTTTGTTTGTTTGTTTGTAGTTCATGGGTGGAGGGGGTTATTACAAAAATTATGGAACTGTAATTTCTATTAAAAACATCAACTTTGTTAGTTTAAAATGTTACTACAGAGTAGAATGTGCAGGAAATCTGGGAGTGGACAAATGTAGAGTAAATATAGAGACAAATACAGAGAATTCTGCAGACACATCAGCTGCACACACAAGTAAATACAGCACCTATGCAGTATAAGATATTAATGCAAATAGGCCTTTTATACTTAAAAGTTTACAAAACATATTTCAATCTGTGAACAAATTTTTAATACTTTCTTGACACTGTATACATCAGTATGACATTTTACTGGTAACTGCTTATGATACATTAGTACATGAAATTAGAAAGCAAGTTATGGGAATCCAGAGTGTTGCCCTAACAAAGAAAGCAGGTCTTTCTCTTAAAAGGCTTTGTGCCACTGCAGACAATGCTATTTACAGGGGCAACAGCTTGGACATTCAATTGTGGGGGATGAGTACAAGTAGCTGTCAGTTCTCACTGGGAAATAAATAAATTATCAGACTCTTAGAACAACTTGCACTCAAAAACTTAATGTACCTCAAATTCTCAGCTGCCTTTCAAAAAGCTAAAACTTTTTCTTTTTGATACTTATAGCCTTCTGTTATTTAGTAAATTAAACATTAAATACTTACACCTGTTTAAGAAGTTATCAATGTTTTTGTTTTTTCTTAAGGCAGGAAAATCCAAGTCATATACCAAAGCGTCTAATCCATCCTGGGGTGGGGGGGAAAAAAGACACAAAATTAAGAATTTGGAAAAAATAATTACATGTGCTGCTAATTGAGGAGCCAAGACCAAAAAAAACCTGTTGTCCCTATTAATTTTCCATACAAATTAAATCATTCACATTTATTTAATGATTCAGTTTGCAGTTACATGAAACATCTGTTCCTCCTTCACTTCCATTGGACTCTTCAAAGCTTAATTCCCATCCATCCCGAAACAAATATACTTCTATGAATTATTAATTACCTTAATGAGCTCCACACTGACACGAAAAAAAATATTTTTTCCACATACAAAAAGAACAAATAGCAGCTCTAATGAAGTTCAGCAATATTAAAAAGTTGCAAAGTATCACACAGTAGGGACTTGAACGTGAAATGGCAACTGGTAAATACAATAATTATGGTAATTCAACTCTGAGAGTCAAGTCCCCACATTTTATTCATTGAATTTAGTGATAATTTTCATGAACAAGATAGTGGCCTTATACCTTCCAACTGAAATCTGGGAATGAACAGTCACAAGCCCATCTGGCATTGCTACCACAGAATAAATCCCTATGAACAAAACCAAACCAAATTCCACCAAAAAAACCCAACACAAAAGTACAACAAAGAACAAGATAGTTTTAAGGTCTTGCTAAGTGCCATAAATTTCCCAACTTAAAGGATAAGTCTAAATTTGTCAACAAGTATATGTGATTCTTCTCGGAGAAAAACTAAACCCGTTTTTTTGGCTAAAAATCACAAGTATGGTGTTTAGTATTCTAGGGAATTACATAGCAAAAAATCAAAGAGCATTAGGGAGTCTTCTCTCTCAGCTAGGTATTGTTTAAGTGACTACTGCAAAAATAAAGATGGTCATAAAATACAAACTGATGGATGTTTAACAAAGCATGCCAGAGAAGTACTGCTATTTACTTGTCCAATTCATAGCTACGTGTCTATGCTATCTATTATTAACCTGTTGGGAGCGAGATATTAGACCAGACATATCTTTCACCTGATCAGTTCAGATCTGATTAGACCTTATTTGACTGTTTTCAGCTTTTAAAGGATTTTTCAATCCTTTTTTTCAGGATTGAAAGCTGATCTATCAGTCTTTGACATCTACATATATCAAGGAACTATGCCTTAAGAAAAGCTAGAGTATAAGCTTTTTGAAAGCTCATTTTCCGTGAATATATAGTTAAGAACATGCTTTATCTAGAATGACATATTAGTCTTTGATCCCTCACTTCAAATTCAAACCTATTTTTCCCCCTCAGTAAATGCTATCAAAATCAAAATTATTTATAGGCTTGCAGTCCTCTAAAGTGTCCAAGATAGAAAATATTTACTTCAGATAGAATGAGACTGAGCAGTAAAATCACGCTAGAATGTGAAAATAGGTAACTACAAGGATAATCAGAAATACTTTAAAGGCTGGATATTATTAAATTTGTCAACTTCATAAGAACATTCCTGTTTTAAGTTACCTCTCCATACAGTGGCTCATTTTGAACTAAGAAATGTTGAAATGAAAATTACACAAATTAAGAGAAGATCACAGTATTTCACTGCTCTAAAATAAAGTAAGGTGTTGTATCTTGAGTGTATTAAAGGACCATCTTTTTGGACTGACACTGATGATGAAAATGGAAAGCAAAAGGCAGTGAAACAATATTTAATGGGTCAATAATATAAATGCAACTAAGAGGCCAACAACAGTGCAAGACAGCTGTAGAAATAAAGCTACGGAGGGTAAGTGTAACTTAGAGAGAAACACCTTGTAAACTACTGAAAGACACCTTTCCCAAAAATAAACAGTAAGTATCCAGGAAATCCAGGAAAGAATTTCAATTCTTTGGTAAATTCAACAGATAACCATAACTGCTTGCACAGCAGTACAGCGTACACCGGTAGCTTCTGTGCATTTATCTCTGTGCTGTGAGAAGCTGCAGGCAAAGAACACCTACAAGGCTGCTGGGTCACATCCAGGGATTTTTAAAAACAGATTAGCGATGGCAATGAACTGTCAAAATCTGAGGTCCAATCTGCCCTGAAGCCTTCAAATCTGTAGAGTCAATCAATTTGTCCATGGTCACAGCTAACACAGAAAAGTTACACACATCAAGCAGAAGCACTAAATTCTCAAAATCCTGGTTTGCTTTAGGGCTGTGCAATTACCTGCTTCAACTCAGGGCTTGCCTCAAAAGCCAAAATTCAGTGTTTTTCTTTATAAGACGGGAGGTTTTAAACATTGAATACAAAAATATCGGAAAAATGGGAATATGCACACATCTTTAACATCAATCTTTCTTTTATATAATATCATACTTTTTCTTTCAAAATGCTAAAATAAAAGCCCATGCTAAAACAAGTATAAGTACAGAAAGTGTCAGCGTTTCCTTGGTCTCTCAGGCACACTAGGTATTTTGTTGTGTTTCTTTTTAGAAGTTCTAAAATAAAGATGGAAAATAGTATAAAAACTGGGTTTTAATAGATAAAAGCTAATTTCAGTACTGTTTAATTCAGAATTCACCATGTACAATGTTTCCTGCTCTGTTCTTCACCTTTTTGATCTTAAACACGAACCCTATCAAGTTAAACATTAAACCAAAACACTCTGAAATACGGATTCAAGCTGTTGATCTCACATTTATTTAAAATCACATTTCAAGATCATGCAAACATCTAAGGAAGCTACATACCAAGAGTCACTTATTTAAAAGGCTCTTCAATAATCAGGCTCCCCTTCGCTACATTTCCAGAGAATAAACTACTCTGGTTCAAAACTTTCATTAAAACAAAAGTAGGGTTCGGTGGTGTCCCTATTATTAAGAGACTTGTAAATCCTTAACTCTCAAAACAACTAATTTCTTCAACTGAATTGTGTTTCTGAAGAAAAAATAGCATGGTATTCTTTTAGAGGTTGACTGCAAATACAAGACTAAGTTTAAGGTAATTTTATAGAATTGTGACTAATGAAAGTAAAATATTTGGAATACCTGGTGTTTAACATGAAAGAGCCTTTCTATTTCACTTACATTAGCTAAAGCAGGAGAACTTGTGTCTGCTACAAGCTGTCCCAGCACAATGGAAAGTACAGAAGAATGGCTATTTTAAGTAGTATCACTGGTGAACAAAGAGGGAGGAGGAGCCCACAAGCTCAACAGTGAGAAGGCAATGCTGGTCAAAAGTGGTGCAGGTCAGAGAGATGGGCATATACTATGGAGTTGTAGCAATACTGGTTAGGAGAAAAAGGGTAAAGGCCAAATGAAAAGAGACACGATCATTATCGTCAATGGCTGCAGAGACAACTCATCTCTCAGTTGTCTTGATTCCATCTTGCTCAATCTTTCAATATGTCATCTGACGTTTTCTAACACAGAAAGCACAGAACATCTTTTCAAGACCTATAATAGCCATTCTCTACTCCTTCTAAAGAAAAAGGATACCAAAACATCACTATAATAGGCAATCATACATCTAATAGTTTCACATACTTTATTAATATAAGAAGGCCTCATTTTTATGATGGATTTTTTTCCTCCATTTGGATGAGTTCCATGTATTTTTTGTATGTATCTTCTTTATATATAGCATATATTCCTTACTTCTTAGAAACACATATTGTGGCTTGAAGGTATTTTCAGCTAAAGTTAAGTTCTACCTGATTTTGTCATTACAGAGCAATTTTCCTGTTTAGCTTTGAGGTCTACACAGATGTTTTCCTTTTAACAGTTAAATTAGATTACTAAGATAAATTGGTTTATAAAAGCAAACAACTTCCATTTACATGGCAACAGTATTTCAGAGATGATTAAAACGGAACAGGGAAAAATCTTCCCTTCTAAAGTCCTTCACTCAAACAGTTTCATGGTCTGATACAGACTTTTCTGTACCACATTTGTCCACTGAAATCATCAACAGTTTCATCATCTATTTAAAACTCATCATTTTATCATGAAATTAAAAAAGGAGGCACACTAGGGAGTCTTTACAACGTGTAGCGGGGGTTCTTCCATATGAAACCAACATTCCCACATATTCTGTTGTCTTCAATTCATTCATTACTACACCAGAGTTACAAGTTTAAAAAGAAGAGATATATGGAGTAAAATCAAATGTCAGTCTGGACTCATATACTGCCTTTGGACATGACAACAAAATTATTTCAGAAAGAGGACTATGTGCAAGTCCAGTATGTGGTAGCACTGCTCTGGTGCATTTGTGAGCCAGAAATGGCACTGCCATAGTCAACTGTTCTGGGCAGAATTTTCTTCAGTGCTTTTTGTCTAAATGTTTTCTCTGGTTTACAGCATCATGCACGTATAAATTACACCACCTAAGGGTGGTATCACTTTGTCCAAAAAACATTTCTAGCACCATTTTACCTTTAGACAGAAATTCCAGCATTAACACTGTAAAAAAGCATTCCACTAAGGAAATTTCTCTAAGTTTCTTTATGAAGAAATGTGCATAAAAATGTCCTTCTGTTTTTCTAAAAATATAGAATGCTATAACATAAAATTATCATTAACACACACATATTAACTACACAATCTATTAACTTTGAATTTCTCAGGTCATTACACTAACTTCTTTCCATTACATTAATCCAAAATGTACTGATTTTCTTCAGTTTGACTTAAGCAGTCTCACATTAATTGGATTTTTCTCCAAATTTTGGTCTATACCTATTTCCAAAGTTTTAATGCATCAAAGTGTCAGTTCTACCATGACTATACTAGACTTCCTCACTTGGCAACTACCATCCCTTAATTTCAAAATTCACTACAGTTATGTAATAGTTCTTTATTCAGATGTATGAATTAACACTAATGTGATTTTACAGCAAAATTTACTGTGGATATTTCAAAATATACTCCATCAACCTACTCAAATTCAGCAAAACATATTGTCTCAGGATTCATAAGTGATATAAAGTAGAAAATACAATATATGATCTACATTATCAGGGTACAGTTAAAGCATCTTTATGTTTTGAAATGTTACTGCATACACATTTCAATATGACATAGTATTCTAGTGCAAGCATATAATAAAAATGTATTAAATTAGGTTGAAACTTTGTTGTGGAGACAGTTATTTTACTATTTAACTAGCATTCAAAGAACTAAAAAGATACTTAATGGGTGCTACCAGCATACAAAATTTGCATTCCTTGGACGGACTGGCAGTTACCCAACTTTAAACCCTTTGCTACTTTTCCTTTTTTGGAGAGACCAAAGTAAGTCTTAAGATGTAAAACTCTTAACTATCCATATTTTAGTTTCTTGTATTGTAGCCATTTTCCTATTTCTTTAGTACTGTTAGCTTCTCCCCATACTCTAAATCAACAAACATGACTGATCTTGATTTGCATGTGTCCATCATAATTAATAATAACGCCATATCATACATAAGTGATCTCTCTTTGGTCAACTCTCAAATACTGAGAGACCCTATTTAGGAGCTACAAGTGAGAAGCTATTTGTTACAGCCTATTTTCAAACATGCATGAAAAGTAATACCTCCAGTCACTTAGAAAGTTTCTTTGAACTGTTTGAATTGTCAGATCTCTGAATTGCCAGAGGGACCTGGAGAGGCTGTAGAAATTGGAAGAGAATAATCTCATGAAGTTCAACAAAAGGAAATGCCAAGTCCTGCATGTGGGGATGAACAGTTCCAGGCAACCCCTATGTGCTGGGGACATCTGGAAAGCAGCTCTGCCAAGAAGGACCTTGGGTTCTGGTAGACAACAAGGTGATCCTGAGCCAACAATTTGCCCTCACAGCAAAGGCAGCCAACAGCATCCTGGGCTGCATTAGGCAGAGCACTGCCAACAGGTTGAGGGAGTGATCCTTATCCTCTACTCAGCCCTCATGAGGCCAAACCTGCAGTGCTGCATGCAGACATAATGGTGTGGGGACCAGAGGGAGTATTTAGGGACTAGAGCAACTCTCACACTATGAGGCTAACAGAGGAGGGGCTGTTCAGCCTGGGAAAGAGAAGACACAAGAGGGGAATCACATTCATTTACTTTGCTGTCTGGATAAAACTGCAATTTAGCACTTCATCTTTAAAGCTGACAAGCCAAAGTAGACAGAGCTAAGGCACTTCACTTAAGAATTTTCATTTAAATTGTTAGACTAGGCAAAGTATACAAACTGACATATGAGTCTGAATACAAGGCCCTTGATTCATCGCCCACTCTTGTTGCCAGCACAATACAACTCTACAGAGCTCCTTACTTCCCAATATCTTGCAATGCTAATAAACAGCTTTTGCAAATTTGGTTAAATAGATAGCCTTTTGTGAAGAAATACCAGGATTTCTTTACATCAATAAAGACCTAAGAGCTTAATATCTGAATAAGGAGATCTTGAAACTTCAAGGCAGGATTACTGGAAGCAGTACAGATTATTGCTTGCATTTCAGCCTTTTTACTTCACGTGTAGTTACAAATTTTATCCACATTCTGTGTAATTACATATATAAGTACATGTACTTGCATTCTGTTCAAACAGTAACAGTTCAACATTTTTACTGACAAACTCCAAGAATATACACTTACTATATGACTCAGTAAATCATAAATCGATATGGATATCTCAATATATATTGATAGACACAGACATATCCAAATACACACTGTCACTAACACCAGAGCTGACAGACCTCTCAATATTGTTACATTCACATTAGCACTTAAGGAAACCTTCAGGTGCAAGGCTACAGACAGATACACATACAAGCAGTAACATTTTTTCACATGTACTTTTGGGTGTTGCTGTTTCTCCACCACAGCAATGAATCTTAACACCTGAAGCATCTCCTAAAATAAACTAAAACAAAAGGTAGTGCCAATCTGTGAAATCAACTCATACACAATAGGCAAGCAAGAGTACCGTCAGCATCCACTACACATAACCACTCAGCGAGCGCACATGCCTCAGTCTTTTGCTAAAACGGAGGACAAGTGATATACCCTTCAAACCAGAGCCCCTCTCTGTCCACTGACTAGATGCAGGAATCTTGAATCCATAGACCTGTTGTGAATTACAGCTATTCAAGGCACTATTTTATGCCTGTAATTATGGAAAGTTGACATTGTCTGAAGATGCATTCCAGAAAATATATTTCAGTGGGGGCTTTCTTCCCGTCCAAACTCAAACGTACAAAACTATCTTACAACACTAATTTCACAATACTATCATATTTTATTGTGGCTAATAGTCTTTACGTCCAAACTTCAATTTATTACATTAGTGGTTTATTATTTCACTTTAACATCAGAATTAATTCCATTTAGTATTGCATCTTTAGGAACAACTATCAGATGAGAGAGCAGCATCATCAAAGAAAATGAAGAAAATAGACCAAAATAACACCAAGAATGTATTTCAGTAAAATCTATGCAGAAACAGGTACAATATCATTTGAAAACAGTTCAAGAAGGTGTGAAACAGGCATAGAAGTTGATCACCATTAAGTCAAATTATACTGATTCATTTCACAGCAAGTAAGATCTCTGGATATTTGCAGCTTAATTTCCTTTAAAAAGGTTCACTTGCATCAGCTGATATGTTCTGCGGGCAAGTTTTACGAACTTGCAAGCTTCCAAAGGTGGCACAATCTGCCATCAACAGAATACTTTACATAAAAAGACTAAATCACCTCTAGAACTACCTGGAAGGCTACATAGATTATTGATACTTTAATGTGTCGAAAATAAGAAAATAGATAGCCCACTTTAGGTTTAAATGATTTATCAAGCCATGTTTGTCTAACACTAGAATTAAATATACCATTAAGTACAGCTTCTTAAAACTGCCCTTTTCAAGAAAACTATGTTAAATGTGATGAATGCAAGTACACTTATAGCATATATATTTAAATAGTGTTAAAAGCAGTAGGAGTACTGGTAGTTACAGAACTGAGTGATGTTCATCACCATGGAAGCAGCATTCCACAGCCACTGCAGCACTCTGCATTAGGAAACGCCTCCGAGGTCTAGAGTTCCCAGCTACTGTAACAGCTGCAACTGGAGACGAGCAGCCAACCCGACACACCGCAGGGTAACACTATCCACAGAAATATCCCGTGCTCGAAAAACGTGACCTCACATCCTTTCCAGTTCTCAACGTTATGATACTCACCGAAAATACAAGGTAAGCCCTGTCCCCTCACCTAAAATGTAATGTAACTACTTAGGGAAACTTCTCTAAAAAGCCAAATGTCACTTGTGAATTACATCAACAAATGCTCCTTGACGTCCCCACAGCATTCTTGATTATCCTAGGAGGGCAGATTCTTCCCCGAGCAGCACACACAGATCTACCACTTCTGATTGAGAAGCCCTAACGTTTTCATTTTAAACACTTAAAAATACCAATTTAGATCAATGGGAGTCAACACTCTAGGGAACACTGACTAGAAAACAAAAGTAACATGGATAAAAATTAACACTAAGGATGCAAATAGTGGTACATAACTTCCCTTCAATAAAATGGTATAAAGACAGATCACAGATATGAAAAATGAAGACCAACTGGTCCAGTCCCAGCTCAGAAAGTTTAAGGCTTCTTTTGAAGCAGACTGCAAGTAATCAGGTAAAGACTTAAAATAAAAAAAAAAAAAGGGGGGGGGGGGGAAACTGCACAACTCCATTAAGAAATAGTGGTATTCAGCAAAGGAAACAGAACCCCCTCCACATCTGTTGCCTGGGAAATTGTGTCTGCCTCACAGACTTTTTTCCATGCAGGTATCCATGAAACCAGACTTCGGGAAGTTGGACAAGATGTTAATTAGCAAGACACCAACATGTTCATAAGAATTATGGCAAATACATCAATAAAAGCACATTAACTCTTGTTAAATATGTAAAGCAACTTTAGATCTCTTAGCTAAATACACTGTGGTAAAATTAAAGTTCTCCCACTGAGAGCTTAAAAGGCTGCCTCTAGCTCTCCCACCCAACTTCTGTCTGAAAAATGTTACCTCCACTATGAAAAGCAAATTAAACAAAAAATTACCAGCAAAATTTGCAATATAATAAGTCAGTGGAAAGGTAACTAATTTTTCTGTAAAGCAACAATACCTCATCAGCCATACAGCACCTGTTGTCACCTGGTTTGGACTGTTTGCTGCAAATAAAACTCCGTATTAACTACAGATAGAAAAAAATAAGCTATAAAACAATAAAAAGCCACGTTCTATCTTTAGCCTTGACAACTCAGTTTCTGGAGATTGTATTAGTTCAATAACTATGCTTTAGAAAAGACTCCAATAAGGTATATCAAAGAAAAAAAAACCCTCTACTACTACCCCACCCACAGCAAAGTAACACAGTGACTGGAAACAGAGGCTAGACAAACTGAAAGACAAAAAAGCACTTAATTTTTTAAACAGAAGGCAGACAATTAATTGAATAACTTTCAAAAAAGGAGTCAGAATAACATAATTTTTCCAGCAGTCTGGAAACACTGCACAAAATCTTCCCTTCCCCACCACCAAAAGGCAAATTCTTCCCTAAAACTCCAGAACAAGTCAAAATGCTTCTACAATTAGAGGTGAATAGCCATGACAGAAGTCACAAAAATGAAGGTTATGAAAGAATTATACTAAAATAACACTATAGGAACTGAAATAGTAATTTGTAAAGCAATATGCCTTTCTTTGGTCACATGGTTTGCAAAACAAAAAATATGGGAAGTTGAGCACAACTCAAGCAAAGGATCAACTCTGAGAAGCTTCTCTGATTGTGCAATCTCCTGTCAAGAGCTCAAGCTACATTTCTGCAATAAACATTCCAGCACAAGCAATCACACGTCAAGCAGATATTTGAAATATGCAACTGAACAAGAACTTAACAAAATTTAAGAATTTGTGCATCATTATGCAGTTTTGTAATGCAAACTCCAGCAAAGCTGGTAAATTTCTTTTTCATTAACCAATTGAAAGAAAAACTTCACTTTTAATAAAACAGACTTCTGTATACATAAACCAATGCTTTTCTATATTTGTTCTTTCTTCCATGATGCATATAGCCATAAGAATGACTTTGAAAAAATGTTGGGTTTTTTTAACAAGGTTATAAAAATTTCATGAGAATTATTTTAGATATAGATGAGTTATTTCTACTGCCAAGCAAAAGGATTCCTCAGAATTGACTGGATTTTGTTACTAACAGGAATAAAACAGTGAGTTTTTCACATTTCTGGGGAATTTGCACTGCTAATATAGAACAAAGCAGTTCTCCTAACAGATTATTTCCAGATTCCAGAATCCAATGCATTAAATTTACAAATTCATAAATTCAAAAAACATGCTTCCAGATTCAAATACATCAAATTTCCAAATTTATAAAATTAAAAAAACATGCTTTTACCCACTACCTTTAGGCAATTCAAAAGAAAAAAGGTGTGATAATAATAAAAACTGGTAACATGTACAGACAATGCCATGAGTGACAATTTTTATTTAATACTGGATGTTTAAGTGTATGTTCAAGCCATTAATAGTGACTACTTTCAGGTCAAGAAACACTTCAACAGCAGATACCTTTAAAGAAGTTGCCAATGTCCCATCCCTGGAAGTCTTCTAAACCAAGTTGGATGGGGCTTTGAGCAATCTGGTCTAGTGGAATGCGCCCCTGCCCATGGAGAAAGGGTCAGGACTAAATGATCTTTAAGGTCCCTTCCAACCCAAACTATTCTGTGATACTAAGATCTAAACCAAATCTCTTCTAAGCACTCTTTTTACCCTTTCTGACACCATAGTACAGTCATGACAAAAATCCTGAATGCTTTGGACTGCATGTGAAAAAAGAGAGGTGTAACTACAAAATCAAAAACCTACATGAAAACATGGTTCCATATTCAAGTACTGAAATGACAGAACAGAACCAAAGCTGCCCATGGAAATTTAGGGTGGCTTTTTCCAATTACAAATCTCCAACATGATAATCAGTAAGAATTTTATCATCTATAACACAACAATACAAGCCATCTTACTTGGGATTTTCAAGTACAGTATTTCAAGACCAGAGGAAGGGAGGAAGTATTAGAAATTCATTAGAGTACCCAACACTAAAAATTAGAGTACCCAACTAAAATTCAAAAAAAGCCCAGAGATGTTGTTATTTATTTTGTTTGCAAGTTTGTTTAGGGACATGCAAATAAGTTTTCTGTATTCCTTTCAAGCCTTGAGACTAGAACCTGAGGAAAACTAAAAACACTGACTTCATATATCAAGAAACAAAGTTTTATCCAACATTTCCATTCAGTTGCTCAAGCACGAGACATGCATTTCTAATACACTTGGCTCAAGCACAAGACATACACAACAGAATTTCATAAAACATAGTCAACGTCTAGAACACTGGGCATTTTCACCAAGCTTATATACTGCTATTATAGGGGTGAAAAATACTACAGTGTTAAGAAGTACCTGAAAAAGCAACTCTTTCAGCAACTTTTCCAGCTACATTGACATGAAAGAGTAAGTCAACTCTTCCCCAATATGAGTCTTCCTGCATAACACTTCAGGACTCCGGAAAAATATGCTCCCAACCAAAGAGGATGCAGTATATTGATATATGTACTCCAAAGGCATGATTTTCCTTTGGATTTAGAAGAAGGGAGAAAACAAATCTTAGCCTACGAGGAAAGAGAGCCAGGGCTGTCTGGACCATTGCCACTACCATGGAATCTTGTCAAAGTCTCTCCTGCCTGTCCTTACAAGGAGCTTGGGCTGATTAACTTAATCTCTACAGGAGATGAGGGCAAGCAGCAATATTTTTGTTGCACCATAAAATCCTGTCATGAAACAAATCAGAGCACACTAAAATTACTTTTTCTGTTCCTCCTTCCCACAGATAGTTTTGAAGAGCTGTCATTTAGCTTCTCATTAGGCAGAGAGCAAAACTGATGAAAACATGTTTTCTACAAAAAGCTTGCATACAACTTCTATATGATTTTTACCCCAGCATTTGCTTTACAAAAGCATTTCTGCAGTATCTAATTTAAAAAAAAAAAAAAGAAAAGGCACTACTTTGTTGAAAATCTACATGAACTAGGGGACTAGAGATACATTGTGTGTATGTAAAAACATTCAAAAAAACAGCTGTTCAAAAGCCATGTCAAGTCAGACGAGGTAGTACCTACTACTTCCCATTCATATAAACTCTTTGTTTGTAAAACTCTGAGGAAAGCAGGTTTCAAATTTCTAATACTACAAAGTATCAACATGTGATATTCTAGAACATAATTAAAGAGTAGTAGTGTCAGGTCAAGAATTCTGAGTTATACTTTTGTCAGACATCCTGCACTTTGCTTTCCAGAAGTCTCCTGGACCACAATGCCAATTTCTGAAGAACTACATAAATAAATGGATGTAAACAATAATTTTGGAAACAGGTGCTTGTTATGAATCACGGTAATTTTATAAATGAATGTATTTACCTAGTCTCAGAGACTTAAAGAGGAAATAAAGAAGGCAGTTACCTCTTTTGTGGTATTCAAAAAAAATGCATTGGCACTGAAGCATGTTGCTGTTATACTGAACTAGATTTGGAATTATAGATAAGCCATTTGATTTAGAAAAGGAAAAAAAAACAGTCACCTGACATTAGGAAAGGTCTGACAGCAGGAAATTTGTCTGTCCATACATTCTGTATACATACATTTACACATATCAAACAAGCAAATCCGTAAAATAATCAAAAAATGTGACCTATCACTTTCATTCAGGTTCACGTTTTACAAATTGTTTGCTGAACAAGAGAAATAAGAAGGACCAAAAACTTCAGACACAAACTCTTTTGCACTTCTAAATTACAAGTAGTTCATGATGCAAAGCTCTATGCTTGACAACCAATGCCTCAGACAACACAACAATACAGAATTTTGTCTAATACTGTAGGTAAAACACTCTCAAAAACCCCCTTGCTTCGGTCAACACACTGTATGACTTGAAGAAAATAGAGCTGATTTTCCTCTTTTCTAAATCACTGCAGATCAGCTCTAAGACCATGTCACATTCAAATGCTTAGAGCTTTCTTTATTGTTCCTTCCAATTTAGGTTGAATGGACCAGTATAAGAACTCTTCTTTTCTTAGTAATTTTGTCCTTTTCTCTACCTATTGAACTATGACATGACAAATTTTCCATCTTTTATGCCTTACCTCACTGAAAAACCTCTTAATCCATTTATTCTCTGGAAGCTAAGATGACACTTAGTCTGGTTTAACAGACTCATTCAGAAGTCAACTTTTATAAATGAGAACACACAAGTAGAGATGACTATATTACTTATGATGTCATTGAATATACCTCTTTTTGTACATACTGCTGTAAAGAAGAACACAGCAGAAAATTAACAGCAGAAGAGACATGCTATTCCTTCTGAAACACAATTTGAAAGTTTATGGCTGTCCAGAAGATGAACCAGAAAAATCAGAAAAAGTGGAGTCGTTCTAAATTTTCACATATCATTTCTACATAAAAATTAACATTAACAACTGAAAACCTTCTGAACATCCCACAACTTGACTTGCTCTGTTTCCAAATGCTGCTCAATATCATGAGCATGTCAAAAACATTTTGATTTTTAATTACCTGCAGCACAATCTTACACAAGGCAAAGCCAAAATTAAGATAATATAGCTTACATTTCTTATCCCACCCTCTGAATAACTTTGCTGCTTTCCATAAAAGGGGGAAAGCATACTTTTAAGTGTCTTAAAAGATAAATGTGGTTTACATCTTCACTTCTGTCACAAGTCAACTACCAACACAATGTATTCTAAACTAGCTGAAATGCAACCAGAAAGCTGATGGCAGGGATAACTAAAAGATACCCTGATTTAACCTCTTTTCCTTGCCACACCACAGTTACAGTGTTTGAATTTGCCTTTGGCACTGCAGATGTTGGAGCATTTAGTTTCTTCAGCAGTGAACGGAGGATGCCAATGGCCTTACATAACCCCAAACGAAAAAAGACCATAGGCAATAGCTGGAAATTGATTTGCCGTTTCAATGAGTTTTCCTGATGCATTTCAACTTCATCTAATACAACTTCTGCTATTAATCTGCTATTAAGCTGCTGCTGTCCCCCCACCCCACAAACTGAAAGCATAAAAAAAAGCTAATTTTAAAAGATCTGTATCTAAATACTACACCTACTGAATATAGCACAAGGGCTGTAGCTGTATTAGGTACTGACTTACAGAGACCAGATGCTGTTGCAGAAATATTGTGGCCTCACTCTTGATGGACTCACCTGAGGACTGTTGCTATAGATCACCCTAACACCAGTCTCATTGTAGAAGTGAAATTCTAAAATGAATCCTCAGTACTCTTAAGTTTTATTACAGATTAATAATCTGCTGAGAAAAAAAATACACTTGAAATCAGAGCACAGTCTAAACATTATTTTTTCTTTAGATTTCTTAGGGCTCCATCAGAAATACAGATTCAACAAACTAGTTATTTTTTGAAAGAATACTTGAAGCCATGATTTTATGCCCAAATAAACCGCATATCTTCACACAGTAAAAGCTAACTGTTGCTTGGCTACAGCTGACTGTATATGGTAACAATCTTTTATAATCCAAATTATCTGTATTACTTCCATACTCACAGAAAAGGATTACATCCCATTTACTTAAAACTTCATTCTATGTTAATTCTTAATTTGGAGTGTTACATACTACTTGAGCAACTTCTTACCTGAAGCCATCATGAGACAAAACTTACTGAGTTTTGTAAGAACTTCCATTAGCTCCTGATCATTTTACACGTTTTTCTTAGCTTAGCAGAGGTATCTTTCCAATCTAAAAGGATAACTGGAACTTGCTGGTTTACCTCTTTGGAATAATTTTTTTCCTCCTTCCAGATAAAGGTCATCTTCACTTCTAAAGTATTAAATGTCACAAAGAGAAAAGATTTAACTCTATGGGATCTGCTTTACCTACTTTTTTTAATTGAGATACTATCGAAAATTATACTTGACAACTAGAGTGAAAAATATTTAAGAAAATTACAGCAGTTTATCTTTTTGTCTATTTAGAAAGTATGTATGTTGTGCATGCATTCTGTGGGTGAGTTTCCTCCATCTCTCCAGGGCCCTTGCTTTAAAGGTTTTTCTCCTAAAGTCTCTTTCACTTTCATCAGACCGGATTTACTGTTACAAGAGAAATTACATGAACATTGTGCTGCTCAGCAGACATCATATCCTGTAGACTGTTCCCTCAGAAAAGGGGACCTTGACAGCTACGGCTGAGAAAGTAATTTGTACATATAGCACATATAATTACTTTGTCCTTAACTAGCACTGCTACAAACATCTTGTGCTGATTTAAGAACTTCAGTAGCACTCAGAAAGCAAAGCTAGAAAAAGACAAAGGGAAAACCCAACCAGTGAAACCTTGTAGAGGTATTTTCTCAAAAGGCTGAGAAACACAAAACTGCAGAACTGCCCAGATCTAGTGGTTCCTCAGAAGTTCACCTGGCCAAACCTTTCACGCAAAAGGGAGCCTCGATGAGATTGTCTAGCACCCTGCTTGAAAACCTCGGATGACAGGGCCTCTGACACATCCCTGGGGAGATTGTTTCAATGACTATACTCACAGTAAAAGGTTTCTTTCTTATACAGATACAAAATCTCTTCCAATGCAACTTGAACTTATTGTCCCTTGTTTACTCCATGCTTTCATCTCCCCCCAAGTCTTCTCCAGGCCGACTCCTTCAGTTTTCCCTCACAAGGCAGGTTCTCCAGTCCTTTGATCATCTTTCCAACCCTCCTTTAAAACCTCTCTAGTCTTCCAGTGTGTGTCTTGAATTGTGGGAACCAGAACTGGACACATCCTTCCAGGTGTGGCCTCCATGGATGTAGCCCAGGATCCAGTTTGCCTTTGTTGCTGCAGCCATGTTCTGCTGACTCACGTTCAGCTTGTTGCCCTTCAAGACCCCCAAGTCAGCAAGACTGCTGCCCAGCCACACAAACCCCACAGCCACACAGCCTATAATGGGCTCTTTGGTTATGTCATCCCAGGTGTAAGCCTGCACTTGTCTTTGTTAAACTTCATACTGTTCTTGGCTGCCCACTCTTCCAGCTTTCCAGGTCTCTCTCTAAGATGTTTCTCCCTTCTGAAGGGTCCCACTCACTAGCCAGTTCAGTGCCCCCTGCAGCCTTGCCGAGAGTGCTTTCAACGCCTTTTTACAGATCATTTGAGAAGACACTGAATAACATTAGGCCCAGCATCTGTCCCTAGAAGATCCCACTTGTGACAGGCTGCCAGACTGAGTAAAAACCATTGATCATCAAGAGATCCTCTGATATATTTTTAAAATAGCATCTATTTAATGTCTGACCAAAATTAACTCTAATTCGATTCTGTATTAGCAAACTTTATGTAGATTATTCCTTGTGCCGTTTTGGTGTCATCACTCAATATATAGGAATATTCTCATCACAGTTCTTTCTAACAAAATCTAGAGTAGAAAATTGTAATTGCACAATATTGAAAACAAAGGCTCCTATCACTTTTTCTGAAGCTTGGACTATTTCAAGTGAATTTGCAGAGTTTTTTATTTTAAAGGAAAATGCATGTCATGATCTCAAATTTTTCATCACATATTGTGTATATATGTAATAAAAGTCTGTGAAAGTACTGAACATAAATATTTTTTTTTAGACTATTCATTTATTTAATTATGACCTCAAGTGATTAATGAAGCTTTTCACAGAAAGGTGTTCCTGGAAATCTCTTAAGCACACCTTCAGACCTAAAGTAAAAAGCAAGCAATAATTGCATATGGATTCATTAAGGTAGAAACTCACTACTTACTCAATATGTAAGGCTAACAAGAAGGAGAATTATTTCACAGAACAAATGAACTTTATTTATTACAACCCTCAAACTGCTTAGGTCAATGGAATATTTTAGTGATCTTTCCCACTTTTCTCCGATGATTACGCTCCTGGAAACTATGGCAAACAGGAACAGTCTGCTGTCATACTACTAAGCATTATCAGCTGAGCATTGGACACTGCAGTTTAACTGCAATTTAAAATACATACATCTTCATTTTAACAGTTTCATATATAAGCACAACAGAGTTCCAACAGCCAGGCAGTACTAACATTTTTCGATTAAAAACATCAAATTTCATGATGCTCCTCTTTAATTTGTCTACAGTTTTTCCCCTAAAAAATACAAATCTCTACCACATGTTCAGTGCAAAGTTAGACACTGATAAAGATTATGAACATTAAAGTTTCTATGTTACTAAAAAAGCTAATGTATTGTAAAAATTTACTTACTATATTGAAGAAAGTAATTTTCAGGCTCATGTACTAGTAGGCATTAACATGCAGAGATACTAATTTTCTTTACTTAAAAACAGCATTTTGCAGTCCTAAGTCTATGTCCACACAGATCAGTTTCCCCTACTTATCTGTGGGAACATCTGTAACTAAAGAAAAATACTGCTCTGACTCAAAATTATAACCCCCTCAATTAATTCTGACTTGCTTGGGGAACCTGGAGAGGTTCCAGTCACCTGGAAGCTGGCAAACATTGCCATTCAAGAAGGGCAAGAAGGATGACCCTGGAAACTACAGGCCTGCCAGGCTCAGTTCAGTGACTTTTACAGAAAACATTATTCTGAAGTTATTGAAAAACACCTGAAGGACAATGCAGTCATTGGTCACAACCAGCAGAGGTTCATGAGGGGAAAGTCCTGCTTGACAAAGTTACTTCCACTTATGACAAGGTAACCCGCCCAGCAGATTGAGGGAAGCCAGTTGATGTAATACTTTTGGATTTCAGTAAAGCTTTTGATGCTGTCCCACACTGTATCCTTCTGGACAAAATGTCCAGCACACAGCTGGATGAACACAACATGCGGAGAGTGAGCAACTGGCTCATGAGTTGGGCACAAAGGGTTATAATGAATGGGGTAATATCAGGATGGCATCAGGTGACTAAAGGGGTTCCTCAGGGATTCATCCTTGGTCCTGTGCTCTTCAACATCTTCCTTAGGACTCAAAGGAATACAAAGTTTGCCAGTGATACTACAATACAATGATATCGTCGACTCCCTCGGAGGCAAGGAGGCCCTGCAGAGGTATCTTGACAAATTGGAGAGGTGGGCAATCACCAACTGTATGAAGTGTAACAAAGACAAGTGCCAGATTCTCCACCCGGGACACAGTAACCCTGGGTGTACACACAAAGGGGAATGAGAGGCTGGAGAGCAGCACTGCAGAAAGGGACCTGGGGGTCCTGGTCAACAGCAAGTTGAATCTGAGTCAGCAGTGCCCTGGCAGCCAGGAGGGCTAACCATGTCCTGGGGGGCATCAGGCACAGCATCGCCAGCTGGGCAAGGGAGGGGATTGTCCCACTCTGCCCTGCACTGGGGAGGCCTCACCTTGAATATTGTGTGCAGTTTGGGGCATCACAATATAAGAAATATACAAAGATAGTAGAGAGCATCCAAAGAAGAGCCACAAAGGTGAAGGGTCTAGAAGGAAGCCATATGAGAAGCAGCTGAGGTCACTTAGTCTGTTCAGCCTGGGGAAGAGGAGACTGAGGGGAGACCTTGTCAGAGTTTACAACATTCTTGTGAGGGGAAGTGAAGTTCAGAACTCTTCTCTGTGGTGAGCAGTGGCAGGACTCATGGGAATGGCATGGAACTGTGTCAGGGAAGAGTTAGGTTGAATTAAAAAGAAAAAGGTTCTTCACCCAGAGTGGCTGGGTGCTGGAACAGGCTCCCCAAGCCTGCCAGAGTTCACGACGCATTTGCACAATGTTCTCAAGAATATGGCGTGATTCTTGGGGTTTGTCATGCGTAAGTACAGCAGTTGAACATCGATGATTCTTGTGGGCCCCTTCCAACTCAGGATATTCTGTGAGTCTATGAAAATACTTAACAGTCGGAAAACTTATATTAAACTAGCAGTTTGTAACATACCAATGAAGATGCCATATTAAACAGACTCACACCTTCCTTTTGACTTTAAGTCTTCCTGTGGAGTTATTTTGGCCATTGATGTTTGACACATGTGTCTTTGTAGCTTGATGACTGCCTTTCAAATACCCCATAGTACTACCACTTAAATTTCCCTGCCTCTTAAATCGAGTACAAAAACTAGCTTGCCTCTATACCATCAAAACCACAAATTGGGGAGGGGTGGGGGAAAGTACTTCCTTATTTTATATGCAAGAAACAGAAATTCAAAACAGTCTCACAGAAAGTCTAAAGAAATCAGGAAGCCCTGACTTAAGTTACCATAGGCTACACAAACAATTCCAACACCAAAATTATCCTTAATTATCACCTTCCTAATTTCTCTCCTTCTTTTCCCAAACTTCCTATCTGTATTTATACCTCACAGACAGACAAGACTTCCTTTTCTACAAAGTGCATTTTTGTTTTGTACCCTACCACTCCCCTCACAAGTGACATCCGTTGTGTTCTGCAGTTACAAATATTCAAAAGTAATGAAGGATGAAGGGACATTGCACTGATGCTTTGTATTTGCTGATATTTAATTTACTAAGTAGGAGGCAAGAGGGTAATATGGCACACCAATTTTTATTTCAATTTTTCCTCTGTCTTTTGAGGAAAGACTTGATTGGTACTCAAACAAGGGGAAGTATTTAAATGGAATTATTGACTTTCCACAATCTCGAAGTCAAAAGTTGTTTTATCAAACTGTTAAGGATTAAGCAATTTATGGCAGGCAAGTATCCACTGCACAAGTTTAAGAATTAACTTGAAAGACTATGAATGGACAGGATTAGTATTACTGACAAAATCATTTCTTTTGTCAACTGCCCAAGTAGTTGCTCCTCTTCATATCAGAATTCGATTACTTATTTCACTTCTACTGCAGAAGTAACATAAAAAGTATCTGAACCATGAAGAACGTAAGATCTTGACATGAGACATCACCCTTTTGTACTAAAAAATTAAGTGATTCTTGTGTTTTGCAGAGATGAGGACACAAGGTTCTTGCCCAACTTAACCATGTGCTCTTATGGTTAACACTGCTTCCAGTTTCTTCTAGATGAAGAAAGGAAGCTTAACAAATAAACCAGCTCATTTCTGTGAGCTGCATTTCATGATATCTGAAACCCATCTGTGTATTATGATGCAATTCCAAGGCAAGCAAGATATACTGGGAATTGTCTAATCTTAAACATAAGCTTCAGTTCAAAGTTGCAAGTTACTTGTTAGAAAAGACTGTCTTTTTCTGCGGTTATGAAAGAGGTTATGTTGATTTCAACTGCTCTGAGAAAAGAAACATATTTTTCATAAACATCAGATTACTTTTGAAAGTAATTCTTTAAAAACTCATCACCTTTTTTTTTTTTTTTTACTTTTGGTAGCCCATCACTTCAGAAGCCTTTTTTTAAAACTAAATGCAAACATCTGTAAGAGGAATTACTGGTCAGAAGAAAGCTTACGATTTCATCAACTTGTTTCTACAATACACCTTTGTTGAATACTCTTATTTCCTCCCACAAAACAACAGTAATGCAATACCACTGGAAGTAAGTTTGCTGATACTGAAACATACAAGAAAGATAGAAAGCGGAATATGGCCTGCTTTGCTACAGTTAAACAACCTCTCATGAGACAGCCTGATCTGAAAGAAAATCTTCAGCTGCTTTTTCTAGCTGAATCTTAGATTGAAAAACTAAGCTTCTATTCCCAGGGCATCAGAAACTATGAAAAAAGCCTCCCATCCTGCAAATAAATGGTTGTAATCAATCTTTTATTTCTGAGCACATCTACAAGTTTGTCAAAGCTGCAATGAAAAAAAAGGTATTAAAAAAAAAATCCCATTTTCCTTTGCCCTAGAACTCATGGTTCTCAAAGCATTTTTTCCCCATGAACTTACCAAGAACTATGATAGAAACTATTATTTATATGATAGAAACTATTCTTCATATGAAGGTGAAGTTAGCCTGACTACTTTCTTTGCCAGGAGCTCAAAGAGGAGATTGACCAAAAGAAAAGGTCAAGGACAAGGCAACCATCCTGAATCTTTCCTGATGACAGCCAAAATCAGTTGTACAGAAGGCAGAAAGTCAATAGGAGTTGCTGACAGTCATTGCAGTGCCTGAACCGAATCAGCTAGAGCAGCACCAGCCTCCTTAACACCTCAATTTTACTTTTAAATGGCAGCTTGGCTTACATCTCAAGTCCAAACTACTGATGAAAATACTATTATATATATGTTAAGAAGGACAAAAACTTTCTTATGAAAGCCAGAAGGCATTTGAGGACAGAAAAGAAACAAAAGAATAGAAGACTCCTCTGATCTTATACTCATCAAGAACTAAAGGAAGAGAGACTTTTAGTCCTTTCCTTACTTCAATCTAATCTGCCATGTGGAATCAATGAACACCTCTGAGTGTGCAAGTTACTTGATACAAGACATCCTTGGTGTCACAACTATTCTTTAGACAAATAATTCAGAATTTCCCTGAAAATGGTCTTCCTAAGAAGAGTCTTCATAGCTTGATCAAGAGCCTCAATGTGACTAGCTCTGACAATTCCTCCAACCATCTGATTTTACAAGGCAAAACCACCTCCAAACATTTTAAGGTCACACTACATAAAAAAACCATATGCACAAAAAACAGTTTGTGGGGTATGAAAAAGGCTAAAAATAGCCACCAGCATTTTAGTAAAAGACGGAAGACAAAAGCTCTTTCAGGAAGCATACTGATTTATTCTCTACACAGAAAGCCTAGCTCTTTAATGACATCTCAAATTATAAATTCAGTGTATTGCAAAAAAAAAAAAAAAAAAAAGAAACTGACAACCAACCCACCTCTCTAACAAAGAGCAACCCAGTAAAATACACAACCACATCAATAGTTCAGCTTTCACTCCACAGGTCTTCATGGACATTTTCTTATTTCCAACACCATCTTTGCTCCACTAGTACCGGCAACAAAAGTCCCTGTTTCAAAAGTCATGACAATCGTTGCCAATACTAGCAAAGCAAAAACTTCAATTCCCAGTAAGTCTACCATTTGGCTGGCACCATTTTTGCTTTGTATTCCTACAAAAGAAGATACATAGCCTGTAAGAGCAGGTTTGAATGGTCACAAGGCCACTGAAATTCTATCATTGGTATGCTGGCAATTTTTTATTTAACTGCCAATTAACTTAGTAGTAAATTAAGTTGAAGGAGGACAGCTACCCACAGAAGACGTATTAGAGCAATAAACAAACTGTGACTGAAGTGGCAGAATCACCTTTCCTCTTTGAAAGGGGAGAAAAAATTCCCTCAGCTTAATACTGACAGGATTCTTTGCATGCCCACAATCAAAGCTACTTTCTAAGAAGAGATTAGTATAATAATACATTAGTATAATCAGATTTTATAACAAAGAAGGGCTCATGAGCAAACTCTATGATTCCACCTCTAACACTGACAGAAGTGCATAATATCAAGATAAAGGTGTGAGGCATCAGTATTACCTCTGTTTTGAGCTACAGTTTCATGTACAGCCTGGTATTATTGCACACAACCTGGCATCTGCTAAAAACCTCAAGGCAAGTATAACCAGCACTAACTCCTTGTCCTACCCTTAACATCAGTCCTCCCTGAAGAATCTTCCCTGTCCACTCCTACTCTATTGTATCTTGGCCAGAGAGCTTCCCCCCTTCCTAAGTACTTAACAGTCACTTCACACTTGTAGTCAAATGACCTTCCAGATGTCAGTGGCGGAATTAACATGCTGGACACCTCATCCATACTCCAGAAAGATGGTGCTTCTTGTACTGACACCTTACACTTCAGCTTCTCTGAAATCTAAGTCTGCAGCTGAGAGTCTCCTCTGAAGACCCTGCCTGAAAACTCCATAGGTAGTCTCACCTTTTCACCTATCTCCCAAAGACAGGTTCCTGCCCCATCAGTACCAAACAGTCTTCCACATTCCCATGCCAATAAGGAAGTCCTACCCAGCCTCCCTCACTGCCTCTCAGAAGGAAAATTATGTGCATACACAGATATAGAAAACACAATGCTACCAAAGTTTCATAATCATGGAAAACCAAAGTGGTACTCCTGGAGTGCAAACTGGACATCACAGCAAGGCATTCACTCTTTTCTCCTCCAACAGAAAAATTCTACATCTACTATGTTTCACTCGCAGTCAGAGATTAAACACAAGCTTATCAATTCAAAGCAACTGGCCCCTCAGATAGAAATCTTTATGCTTAAAGTTTCCAAACTTACAATTTCCTCCATGCAGAAAGCTCCTCTGGTCTTTTGTAGCAGATGCCTTTTAGAAAATTATTTGGGCTACCAAGAGTTTTACTCACCAAGAAGGCCAAAACACTTAGAGAACTCTGCAAATAAACATCAAATGAATATTGATGACTTTTCTGTTTAGTATAGGTGAATTTTATTTTCCATTATGTGAAGCATCAACCAAGTAAGTGTACTGCTGAGAAGCGGAAAATTACAGGTTGCTAGAGACATTGTGGAGTTCACTTCATCTGAGATACTCAAAAGCCATTCCAGGCAACCTGCTGTGGGTGGCTCTACCAGACCAGGGGGATGAGGGACCTCCAAAGGTTCCTTCCAGTCTCAATCATGCTGTGAAATAACTATCACTTGTACTTTACAAAACACTACTTTCACTGTGCATATGGTATTAAACAGTAAAAAGTCAGACTTCAAAATTATCATCCAAAGTAACCAATTTAGAGAGAAGAAATAAATCATCAAGCAGTAGCCAGTATGAGATCGATGTCCTGACCATTGTTCCTTCACACTTTCCCACAGGAAATAACCATTATGGCTATAATACAAGTCCTGCTAATCATCTGCTGAAAAACATAACTTCTCCAATCACAAAACAGGGAAAAATTTCCTAGCTGAAGTCTCCAGATGTCAAGAGAAGCTTCTAGCTTCCTCTTCTTCAAAAAGCACATTCCAGATGACACATTTAGTTTTGTGTAGTCAGGAGTTTTTCTGGCCATTATTTATTTGCTAAAAATGAAGCTCAGCCTCCACAGAAACAGTATTTTCATAGCAATCAGTGACTACATGGGAAAAAATCCATCTTGTATTAATGCATTTTATATGTAGATATCTAACATCAAGTTTTCCTCTGAATGTATTCATACCTTAGAATTTAATACATGTGAATATAATGCAGCACTATTTGAATACTATGCAGCTTTTAAGGGGAAAAATATAAAAGCCATAATTACTCAATATTTGCATAACTATTAGAATTCAAGTTTGGGTTTTTTTTAAGTGAATACTATGACTCATGAAGATCCATAAGAAAAACCAAGTATGTATTCTGCTTGTGTTTCCCATTCATTTATAAGCTCTGCAGCCCAGACACACACAGGCTGGCAACATATTTAGGTAGTTTCAATGTAAAGTCCAAAACAAAGCCTTAGTTTGTGCAGTGTTTTCTACTGAGGTTTCCAAGCATTAGGTCTTTGTATCATCTCAGACCATGCACTTTAAAAAAGGAAACCAAAAAAAAAAAAAAAAAATTTCACATATTTCTCAACTCTATGAAAGAAATTGAAAAATTTTAAATGCATTCCTTTTTAAGAGAAGATGCTAAAATAAAGAAACCTGTAGTTAGATTTACATTAGGACCTACTAATAAAGAGATCTTACATACTGTCCCCATGACAGTTTTTATTGTATAAATATTGACAGGGAGTGGCAACCTTTCAGTTAGTTAAAGCAAATCCTTTACAAGACTTTGAGTATCAGAGTAGACTTTGCCCTGTGCTCCAGTTAGAAGCTGGTACTGATCCTGTGCTGGTTCTCCCCTAGCAACATGGGCAGCTAACCTGACCAAGCAACTAACATCTGTCTAGATAGTCTTTACACAGCTGTAACTAAAGATGCACCACAGTGTCTTATACTCTGCTGATGCTCAGCAGACTACAGAGACCTCTACTCTGCTGACTAGAGACTTCACGACATGAGATCCAATTGTCCTCAGCAAGGCAAAACACTATGGACAAGAGCAGCTCCAAACCACTTTTCTTCTTCACAAAGATCAAGTTTCAGCTCTTGGTTCAATCACTGTTAATTCAGGTGTTTATTTCAGTGGATTGCTGAGAAAGCTAAAACACAGCATTATATGCATTTACTTTAACTGGGTGTTGTCTGCATAATGCCTGCAGTTTTACCAATATTGTCTCATCATCCAGCAGGTTTTATTGCTGCTTGAATGACTGGACAAACTAAGGCAAAGAGAGATTAGTTTTCAACCATTCTCCAAATTTGTTCTCAGAGAAGGAAGTTCACTTCTTCAGTACCTCCATTTAGAACTTCTTGATTTCTTGCAATTTCTTGATGACAGAGGAGTTTTGATAAACAATATCAAGCAACATCCACCAAAAAGAGAAGTTTTTAATTACACGATTTAGGACCTCTTAAATTCAAGATAAACATCCTGTATCAAGACAAACATCTCTGTATTCTTTAGTAAGAGACCTAAAAAAGGTTTTTATTTTTATGTAGTACTAAAGTATATCCTAGGGAATTCTGCTTAGAGTAACTGTGAGGCTACCAACATCATCTTCTCATAGGGCTTCTAAGTACTTATTAGGTTCTCAATGAGTGGCTCCTGAAGCTAGCACTGTCCTCCAAGATTTACAGACCAACAGGTTGATTTCCAATTTGTCCAGCAAACAAATTCCAGGTGTTTCCCTCTTCCTTCCCTCAAGCAACAAAAAAAACACTCTGCAGTTGCCAGGGGAAATGACATTGTTTACAAATATTTTTACTTTGCAAGAGCATTTATCGTTTGGTTGGGTGTTTTAGTTCTCTTGTTGAAACTTGTCTTAACATAAACTTTTTATTATCATTCCTCATTAAAACTTTTATAGGAAAAATAAATAATTACATTCCTACACAGCCTCTAGTTTTATGAGCAGAAGAATTGGCTAAATTAACTGTTCTTTCTCTGTAAAACCTACCATACACCATGAAACAAAAGCTAACATTTTGATAGTTCCACCATTTCTGTTAACTTTCTAAAGGTTTACATAATATTAAAAAAGTCTTAAGACATGCAACCTGAAACACACACCCACCAAGTTACTGTACTTTCAAAGCCAACTTAGCTTTGCATTTTCCCTTTGATTAACATATCAAATTATATATTTTATCATTAATTTAACATCAACCTTTATATTCCATAATCCTTAGTGATGAGCAGATAATATTAACCAGCAATTTCTAGGTCAGTCAAAAGCCTTATTTTAGATCTAACTACTGCATCACAGAAGGTTGGGGTTGGAAGGGACCTTTAAACATCATCTAGTTCCAACACCCCTGCCATGGGCAAGGACACTTTTCACTACACCAGGTTGCTCAAAGCCCCATCCAACATGGCCTTGAACACTCCTAGGGACCGGGCATCCACAACTTCTCTGGGCAACCTGTTCCAGTGCCTCACTACTCTCACAGTAAAAAACTGACCAATGGACCCTGGCAAAAAGGTTGCTCTGTCAGAAGAGACAGACACTCAGACAAAATCCTTGAGTCCTTCCCCACAGGGGTGCTCTCAAGCCATTCAACACCCAGTCTGTACTGATATTGGTGACTGCCCCAACCCAAGTGCAGAACCTTCCACTTTGGGTCTAAAGAATGGTAGAAACATGACCAAGGAGATTTCCTCATGATGCTTTCCCTTACTTTGAACTATTTTCAGACAACTTGCATTCTGAAGCTGACAATCTGCAACTGTTCATAAAGTTCTGTTTCTTCTGTGTACAAGCAGCTTCTCGGATATCAAATTTTTCTGGCATTTTATCACTCAGATTCTAAGATCAGAGTTAATGTGGTTTCAGTGGACATGACTTTCAACAGTTATTTGGATAGATATGTATTTTTGGTGCAACAAAAATGGAAACCTCTTGAGAGTAGATAAAACAAGTTTGTCATATGCATTGTTCACTGTTGTCAGTTAATTTGAAAATACACTGTTCAACAACCGAAACATTTGACATCTTTGAAAAATAAGACTATTAAAGGTCTGAAGTTTTAAAAATCAACCACTGAAGTAATTCACTAAGTACCTGAATAATCAAGTTACACAAGTGCCTACATAAACAAGGAAAACACTCCTTGTGAGTTATTAGCAGAAAAGAAAAAGCACCAAAATGCATTTTCATGAAAATTTACTAGTTACTTTACGATCAAAAGCATAGGGAATCTCAGGTTAAAATGTCCCATACTCATTTACCAATTACAACCCTTAACTACCCACTCTTCAAAAACTGGAAGACTGTAAATCTCAAGAATTTAAAAAAACACGGATTTATTCCAAAATTGTTGTCAAGCTAGGCTTACTGAATATTACTTCCCACTGCTTACTATCATTAATAACACATTTAGCTAAAGTTAATAGCTAGTTACTTGCACTGCCTTTGGGTCTACTCAGCATGCCTGTGGGATTCACCAGGATCTGACCACTGCACACCCTGGAGCGTGACTACATCTCTAATGCAACCTTCACAGTGCTCTAAGATCTTTTCAGTCTGTAGGACTCCTAGTACCAAATATTTTAAGAAAAGGCACTACATGATGCTGTGACACATCATTTACACATATGTTGTGTTTCTTTTAGTAGCTACAGCAAATGTAATAGCCCTGAATAACTAAGCTACTTGTGTACCCCTTCCTACCTTCTCAGAGTAGGTAGCCCCTAGAGGGTGGAAGAAAAGGGATAACACAAACTGTTGTTTGCAGTGGAAAACTCTTCTCCAGCTGCAAACAAGTGAAGATTTCAGGTAATAACCACTGAAGTGTTTTAGTAAGTGAGATTGAGTTGCTAGGAACGGTCTTCCCCACTGGCAACCGGATCATTGTATATTACTGAATACCTCTTTCCCATGATACACCCTGAACTTCCCCCTGAAATCTGCTTGGTGGGAGGGATCAGGGTGATGGGGCAGTGGTCTGGGATATGGGTATTTGGTTTGGGTTAATACTTTATGTGTTGTTATTAAGTAAGCAAAAAGCTTTTGAAGTGCTGCACCTCACTGAAGACAGATGCTGTCCACCAATGAAATTGAAGGGAGTGTTCCAGCTGCTGTAGTGGATAGACTGAGTTTGTGAACTCTTAACCCACATTCTGAGTTACATCTCATTTGCAATCTTAACACTGACTGGGTGGGAGATAGTGATTTGAATGGAACAGAGTTTCTATATTGATAGAACTCCTAGTTTATAGTTATTAATGTAACAACTGCCCTCTGTGTGTTTTCCTGTATGATTTCCTCTTTCTCCTGTACCTTTCCTTCTTCTGTCAGCTAGGTTCTCCTACAGCTGCCACTACAAGGATAAGAGAGAGTTAAACCTGGCCCTAATGGTTGGTCTGACCCCACAGGGTGGAATATTATGCACCAGATCAGTGACTGTGGGTCAGAACCACCGAACCACCTTGTGAGAAGTGCTTGCATGTGTGTGTGTGTGTGCGCATCGAGAAAGGATGGGTCAAACCTCACAGAGGTGGAGTGGCATCATACCCCTCATGGCAGGCTCCTGGAGCCCACAAGGGGAAGCCTCAGAGCAGCTGTAGTCACAAACAGTCCGGGAAACCTACAATACCCACAGCTCCTGGAGCCCCTGATCCAGGCTGGCATTGGCAGGGACAGTAAGAACACTGCCCCTCACCCTGACATGGGACCCCAGAGTGGCAGTGAGTCAGAAGTCCCACCTGGAGGGTTTGGCTATAGAGACCAGAACAGATAAAACCAGATATACCTTCTTAGAAACAAGCCCGTGGCTTATTTTCTCAAAGTTTTCACAAGGTATTAAAGAACCATATAGATATATATATATAAATATTAAAGTAATATTCTTAGGAGAGCCTGTGAGCAAACAGCCCAGGGATGGAGTGTTACAACATAACTCAGGATTTGACCTTCTCAAAAAAATTACAGCCTATGTATGGATTTCCCAGTCTGGGACTAAACCAAGTACATGCAAGCCCCAAAGAAACAAAAAACTCTAGTTAGTGACAGTAGCAATGGATTTTTACACTTTCATTACAGTTGCATAAGAGAAAACAGGAAAAATAAACACATCTCTCTCCTGCACCTCAGCCTTATAAATTTCCTTCCTGCAGCTTGCCAACTGAAGTTATAAAGTCCTCGGTGTGCCTTTTCCGCCTGCTCTGCTCTGTTGTCAGCACTCTTCTCCCACACCTTCCTGAAACAGTAACACATCTTCCTTTGTATCAGCCCCCGTCCCCCACCTTCTTTTCTTAGCGTTCTCATACTGCTTCACATATAAATTTAGAATCTTTCTAGCATACAGAACATAGCTTATGACACTTACAAAATCCAAAATGGTTACAGAACTGATTTAAAGGTTATCCCATGTCTGTCTTTTAGTCTGCAAGGGCTACAAATTAACAGGGAAAAAGAGTAAGAACAGAATTAAAATTAAGTATGTAACATTAAAGAGGGCAAAACCATCCTAAGAGAAGACAAAGGCATTGCTGAGACTTTTCTTCTTACAGCCAAAAAACATGTTTCCTGAACCTACATGAACTGAAACATTTTAAACCTACATGTATAGAATATGAAATGTTGAATTTGAAGCATCTGTGTACCAGTTATTCATACATTTCCACTCAGACACACAGTTGCTCAGAAAAAGTCTAAGTTAAAATTATAAGTAACATCAATTCACAACCTTAATCAAAGGTAAAAAAACAAAGATTCTAAATTCAGATGTTTTACTTAAAAGCATTTTTCGTGCAGTCTGATCAGAAAAACATGGTTTTATTTTCTTTTTAAGTGTACCAGGTCTGAATCTGACAAGTTCCCCTCTTTAACTGAAAGCTACAGGGAGGAGAAGGGGTTGTTCATTTTATAAGATACTTTAAGTGCGGATCAATTACACCTGCACCTAAGCGTTTCTCCCTTAAAAGCATATCCACACAGATTATAATGGATTTGATATATAAGTAGTAACTTGGGCCAAGAATGATGCTTGTAGTGTGAATCATCACATTAAGAACTGGTGTAAAACATTTAAAGTCTTCAGAAAGTGTTAGGATGCTTAAATTCCATAGAAAAGAGCCCAAGAACAAGTGAAACAGAATAAAAGTCCAGCCAGCAGAAAGACTGATTTATTGACCAAACACATAAAAAGTTAGCCTACCAAATTATTTCCTTAGAAGCAGCACTTTCTTTTTTAATTGGCAATAGTTTAAAAGAAGTTTTCTAAAAAACTGTCACTTTAAAGGACATTAGGATCTGTGATGCAAACGCATGTCCTAAACCTTTGGGCAAGCATGACAGGAAGCATCCCAACAAGTTCATTCCCAAACTGACTACAGCTTAGCTCCTAATCGCAATTAAGATAACTGAAATGGGGCAAATCCTTAAACTGATTATAAGATTAAGGAATACAGTTAAAGATACTACCAACTGCATGTCTGATACCTGCAAATTCCTTTCTTTTACTGTAGGAAGGTTCCCAAAGAACAGCCACCATTAAAGTAGATGCTAGCAAATTGAGTCATGGTTAACATAAACCCCTAGACTACTAATTGACTCTATAGTCTTGACACTGATCAGTAGAACCTGGTGTAAAAATGTCCAACTAGATAGTAGTCCTGAGTTATCAAAATTGACACGGTATATCCTAAGCACCAGAGGTCTGCTCTTTAGCTCTGGTTCTAAGATGACAGATATGTAAACTAGATCAACAGAAGCAAGTTAACTAGAAGATGCAGAGCTATATTCCCTTGTGGCAGCAAAATCCACAAGGCTCTCCTTTATCTAGGTATGTCGGCTTGATCTGTCAACACTTCAGAAGCTCACAAATCAGTAATAAGCTAAAGAGAGCAACAGTATCATGAACTCGTACAGATTCTTGCATTATTCTTTTAATCTCCCCACCACCTTATGCTCAAGCGAACTTTCTGCCAAGAATCATGCAGTAGAAAAATGAGGAATGACTATTAAGAGCTACCTCCCTTCCCTTCCAAATCCAAATGTCAGAGTTCATACTAGGAACAAATTCGATTTATTTGTTCCTCTCTCTGACAACAGAATGGCAGGGAAAAAAATTACACTAAAGAACTTTTAACATTTACTACAAAGACAAGAAATCCCCTACTTCAGCATGAAAGTACGAATTACAATCGGTACTATTTAAACGTATCTCTAGGCATATCTAAGGACACAGCCATCTCACAAAAAAAATGGTTGGATTTGGCATGCACGTTTCTGAGGTCCTTTTTATAATCAGAACTGAAAGATCATCCACTTCTGTCAAGCCACTACCAAATGACATTGATTGGTTTTATGTCAGGAAATTATATGGCTTGCTTTCTTATGATGCAATTATAACACTGACAGCACTGGTGAGATCCATTGACCCATTAGATACGATCAAGCAGGGAAACAATAAGGAAGCAGCCCTCTATCCCAGGCCTAGCACAACCACTAGTTTAAAATGCACTTAAGCCCCTGCCCACCTGTAAGGGCACATTAATCGCGTTTTACACGTCGTTAATTCGCAGGCTGAAGTCAGCCCGCAGTGCTTAACCACCGCAAAAGAGGACGTCCGTCTTAAAAAAAAAGTTTTTGAAGAGAGAATTGCTATCAAAGCTATTTACAGACTTCTGTTCACACACAGGAGTGGCACTCATGAATTCCGCCCTTGTGGAAAGGCTCCACCGCCCCTGTGACAGCCGGTGAGGCACAGAAAGGTGCTCTGAGCGAGAGATGACAAGTGTGAGGCAGGGCTGGGCGGGCGGCTGCTTGGCACGAGCCGCTCTCCGGGCACAGAGACACATTCACGCACCCTCGGCTGAGTAAACACAACACCAGTGCGGAGTTGAGCAGGGCGGTGACTCAGCCAGGAGTGCGAGATTCGGTCCCACAGGGTAAGGAATTCGGGGAGACGGCACCGGGGCCCATCGGCGCTCCCTACTCACCAGCAAACAGTCCACGTTCACTTCGGATTTGGGGTCCTTCAAAGTCACGTCGATTTTTTCAAAACGAGACTCAAAACTTTCTCCCGTCGACATGTTTCCGGAGATAAAAAGTTTCCCTTATTCCAGAGCGAAGTAAGGTTAAAAAAAAAAATTATGAAAACGTGTAACAAAAAAATACCAAAACAGGAACAGGCGAGCACAAAAGAGAAACCACAGAGCCTGCACCAGGCTGAGGAAGCGAGATGCCTTCAATCACAGCAGTCTCTGGGGCAGGGCCCCGCCAGGGGGGCAGCGAGCCCAAGAGGAGCCCGCGGCCAGGGGGGGACGCGGCTGCTGCTCCCCCCGCCGCTCCGGGCCCTCACGCCTTTTCCCGGGATGCTCACAGCTCCGCAGCAGCAGGTTCGCTCTCCCTGCCTGCTCTGCTCGGGCCCCGCCGCCTCAGGATCCCCATGCTCCCGGCCGGGGAAGCCGCCCCGGGCTCCGGTCCCGCTGCCCGCCCCGCTGGCCGGGCCGGGCCGGGCTCCGCTGGGCCGGAAGGAATAGCAGAAACGGGGGGGGGAGGGGAGGGACAAACAAACAAACAAACAAAAAAACAAAACAAAAAAAAAAAAAAGAAACAAGACAAAAGCCCGCGGGCACACCACCAAGGCAGAAACGGAGGGAAAATAAATAAACCTTCGGAGAATCCTCACGCCGGCGTGTCTCAGCGCCGGGGGGCCGGTCCGTCCGTGGGCACGGGGCGAGGGAACGAGGAAGGCACGGGACGGATGCCTCGCGGAGGACGGGCGGGTCACCTCACCGGAGCAGCGCCGGCACCAGCATCTCTCTTCCTCTCTCCTCCTCCCCGTCCTCCTCCTCTCCGCTTCCTGCCGCTGCAGCGCCGGCTCAGCCCCCCACTCCGCCTCACGCACGGGACGGCAGCCCCGACCGCCGCAGGACCGGCCGGGAGTCAGCGGCGTGCGCGGGAGGGGGGCGGCTCAGGGGGAGGGCAGAGCGCGGAGCGCGGCGGGTGCGGGGCAGCCGGCGGGGGCCGCCAACATGTCCGCTCCTTGTTTGAACAGGCGGCACGGCGGCGCGGGGCGCATGCGCGGCGGCACGGCCCGGGGCGGGCGGGCACGGCACGGGACGGGACGGCACGGCACGGCCCCGGGGCGGGCGGGCCCAGCACGGCCGCGGGAGGGGCGGGAAGGGATCCCGGAATCGGCCGCAGAATCGATTGGGTTGGGAAAGACCTCTGAGATCATCCGAGTCCGACCTTTGGCCCAAGAGCACGGTGACAACCAGAGCGCGGCGCTCAGTGCCACGTACAGTCTTTCCTCAAACACCTCCGGGGACGGGGACTCCCCGATCGCCCCGGGCGGCCCATTCCAGTGTCCAACCATCCTTTCCTGTGGAGAAATTCCTCCTGATGTCCAAGCTAAACCTGCCCTGATGCACCTTAGGGCTGTGTCCTCTCTCCCTGTCACTTGCTGCCCGGCAGAAGAGGCCGAGCCCCGCCTGACTGCACCCTCCTTGCAGGGACCGACACGCTGCCGCCCGAGCCTCCCCCGGGCGGAGGCCCCCTCCCGTGCCCGGCCCCGCCGCGGGAAGGGGCGGGCAGGGCGAGAGTGGGGCTGGGCTCGCCCCTTCCGGGAGGCGCTGCCCTGCCGTGCGCGCACCTTTAGCCGACGGCCCCGGCGTGTTGGGGCTCCGTCTCGCCGGGAACAGACCCGGCGGGTCCCCGTGCCGCGGGGCGGTGTGCCCGCCGTGTTTGCGCCCCGGCTGCCTCAGAGCTGCCCCGGCCGCCGCCTCTGCGACAGGTGACAGCGAGGGTCGCCCAGGGCGCTGCTGTGCTCTCCGTGCCTCCGGATCTTCAAAAGCCGTCCGGATATGGCTGTAGGTGGTAGGTGGTCCCTCACTGGAGATACTCAAGAACCCCTGGTACCATGTGCGCTAGGATGACCCTGGAGCAGGGAGGTTGGACCAGATGACCCACAGTGATCCTTTCCAACCTGGCCCATTGTGTGATTCTGTCCTGCTTGATCAAAGGGACTGGAGAAGTTGACTTTCAGAGGTGCCTTCCAACCACAGCCACTGTCTGATCCTCTGTGCCCAGGGAAGGAGGGGCCGCCTTCCGCAACACCAGAAGTTCAAAGCATTCCACCTTATGTCCTGACAATAGCTATGTGCAAGGTACCAGCATTAAACGTGTAACTTGTGCAGTGTGTCTTGGTGTTTCCAATTCAAACCTTACTCTCAGACTTGCAGTAGGGATCCTTTGTTCAAGTAGGGAAACAGAATCACAGAATCAGTTAGGCTGAAAAATACTTCTGAGATCATCAAGTCCAACTTTTGACCAAACACCACCATGTCAACTAGACCATGGCACCAAGTACCAAGCAGGCTTCTCTTAAACACCTCCAGGAAGGATGACTCCACCTGCAGTGCATTCCAATGTTTAACCCTTTCTTATGATGAAATTCCTCCTAATGTCCTGAACCTCCCTTGGTACAGCTTGAGACTTCAGTAAAGTTATGATTTCAAATAATATTGGACAGAGGCCACTATTTCTTCAATTCTTTGACTTCCACTGCAGTTCCATAAATAGTAATGGCATTTTTACAAAGATCACTAAAAATTGCATAGATAATCTCAAGTCATTAATCTGGTCACTGAGCAGTTGCCAATAGCAAACCGGAATCACTGGCAGTATGAGTTGTTTTCAGTGTCATCATTGAGAAACAAATCTATAGCCAAATGCTAGAGCATTTGAGCTATTCAATCTTGGAAGTCAGTACTTGCCATTGTGCATTATTCAGGGGAAATTTTGCCTTTTCTTGTCCACAGCTGCCTGCATCTTTGTTTTTGTTTTCTACTGCGAAGTATGCATGGTTAAAGCAAAAATACAGGCTGCAACGACATTTCACTCTCTCCCGTTTTGTGCTGGCTGTTACCACAGCCCTTGATTCGGAGGGTTTGGTTGCTCTTGGAAATGCAGATGTTCCATTTCAGCAACCACAGTCCAAAGAGAACATCTCGTGTATTCCACAAGCTACAGGGTGTAGGCTTGGGATTGTTTCATATGTGATGCAGCAAGTAATTTCTAAAATAAAAAGAAAATGCTTCTTGCAGTCCTCATATTAAGCAAAATGAAAATCATCATTAGAGATGCAGAACCCAATTCACAGTGCTCTTGGACAACTGGTTTAGGCATTAAAACACATGCAGGGATGATGCCAGACCTCAGCAGGGTGATTTGAGGCACCTAGCTGGAAAGAATGCAAAATTCATGAGCCTGTAATAGAGTACAGAAAAGGAAGCCTGAATCTTCAGATCAGGAGGCAGATCATTCCTTTGATCAGCAGATGCTGCTGACGTGTTTTATCCAGTATCTATGGGAAAACTTATAGGTACTCTTGGAAATGCAAAACTTCTTCCATCCTCTTCAGGTCCCACTGCAACAAAGTTAGGTGGGTTTTACTCCCACTTGCCCTTTGCACCTTTGCATTTCTTTTTTTTTTACAGTGGCCCAAACACAGTAAGTGGAGAGATGCACCATCCCATTGGCTTGGCCACTTGGAGAATTCCCAGAGATACAAGAGCTGGACATTGGACAGGCCCAGCCTCACATGTTTATTTTCTAGTGAAGGATCTTGCCTCTAGACTAGTACACCTGAGAACCTCTACCAGTGTTTGTGGTGAGTGAAGCTGTTGTGTTTGTGTTCAGCTGAGTGCAAACTCTGTGCGTCTCAGACACATCTGTCAGACTGGGCTTTTCTCACTACTGTGGTAGACTACAAGTGCTTGTCTGTCTGTGTCATGTAGAATAGAATTTGGGTGGGAGGTACTTCACCCAGCTGTCTAGGAAACTCTGAACATTGCTTTGAAACTGTGAAAGGGAGGCTTTGGCTACAAAGAGCAAAAAGAAAAATAGATTCTAATTTTTAAAAGCAGGTACAGGTTAAGTGTCTGGTGTGATAAAGTGCTCATGTTGTAGCTCAAGAGTGTAGTGTAATAGTTTTTCATCCAGAGAACACTCATTCACATGCTTGGATCTTGAAGCCCACTTTCACGAACTTCAGTCAGATTATTTGTATCTATAGGATTAGGAACTTGCGTATTTCTAGCATTGGCCACTTAGAAATCATAGAAGTTCCATCCTACATAACCAACCAGTGCACTGAACACAATGTTTTTGTTTTGTTTTATCTTCCTGCTAGCAAACAAATAAACTGAAAATTGCTAATTTCTTCTTCTTGTTTTTGTTGTGTCATATAGTTTGGAATTGATCTAGGTTTTGTTGAGTAAAATAGAAATTACTCAACATATGCATGACTTGATAACTTTGAGCTGATAAAGCATGCAAGCCTGAAAGATCATTTTTTGGGTCTTCAAATGCATATAGTCTCTAATTCTTGAAAGTGTCTCTCTACACAAGCTGATGTCCATGCATAGTAAACAAGCAAGCTGATAATCCTTAATAAAAGCAAAATCATAGTCTACAGATCCATGTTGTCTTCCCTATTTCATAAGATATTTAAATGTTATTGCTTTTCATGTGATACAAACTGACTTTGACTTAAGAGCTGATTGTTTGGCAGAGATTGCAATTTTTATTAAATACAGAAAATCAGTAAACTGTAGAACTATTACATTGGCTTCCTCTAAAACATAATAATGTACTTATAAAAAGTACATACAATACTGTTTATTGTGTAAATAACATTCTTGTACATTAGAGTAATAAAACTATGCATTGTAAAACGTTTCAGTAGTGCCCGTTTCAGGAAATGGGCAAAGAGCAAGAACACAAGAGCAGTGGAATACTTGAAAAGTATTGGCTTGGCTCTCTCTGAGCAGGTCCTGTTACTCCCATCCTCTTGTGAAACAGCTAAGAAAAAATAAGCAGAAGAGCTTGTAATAAAGTCAAAGGCCATCTAGACTTTTTGTGTCACTGAGTATGCATCTTTGAAAGGCGTACTCTCTCAGAATGAGAGAAAAGGCTAGGAAACCCAAGTTCCTGAAGTAACTACTGACTTCAGAAGAGTTGCACAAGACAGAAATGAGACTGTATCCTGTTCACCATATTAGGCCAAGTTAGTAATGCATGAGCTCCCCTCACATTCAGCTTCCGATTTAGTCAGCATGAAACCTACAACAGTTAAATCACATTGTGTTAAGCCTGCCTTTGGTTCGTCACCCTCTCTCCTTCACTGCCGTACAAAACTGGCTCAGTTTAGCCTCAGCTGTAGTCCTCCAGGCAGTTAACAGCACAGGCCAGTGTGGCTCAAAGCTCTGAGATTAAAACCATGGTCAACAAATGCAGTCCTTGGGCAAAATACTTTCCATTGCTAAAGCTCATCTATGCAACAGGCCATTTTCAGGAGCTCTCTGCTTCAGGCAAGGTGTGATGGATACTCAGTTGACATATCTGAACCAGCTCTAGGTAATGATAAAGTCACACTAGCGTTGATCTCAGTGTACTTGCAAAATATGGAAAACAAAGGCTTCTCTAGGTGGTGAATACTGGTGGCTGTAAAGTAGCTGATCTAAAGCTGCAGTTACAGTGATAACTGCAGTGCAGCCCTCTCACCTCCCTTGGGGGCTTTATAGCGGTGATTGGATTCCCCCTGGCATGGGCGCTGCGTTCATTACCAGGGGGGCACGCTCTCTGCCCTTCCCCCACCTCCACGTGGTTCCCAGGGGACCGGGAGCTGCAGCGCAGGACTCATGGAGAGAGGGGAGGCAAAGAGGTTTATTTTCGGTGCTACAGACTTTTTCAAGGGAAGGGTCATTTTTGAAAGGGAACCCTGGTTAGGACCAATGGGGTAAGGTTTAACAAGGGCCAATGGGAAAGGGGGTTTTACAACAGGGGTTTGGGGAAGGGGAAGGTACAAGAGAGGTGACAATACAAAATCCACCTGTAACAAATATTCATATCACAAGTAAAGGTTTCATTTTCTGCGTTGGCATCAATATTCCATTTATGACAAGAACCTTTCCATACTTTAAAGTGTGTGCCTATCACTACAGGGGCTTAACTATGCACTGAAAAGGCTCCTCAAGGAATTACAGACAGTAAACTTGAGGTGCAAGGTTCTCTGAGTAGTGAACACATTAAAATACTCAATTAATAGGAGAAAGAAAACAAAGAAATGTGACAAATACTAGTCAGATGGTTTAGTATGCTGAGAAAAGGCGTCTTGGTTCTTGATGAGGCAAAAACATACTAACTATAACACAAATAGAATAGAAATGACCTAGGCAATAAGAATTGCTACCACAATAAGACAATTTTTGATATAAGAGATAAAAAGAGAATTTCACATGGATAGACTCAGCAAAAGTAGTATCTTGCAAGCATCTGTTGACAAACATATGCTTGATGTTGAAACAGTGTAACATACACCTGTGCATGCATAAATATTGTTTTCCTGCATGCCACTAGCTTTAATAAAGATGTGAGGCTCTAGGCATATGGCCTTGCCTATTCCAATGTATCTCAGCTTCCCAACAAAGGGCAGTTGCTGCTTTTCCCTATTACAGTGCATTTTCAAGCATCATAGTACTTCTTTTGGCATCCAGTGCTGGGAACCTCAGGAGAAACTGCTGCTGCTGCCTGTGGTGAGTGATGACGAAAGAAATGGAGCACCTGAATCTTTGTTGCATTTTTGAACAAGCTAAAAATAGTGAGGGGGCGAATCACCTTTTGGAACTTTTGCAATGGCTCAGTTTGATGGAGAGGATACAATCTGAAAACAAACTGTTGCAAGGGAGGAAGTAAACTGGATGGCATTGTCTATTCCAGTGCAAACACAGATGTGTTTGCTGCCAACAGACAAGGGCACAGTTGTATAAACAGCATAGGCACTCCCAAAGTACCTTCTACTGCTACTTCTCCTTTCCAGAGTATCTGGAAAGGAGGGGAGCTGCAAGCTCAGTACTAGATAGCAATCCATATATCTGGTCACCATATGGCTCAGACCAACATCAACCACAAGGGCAGGTACAGCACAGGCTCCCTCTGCTTTTATGCTTTAAAAATGCAGAAAAAAAGCCAGTAACCACCATATGGCAAAAGCTCACAATGTGATTTACAATCAAAACAGCACAAAATTCCACTGGAATGCTGAAAGCTTCATACCTCAGTAAGGACCATTTCCGTGGCAAATACTATTTTCCCATTAAGGCCACTCGGTGGGTACAGAAAATGTCAAGATGCCAGAAATTCTTCTTTTACCCTGGGAAAAAGCTTTTTATTTTCACTATCCCAGAGCTTAAAAATGGCCCAAGTACTTCTTGTTTGAAATCCTCAAAAAGCCAAACAAACTCAACTCTAAGTCAAAGCAAAAACATGGGAAAAAAATATCCTGAAAAAATAAAGGTTTCAGAAAGGTAGGAGTATATTAAAGCAAGAGCTAAAAATTCACCTCCTGATGATCAGGATATAAACATAAATAATATATATTTTGTGTCTATATGCATCCATTATATAAATGGAAATATAGATAAATATATATTGCAATTAAAAGTAGAGTGATTTCCATAATTTTAGACCTCTTTACAGAATAAACTATCATGAATCTGGCTTTCTACACTGCTATTGGCTTGTTAGCCATGATTCACCTATGAGATTAAGACGTTTTCTTCTTATTTCTCCAGTTCATAACCCTAAGCTCTCTCTCCTAGAAGAAAATTTCTCCCACACCACCTTACTCCTACTTACCTGATGTATCACATTTCCTGTGGTTTGATTAGTTTTGCAGTCTTTGCTCAATAGTTCTTCTGAAGACAAAAGTTTAAAGTAAACTGGGCTAAGTTTAAAAGTAAACTATCTTTAATTCTCCTGGCTTTGGTTTTATGTATGCTGTCCTAAATATCTACACTCCCTGTAAATGCTTTGCTGTGCTGAAGAGTATGACAAATCCATAAAAAGCTGTGGTTTTTATCTTCGGCCTGGGAAATATTTAACAGTTTCAGGCTTTAACAGACAATTATCTTCTAAATTACATATCTCATAACTTTGCTGGTATAAACAGAGGGGGATTCATATGATCCATTTCTGTGCAGAACAGCAGAAGTGGCTGCTCTTGACACTCATAGTTTACAGTTTTTCACAGTTATGTACAGCTACTTTTATACCATGAAGCTTCATGGAATTCTACATGGCTTGTCTTAAATTTAAGGCACTCAAATGCCACTAAAAAAGTTTGGTCACCGAAAAATAATGCAAATTCATTGCAACTGCAGGAATTACAAGTGGGTCAACTTTGTCATTTTTGGTGAATTTTAATAACTAAATCACAGGTACTGAATTACTGATTTTGTTCATATTCAGGACATTTTCAAATCCTTCAATACCACTAGGCAATCGGTTAATTGTTATTTTACACTGACACTACTACTGTTGTTTTGTTTGTACAGCTCTACTACTCTAATAACACACCTATAAGGTTTGAGAAAGTCTAATCTTAGAGAACATAAAGGATTTATATTTGATTTTTATTATAATTGTGTTTTCATTTGGCCATAAAAACCCAAAACCCAGAAATGAATGTTTTATAGGTGTGATCGTAGACAGAAAACTGTGTACAAAAATATGAGCAAGCTCTTTCTCAGGCCTAGAGTCAAAGTTTTCTTATTTTTCTCTCCCTCCCCTCTTGAAGATAAAAGACACCAAACTTCCTACTTCCTGTGGTAAAATGCTATGCGAGTCTGTTGGGTAATTCAGCTCTTGATACTCAGAAGGTGGCAATTTTATATCAGTTGTACCCTATTATTGTACTTTGTTATTATTATTATTACTAACTACTATTATTGCTATTAATTGTAAATATTGTTACTTCAAGTCATCACAACTGTCTTAAACTGGTTTGAAATGGAGAAGGGAGATAGGACAAGAGCAAACGGCCTAAAGTTGCATCAGGGAAGGTTCAGATTGGATATTGGGAAAAGGTTCTTCACCAGGATGGTTGTCAAACATTGGAACAGACTGGCCAGGGAAGTGGTTGAGTCACCAGCCTTGGAGGTATTTAAAAGACATGCAGATGTGGCACTCAGGGACACGGTTTAGTGGTGCACTTGGCAGTGCTGGGTTAACAGCTGGATTCCATGATCTTAAAGATCTTTTCCAACTGAAACCATTCTATGATTCTATGATTTTATACACTCCTGGTTTGACAAGAGCAAAAATAATCTGATGAAGAGACAAACTAAAGGCCATGAACAGGCCATTTCAAAACTGTGGTAGATGCAAAGTAATACACTCTCAATGGTGACTTTTTAGGCAGAAGGGAAAACAGTGCCCACTCAGTCTCCTTCTTCCACAGAGTCAAATACAGCCCATTCACCAGGACTGGAGAATGTCAGTATTGTCCAAAGCTGCCTCTGTGACATAAGAATAGAGGAGGCTGCTCTGTAAAGCACTGGATTAAAAAACGTACAAGGTGATTGACTCATTTGTGGCCTGTAGCCATACAAATGCATGCAAAATTGCTTCCAGACAATGTTCTAGAACATTTACCATAAAAACAAGAGGTAGCACAGCAAACAAAGCTATCTCTCAGGAGTGTCATACAAGGAAAAAACATAGCTGTGAAAACGCATATGCAAAGCAGTATTTGTAAAGAGTTACATCATTACAACTTTGCAATCACTCCTTTGTGTGCCAAACTTCAGTGAAACTGGAACAACTCAGAACTAGAGTAAGTGCTTTTAAACAGATTATTGAAAGTACAAGTACTATGTCCAAATTATTATGGCGTTTGAGTTTGTTTTAACAAAAATGTCATGCCATCTATTCCTATGAAGGTAGCTGCCCACACTGTAAAATGTCCACAGCAACTTAGACCACATCCACACCATGCTGGGAGTTTTAATGGTATAATCCTGCCAGCTGAAGTTTATCCCTTTGTCTGTCAATATGCCTGAGAAAAAGAAGATACAACCCTGCACCTTCAGACTTACCTGAGCTAGTTTCTAGCGAGCCAGCTGAGGCACCTACAGTGGCACAATCAGCCTCCACTGTCCGTTATATTACTTGCTGAGGCCCCAAACCCCACGTTGCTGCAGCTTTGTGGAGCTGTTCCTCAGCCAGCTGGATGACACCATCACATCTGCCAAGTGTAGTGCAGACATGGTCTGACTAGCTGTGGACATTTCATGGCACAGGCAGCATAATTCTGCTACCTTCACATGTGTAGAAAATGATGGCACCGTCACCACAGGAGCGTGCTGGGAACTACTTCAAATTGGATAGACACAAGACTTTTTCACTGAAACAAACCTATATTCTGTAATAGTTTGGATATGGTACTTGTAGTTTCAGTAATTTGGATATAGGAATCCATCCAATGATAGAAAATCACGCAGTTAGAACAGTCAGTGGTCAGTGAAGTTATCTGCACTGTGGGCAAATATGGCAAGAATTTATACCCTTTGATGACCATATGATTATTTTTGGTTAGCTGTTACTATTTCTTTCTTGGCTCACTCCTAATAGGCACTGAAACATCACTCAGGCAGCAATAACTGCAACCATCCTTAAATCAGTTTTGCAAACCTGCATCCAGAACATTCCCTGCCAGAAGGGTGTGTGCTCTGCCTCGTATCAACTTGAAGTCCCCCACTTCTGTTTGATATGAGCCATGTGAACCAGCCTTTCATTTGGGTTTATTGAGACCGGACTGAGTCTGGGAGGAAGTGTCTGCAGTGCACTGAAGGTAATGCCATGCCATGGGGAAATGAGGAAAGAAACGTGTGTCTTGTGCAGTGGGGGAGACAATCATCTATTACCCACCATTCTTCTCAGGTGGGTGGAGGTTTTCATGCCCCCACCTCACTCTGGGCAGCCGACAGATCCTTTCACAGCAGTCATCTTTATAGAATCAATATGAACATGGTGGGGTGCCTTGTGCTTCTGAACACACAGTTCATTACTGTCTTTTTTCATGTCCTGCTCAGACTATTGCAAAATCCCGTATGCAGACTCCGCAAAATGAGTCATGTCTGCCAGCAGGGACGTCTGCAAGATATCTCTGCACAGAGGTACGGAGCCATGTGGAAAGCATGGGAGAAGACCACCCTGGCACAGCACAGCAGCTTATTTGTTAGAGAGAATGCCTTAGTTGATCAGAGAGGGGCTAGTAGGTCTGCCTCAGGGGGGCAGTCGATTAACTTCCAGGTAAAATGTAATGGGTTCATTGTGACCTTCAAAGCCCTACGTGCCAGTCTGGCTGCCATGGGGGCCACCCTTCTATGAAATATGTAACCCCCTTGCATCTGCAGATAGTTAAAGCTATGTTCTGGAAGGGTAATTCCCCAGAGGGACTCAGGACACCTGGAACATGATCTGCTCCGCACTTCTGGGTCCCTAACTTTCCCCCCTTGTGGCATGTTCTGATTTGTCTGGTTTTAGACCTGGCATCTGTGAGACTTTTTCTGTACACCAAACCTGACACTGGGAGAAGGAGCTGCATTACTCATACATAGTTCCAAAACTGTGAGTAAACTGGATGGTTTCTTGCTCCCACAGATACATGACTTCATCCACTTTTCCCAACTTCACACACTAGCACAGCTAGATTTATAAGATGATCCTCTTTGCTTCAGAGGCCTTATCACCAGCTGAACAAGAATTCCTTCCTTATCACCTGTTAAGTTGAAGGATCAGTGTGTGTTGAAGTGGAGCAGCTATGTGGTATCTCTTGGCTTCTGCCTGCCAGTAAATTAGCCACATTCAGTTTCAATAACTTGGCTTTTCTTAATATTTTATTTCATTTCTTGTTATTAAAACAATAAAAAAACAGGTTGGTATGGCAAAAGTCAAAGCATCTAAAGCATAGTCTACTAATACAATAGTGTCTCTATACTGAACAACTGAAAAATACTTTCCCTGCTGACTCCAGAGCCTTCCACAGCACAGTTACCTGAGAAATTTACTCAAGTAATTCATGAGGAAGTTGTGATTAGCAGTGTGCTATTAATTGCTGAAACCCTCTGGTTTGCTGCTATTGTCCATAAAGGATAAAAAAATCTTAGGCAGCCTAGTCCATTTCTAGCCCCAAAATTTAAACTCACTAAATTACTAGGACCAAATCTATATTTAGAAATTGTTCCATCCTACTCTATGTGCTTCCTCACTGTTTCCTAGCATCTCTTTCCAAGTGTCTATTGGACAACTTACATGCAGAAAATAACATCTGTAAGACTTCACTTGACTTTTTGAATGTTTATTCTCCTGTCTATAAAAAAAGGGGGGAAAAAAAGTTAAAAAATCACAAATCTATGTGCAGACTGATAGAGAGAAATAGCGATGCAAATTCACCCATCTTTCACACTCAATAGCTGTTTCTAGTACTCTGCCTTTGTCCTTAGGATTTAATTAAATCTCTCACAGAAAACAGAATTTGCTAGTACTTGACCTTTGTTTTCAGAGCCACGAAATACAAAAGGCGTTTAGAATCAATGACAATGCACAAAACACAACGCACTCCATTTAGTGCTCAGGACAACACAATGCTTACCCTTTATATGGAGGGACCCTGGGCTAAAAAAGGATTAAAATTAAGCCACGGTACTTTTTTCTATGTTGTATCCTGAAGAATCATGACCACAGCTTCAGGCTGATCATACACTATGCAGTCCACACCAGCACATAATGCCCAATCCTACCGCTAAAGTAATCTTTTTCTCACTACGTAAACTATATCGCCCTGCACTCTTTATTTGCCTTCACTGGCTTCCTTCCTGTCTTTTAACTCCCCACTTCAAGCTCCTCACCCTCTGCTTAAAGACCAAACATAATCTCCCCGCTCCCATTTCTGCTCCCGCTTCCCCTTCCTCCCATCCGGGTCGCCCACAGCCTGCTTTGCTCCAGCAGCCTTTCTGCTTTTGTTTCCCAGCTGCTCTCTCCTGTATCCCTTTAGCTGCTCTTAACACCACTTATATCGCTTTCCTACGTGGCTTTTTGCAGAGATGCTTCACACTATTTCTTCCTTTTCCCTCACGGACTTCTTGCTGGTTTGTTTTTTTTTTTCTTCTTCACTTTGTTGTTAATGGCAGAGATTAGGTGGGTTTATGATGAATAGCGAGTAAAATTTCAATTTTTGCAGAACTCATTGAAACAAATCTGAAAATTAACACTCTCAGCTAAAACAACATTAGGAAGCTAATTAAGGGAAAACAGTGTTCAATGGCCTTGAACTACGTAGGAAAAGGTCACTGAATGAGAAGCTACAGAGAATAATTTTGCTTCTGATCATGTTAACAAAGGGACAGTAAGCCACATATTAAATATATTCCTTGAATTAGGAGGAGTTACAAGGCTGAAACTTCTTAGCCCTTACAGGACAGCCCACAGTAGGAGAACGGTGTGCTCTGCCTACTGCACCAGCCAGACAGTCCCATAACATCTCCTCCTGTTACCCTCTTACTCATTTACCATCCCACAAGTCTCAAGGAAGCCCAGTCACAACTTCTTTCCAACCCAATGGTGGGCTGCACCTCTGCCTGTTATTCATGCATCTGGGAAAAGTTTGTCTGTCTGCTTCCCTAAGCAAAAAAGGGGGTTTTTTGTCTTTTAGAACATTGTCACTGAGCACAGCTTGAAGTTCTAGGATTCACAACCTGGCTTTTACTGTAACTAGAACCCAGCCTTTTTCTTTTCTTTTTTTCTTTTTTTTTTCTTTTTTTTTTTTTTTTTAATGTGGGAATAGAAGAAGCAGCAAATACAAGATAATAAATTTGAGGGAAATACTTGAAATAATTTGAATTATATTGTAACTAATTTTTTTGCCACTAGTACTCTGCAGAAGGATTGCTAGGTTTGCTTTGGCATTCTCAAACCCACTGTAATATAGCTCAGAAACTGCTGAGGGGCCTCTTACCTACTGGAATGCATTCTGGGTTGCCCGTATGGTACCAATCACATATTTTGAAGCCTTCTGTAGGGAAAGCAGAAGGTGTCCAAAGCTTAGGAAAATGAAGACGACTGGGGTGATGCATTTCACAGACAGGGTGGCACTGGTCCCATTTCCATCTTCCCTGTTGGCTAAACTGGAAAAGACTTTTTTTTCAGAACAAATTATTCTGTAGGACATTAAAAAAAGAAATTCCCATAATCTGCACAAAATCTGAGGACTCTTAAAGGTCCCTTCCAATCCAAACTATTCTATGATTTTATGACTCCCTGCGGCCTTACAGACACATACACATGCACACATATATATCTATGTTTGTATGTATATGAATATGACAGAATCCACCTCTGCCTCTGCTGGGACCTCTCCAGCTGCTCTGCTGGCAGGAGCTGCTTCGAGGATGTGTGAATCACTAAGGTGTTCCCAGTTTCTGCAGGCTGTTTTACCTGGTGCCAGGTGAGTTGCAAGGCTACAACCCCCAGCCTCGGGGACTCTCTCTTGCTCATGGCCCTCTGCCGGGCTCTGCACAAGCAGGGGCCTGATTCTTCAGATGAATGAAGGAGGGAAAGGCAGATGTTCTCCCAAAGGGAAAAAAAAAGTGTGAACTGAAGACACATCCTGTACCACGACTGCACATGCCTGCAGAAAGTGCTCCACATTGCTCTGCTACAGAAGCTATCTCTCCAGGACTTGCATTTCCTTTGATTTTCCTATAACCAGAAATAGCAAATAGCAAATTGGGAATCAAAACCTATATCCACCCCTGAAGCCCTCTGCATTCAACAGAAACCAGTTGTTTTTCTCCAGCATTTTTACAGTAATCTATTAAGCTATTTCCAGATTGCTTGAACCAAGAATAGCCAAAGAATGTCAAGCCCTTCTGTACGTGGCTGTACCTTTCCTTTCTCTGTGAGATACATTTCCAGGCAACTATACAGGCCTCTACAACTACATCAAGTGTTCAGATCGGGAAATGTTATATCTCCACGAGGTCGATCATTTCCCCCGTGCTGTGTCCAGAAACATGCAGTATTCTACAACTCTGCTTCTTCCCATCACATACAGCAGTCACCGATGTTTTCATTATTCTGTCTTTGTCCAGAGTTTTGACCTCTGATTGACTTTGAAGTTTACATACAAGGAAAAGCAGTCAGGCAGCTGCTAAAACAAGCAAAGAGAGATCAAACGGTTCTGAAAGAATTAAAAACAAACAACTTTTATCTTTTTCTTTTGTGTTTACCAATACGTTAACAGATCCAGATAGATGGAGAGATACACAAGTGTGCATGCATATATATTTAAATGATAATATAAAAAAAATTACATTAAAAGAATATTGTTTAGACTAGTGCAGTCAAACACTAAAGGATAAGGAAATTAGAAAAATTAGGAAATAGCAGATTAAGATTGCTATGCTAATTTATTTCTGCCACTGGATGTGATTATCCTGTGTTGTACAGAATGAGGCATGCATCCTGTGGGAAAGTCTAAAATATGACTGTGTCATGGAAGGGTTTCTAAGAAAACATATGCACATGGGGAGGGACAAAAAAAAAAAGATTGTCCAGTGTCTTAAATCTGCCATTTTCTAATGTATCAGGAACTGATGCTGTAGTTTAAATTATACTCTTTAATAACTGGGGCATGGGGAATTGGATGTCCTAGCTTGTTTTCTAGGGAGAAAAAAATCTAGAGAAGAGAGCTACCCTGCAACACGTATAGGGAAACACAGATTCTTGCCATTTACTAACACAAGCTGTCATTGCAGGTATTTAATTAATCAGTTTTGGAGTGGGGGTACAATGTCAGGCATAAATAGGAGTTATTTGGTCCAGATCCTGGAGCTGGAAGACCACTTAGTAGAAGTCAAGTGCTGTTTTCCGTATGTTAGTAAATGTTCTTACCCCTCATCTCTTTTAAGTCCAGTCCAGAAATTTCATTCTGCTTTTTCTGTACAATTTCTCCTAATGCTTCATCTTCTATTACCTTTTCAGTGTCAGTGAGAACTTGAGTCTTTAAATGGTGATGTTGCCCAATTACTATATTGGCAGACTGCCCTGACCTTTCCTGGAGAAACCAAACAAGAGAAAAGCAGTGGTAGTTCCCAACAGTTTCAATGACTCTCACACAGAAATTCAGAGAACACAGGAAAAATGTTGTCTCTGAGATGAATGACTTCAACTTCCAAAGGTCTGCTGAAAGTAATAAAGACATTAAACTTGCCAAAAAGATGTTCAATTACACAAATACAAAAAAAAATACTTCTACAGATACCATACAAGTATGAATAATAATCTAATAATCTAAGACAGAATGTTTTAATTGACAATAAAGGGGGGGGGGGGTGGTGGTGGTTTTTTTTTTACTAAGTAAGATTATTCTGGCTTAGAGTATGAACTCTAAAGTGTTCTGTAACTTGTGACAGAGGCAAACAATCTGTGCACTCTCTTGCCCCTTGATATTGCTTGTGCATTTAAGATAATTTCCAGTCAGCTAATTCAAATTTGCTTTGTTAAATGCTTAAATACTGCAAAATTATACCATAGAAATTCTACAAAATCACAACTCTCTGTGTGTCATTTTGCCCTTCTGTCATAGATAAGCCATTGCCTCATATATAAGTGACATAATAAACTATAAAAGAGCCAGTTTGGATAAATGGAAATACATTTTCTTGTGGTTAGTTTTGGGGGTTTTTTAATGCTGAATTTCACAGATTGTTAAGATAGTTTTTATAGAGCCAAGTAGCAGTATAAACAGCAGTAGAAATATATTTTCAGTATTAGCTTCAGAGCTGAAGCAGTTTGTGTACTGCTATCTTTTCCATCTATCCCTTGGGCATAAAGGCAGTGAAAGAATTCCTAATGAAGGGAAGGAAATTGCATTGGTCAAGATCAAATTGCAAGCATGCATAATTTGATGTACTGATGACTGTCCACCAGATATCGCTGCAGGATACTTGCCAAGATGTTAATTGTCCCAAGGACTGGAGTTTGATGCTTAACAAACATCTCCTCAGTTTCATTGTGGAATGAAAGTTATGACAGCTGCAAAAACTGCTTGTCTTAGTTGAGTGTGCAATAATGAGAGAAACACATAACTTTAAATGAAAATCTTCCCTGCTTGCAAGTTGAGGCTATTGGTAGGGTTGTGGCAGAGATAGGGAGTATAACTCCACAGCTTCCATATGGGGAGTCAGTACTAGACTCCAGGGTTAACTTTGTGGCTTCAAATTAACTCAGACTCTAGAGGAGCATGAGCTCTTTCCACTGTTGAAAATGTCAGGGTTTATCTTATAGACAATCTCTCGTAGCACAGTGAAGTCCTTGCGTAAAACAGCTCAAAGCTCTATTTCATAGTTTTTACATGGAAGTCTGCAGGAAGGTTGCAAACCTGCCAGTATTGGAATTTGAAAGATGTCATTTGTCACTTCTCATCTCCAGACATATGAGCCAAAAAATGGACAGGCTACTTTGTCTACTGTTTTCTGAAGCAAAGAGGTCAGTCAACAGCCCATTAAAAAGACTTACAGTGAATAAAATATTCCTAAACACAGGAGACTCTTCTAATCCAACTTCTGTTAAGCAAGCCTGATATTCATCACCCCAGTGTTGAGCAATATACATATTTAGAATTAATACTCCTCCACACAAGACAGAAAATCTTCTCACTTTTATAACTAGGATTTAATCCCAGGTATTAAGATAACTCTGACTGCACCAATTTCTGTCTGCATGTCTGCTGCTTGTGGAGAGAGCATTGACCTCATAGCAGCCAAGTAATTGTTGTCCAGTTGGTCAATGATATGGGGTCCTTCTCATATTTTCCCTTTCCACCAGACGAAGAAGAATCTTTCTAAATATATGTTAAAGCATCTGATTTTTGTAGTCGTTACTGTGAAAATTGTACACGTGTGCTTGGATTCTGCTTTTGGCTGAAGAAGATTAAACTGCAGAGGGAATAATTGGAATTACTCAACAGTTATCACATATATGGTGGATTACTGAAGCATGTAGGTGATCAGCATTTCCCATGGGCACCAGTAAAAAAAAGTCAAGTCTTCTTCCTGATAATCCTAAATTCCTCCCAATATTCTTCTGAAATAATATTTGTAGCTAGTGTTTATCCACAGCCTAATTCCATTATATATTCAGTTTCCTCTCTGTGTAAAACTACACAGAAAAAGTGATCCAGGGTGGGATACATGAATTATTTTCTTGGCTGATAATACTGGTATCTTTGCTATAGTATTCCTAGACAGGATTCTTGGAAACAAATGTAAGGTCAAATAACAATAAATAATGTTGAGAAAAAATAAAGGTATCGAACCAGAATTACTGGACTGTAGTGGATGAAAGCTCAACCTTCATTAGGAATACATCCAGTTATCTGAAAACAGTGTGCACTTCAATGTCTGTACATCTGTTTTGATGATGAGAAGTAACAGCCATATTATGGTCATTCCATAATTGCTACTGGCTTCTGAAATGCTTGTGTATCTGCAAAAGTTGCTGTCCAGCAGTCTCAGTTGATCAAACTGTAAAGCATTTTCTTCCAAAGCAAGAGAACTTGCCACCAGCCTGGAGCTCAGCCTGGAGTAGGCAGGACAAGTTGTGAGGTGGGAAGAGCAGGTTTTGATCCTGTTTTTATTTTGACTACTGTTTGCAAGGAGTTATTTATCCTACTACACTTCACAGGCTGCTCCAACTTGCCATAAGGCTTTTCTTTCTGCCTCATTCAAAAGAGGTAAGTCTGTAAATCGTCTCCTCTGACTATTCTGAATCACATTAGCCTGCTCTTTTTTGTAAGCATACCCTATAGTGAAAACAGAGCTTGGGGTGGCTTTATCAGGCAAGACACCTTGCTGTGCCTGCTCTTCCCTTTGTGCACACACGTTCCTGTGTTCAGCACCTCTTGGGAAGCTCATACAGGGGAGCAGCTTTACTCCCAGCACCAGGGCAGCTCTTGGGGCTCCCCTGCCACAAGTGCAGGGAGGAAAATCCCATTCATCTACCCTCTGGGGGAGGCACGGTCAGTAGAAAGCATAAGCAGTGAGAAACCTACACAGCAGGGAGGCCATCCTCTAAGAGAAAAGTCTCCTTGGACACTTGGAAACATTTTATTTCGAACTGCTGGGGAAAATTTCGACATTTCTCTATGGCACTGGTGCCAAGTTACATTTTGGTTCATTTTGCTCATGCTCAAGAACTTTTTGGCTTGGAGAGTGAAGGAAAATAAAGCAGGTAGAACACAAGGCTCCTTGCTGCCTGAGGTGGCAAAGCACAACAGAAATAGGAAGTAAGAACCTTCATATTGGGGCAGGGTGACCTGCAACTCTGCCAAGAGCTGGGAATAATAGCCAGAGCACAGTAACCCATGCTAATGGCTACAACGGCTGGGTGGGAATGCTCCCCCACTACCCCCAACGACAAGGTCCCACGGGACCCCACGTAGAGACCACAAGAGAGGGGCAAGAGACAGAGAGTTTGTTACGCATAGACAGGTATATATAGGCCCTGGAGGGATCAAAATTCCTCCAGTAAAAGGTCAAAAGGGATTTGGAGTACTACCAATAGAAATGAAGGGTTAACAGCCAATGGAAAGGGATAAATAAGAACCAATAAGAAGGCTCCATAAGGTTTTTACAAGGACAGAGTCCGCATTCCTAAGGAAGCAGATAAGGGTCTTCTCAGGGGATTTCGGGAAGAACAGTGACTTTGCAGAAAAAGAACAAGGAATCCATTTTGTAGCATGCATTATACAACAGTA
>JAWWEU010000081.1:104908172-104928257 GCA_035583155.1 Acropternis orthonyx
AGGCATTTGAGTTAGCTTTTTCATCTTCACAAGTCATTTTCTGACAATACTTTTTCCATTCTAAATATTGAGAGTCTATTGCCACAAATGGCCAGGAAAACTACTTGATGTGCTTCCCGCTTTGCTGGTCTGTTCCTCCTCTTATTCCTTCTTGGAGAAAGTGTGGAGATGCTGCTTGCTATCTATCAGCTCTGCTGTGCAGCCTGAAAGAGTTTCTCCATGCACTGAATACCTTCCTCTGGGAGGTTAGGAATTTTGGTTTGCATAAATAGTTCATATTTTATTACTATAGCTTACCCAATCATAAATTGCACCCACTATTTATTATTATAATGCATTATGTATTTTGTGTAAATATATTTGATTCTTTAACTCCAGTTTGGACTACTGGCTTTGCTTTCCCAGGAAGGAAGAATTCTTGTTTTGGGAGAATATATATCCACCCTCAGAAGAATTGCCAAAGGCTTGAAACCCAGTTGCTTTCCTCCTGCACTGTACAAAGTGAGGAAAATGCCATTATTCCCTTGGGCTGAACTGAGGATGAGTAATAAAATCTGAGGAACACAGCCTGAGAAGGCTCTCCCATCCTAGCCTCCTCTTTGCTCTCTCTTACAGAAGATGCTGGCCTGGGTCAGTTTCTGTTTTGATTAAGGGAGCCTACACTGGGACACTGAGGTAGCTGAGAACAACTGCTGAGTAAGGACATTCCCCACTTCAGTTCGAGCAAAATATTGTTTACCCCTTTCTCACTCATTTGCCTCTCCCATTTCCCTGTTTCTCACTGGAGGCAATGGCTGCCTGAGGCATGGGAGTAACACCAGATCCCACAGCTGCAACAGCTGTAGACCAGGAAGGGTACACCAAGCCCTACAAAGCATACCCAGGACCCTTGGAAATCTGCTGTCTTTGCCACATGGTCCTGTTACCACACCCAAAGGCCCTTACACACACAGAGATGCCACTGCATGGTCTGACATTCTTCATACACATACCCCACCCTGACTAGGGCACTCTGACATTTACTTCCATATGCCACTGCACAGCATGCTTATGAATAGCTGGAGATCATTCTCTGCTTACCACCACCATGTCACTGCTTTGAGATATGAACAGAGGATCCCTATTGATATCTGAAGAGAGGTCTCTAATTGTGGCTTCTGGTGCCAGCACAAGTGTCCTTCATTTATGGGAATGCAGAGAAGCAAGAGGCTCAGCCTACTAGACCTGTAGATGCCTGAGCTCAGAAAGTCTCAGGGACTCAACAGTTGGCACTCCCACTTGGTTTTCTCTGGGTGTCTGGCCCCCTCCCACTTACCCACAGTTCTTTTCAGTCTTGCCTGTCTTCTTTGCATGAGAGGCCAGGAGTCTTGGGCCAGTAAGTTCTGCTTACACTTGGTGACATGGCTTGAGTGCTAGTTCATCAGGACTGGTTTCTGCATATCTGTAAGGTTTCTTACTCATCACAGACACCAACACCACCTGAAACTCCAGGTTCTCACAGTGGACCATGAGGGAAACCACAGCTTGCCACTGGCCAGGCCAGATTTGTCAGTGAGACACTTGATGGCAACAAAAGCAGGAGAGCTCAGGAAGGGGAGCCCAGCTGAGCAGCCCTGGACATGTCACACGTATGAAGGTAACTCTGACCTGCATTCACAAAGCATCCTGACTCCCCATACTTGTATTTTTTGAGTCCCCGCAGTTTTAAATTTGACATGCAAGATTTGCTGCACCTGCCTATGCCAGCTTCATAGTGTGCACATCATGGATCCAATCCTCCTATCATCAAACCTGCTGTGAACTAGTAGCTGCTGCCAGGGCCTGCCTTTCTAATTGGGAGCTAGATGCTTTTGTCTGTGCACTTGTGCCTTAAGATAGCATTGGAGCCAACGTGCTGAGGGTTGTTTCTACTGCATGATGAACTTTGTGGTGTAGCCAACTTTTCTCTTGGTTACAAGACTGCTTCCTAAGACGGAACAGAAGCCAGACATCAAGAGGCAGTTCCTTTGTTTGTCCTTACCAGCTCCTGCCACCCAGAGCTCAGGTAAAAAGGGTCTTAATTTCAGTTTTCATTAGAGACTCATTCCCCGGTTTCCTTACAGACCACAGGATTGAATATTCTTTTGTTCCTGTGTTTTACAGATTCTCCAATCTTTTCTGCTCTTCTTTCACATATTTCCAACATGCATTGAATATTGGCCATAGTTGCTTCTTCTCTCACATGTCTTGTATATCTGCTCTGCTACAGGTATTGACTTGCTTCTGTGTTTGGGATGGAGATTGCTACCGTTTGTATGGTCTAGCTACATGGAGATCCCCTATGGAACTATCTTAAATGAAAGACAGCAGTGAGTCAAATACAGAGCTATTTAAAGTTTTAAAAGTCAAGTTATTTGAAAACTGGGGGAACAAGAGGCTGGAGAGCAGCACCATGGAAAGGAACCTGGGGGTCCTGGTCAACAGCAAATTGAATCTGAGTCAGCAGTGCCCTGACAGCCAGGAGGGCTAACCATGTCCTGGGGGGGCATCAGGCACAGCATCGCCAGCTGGGCAAGGGAGGGGATTGTCCCACTCTGCTCTGCACTGGGGAGGCCTCACCTTGAATATTGTGTGCAATTTGGGACATCACAATATAAGAAATATACAAAGATAGTAGAAAGCATCCAAAGAAGAGCCACAAAGAAGGTGAAAGGGTCTAGAAGGAAGCCATACGAGAAGCAGCTGAGGTCACTTGGTCTGTTCAGCCTGGGGAAGAGGAGACTGAGGGGAGACCTCACAGCAGCCTACAATTTCCTTACAAGGGGAAGCTGAGGGGCAGGCACTGATCTTTTCTCTCTGGTGACCAGTGGCAGGACCCAAGGGAATGGCATTGAAGGTATGTCAGGGGAGGTTTTAGGCTGGATATTAGGAAAAGGTTCTTCACCCAGAAGGTGGCTGGGCACTGGAACAGGCTCCCCAGACAAGTGGTCACAGCACCAAACCTGTCTGTGTCCAAGAAGCGTTTGGGATTCTTGGGATTGTCCTGTGCAGGACCAGGAGTTGAACTTGATGATCCTTGAGGGTCCCTTCCAACTCAGAATATTCTATGACTGTATGATTCTAAAAGTCCACTCACAACTGTCCCAGACTGCTCACCCAAAGATAAAAGAAACTTTTTGCTTTCATCCCCATGTTCTTTTTTGCATTATAGGGATGACAGTCCTTCACTTCACTAGAATAGAAAGATAAAGAAATATGTGTATGTGAAGCTCCCAGATATAATATTGAGAAGCATAGAAAAGCCTAGGAAGGCTTTTGTCCTCTGAAAATGGGACCTCAGTCTGGGGAAAATCTCATCCACCAAAATTCAGTTCTACCACAACCTTTTCCTTCTTTTCCTGCCAAACATTTAGCCCACCTCCTGGTATTGTGGGACATGGGGGAACGGTTATGATAGAAGTGATCACACCAGCTCTACCAGATCACAGCAGCAGAAATCCCCTATTCACGGGGGAGAATCTACTGTGGGAATCTCCAGTCGGTTTAAGTTCACGGTCTGCATGCATAAGCAGAGCAAATTTGGCAGGCTAAGCAGTCTGTCCCTTAGGAATATTGACAGATGAATGTAAACTCAATTACCTTCCTTTTTCATTCCAATTGGGTTACTTGCGCTCTGTACTAAGTATATCAGCATCCGGAGTCACTCTGAACAACGGGAGAAAGCATTTTCTGGTGTCAAAAGTAGAATTCTGTGCAGCATTTATAGCTTGCAAAAAGGCAGGGGGTTGGCTGTGCTTTGTTTCCCACCATCCCGAAAAAACCCAAACCAAACAAAACGAATGTAGGAGCTTCACCATCTCCAAAGGCTGGGATTTCTTTTTTTGTATAGCTAAATGGCTGATAGCCATTTTGCCCCTGAGCCTGCAAAACTCATAAATGTAAAACCAGCTCCTGGATTTTCCTTTCCATTCTCACCACCACCACCATCTTCACTATCCATTAACCCGGCTCATTACTGAAAGTTGAAACACAAAAGTAAACATTAGTTAAGGAGGTTCGCACCTGGGGGTGGTAAACAAAGCTGCTCTCCATGCCTGTGGGCTCTTGAAGGGAAACTCACTGGTGTAGGAAAACAAATCTCAGCACAGTAAGAACAGGTCTGCCTGGAGTACAGTGCACGTACAGATCATGGGAGTAATATTTTCATTTTTCTGATTTCATAATTTGACAAGAAATTATGAGGTACAAAATCTTTCCTAAATTTGTCCCTCGGATTAAAAAATTATGTCTTATATATTATCTTTGTTTTCATTGTAGCTGGAAGCAGAAATTGATGCTAATCTGATTCCTTACTCCTCTGTAGTTTGGGACATTCCAAGTCCATATTTTTTATCCTGAGATTTTGTCTCAAATGGAGAGAATTGAGACTTTGTGTTGGACTTAGAGAATCAAGACTTTGTCTGAAATGCAATAATATGGCGCATGTTAAACAAAACAAGCCTTTGTGTACCATTGTTATCAAAACATTGTAGCAGCAGGAAATAGCTAGACATGGACTTTCTTTTGCTAGTTAACTGCTACTATAGATCTGTTAAAGTTCAACTCATTATACTTTTAAATCCTATTGCAGTAGCTGAATGCTTTAGTAGAGAAAAAAACAGTCTGTAAGACAGTTCTTTGTAAAATAGTAATGCATATATTAAATCAGTATGCTTTCACCTTACCGTTTCCTTCATTCGATCCACCCTTCTCTGAATGTGACTTTCACTCCTGCATCCAGGTGTGACCTCCCTGTTCAGTGGTGCATCACCAGCAAGCAGGCAGGAGACCCCCCCATCAAACTGCCCCTCTTGGGAGCTGCATATCAGGGCTGGGTTCAGCATTGTTCACCAGAGCCGGGCTCAGTCCCAGTCTTGAAGAAGCTGCTGTGAATTCATCAGAAGAATCACGCCACACAGTTTAATACCCATGACAGAGTCTGCTCTGTCTTTCAGTGCTCTCCCCTCTGCAGGGATATGGATTGGAAGAAAAACAAGGAGACCTCCCTAGGCATACATTTAGGGATGGATTTTCTTCTCTTCTTCTGGTGCTCAAATCAGAGTGAGGACTAAGTCCACTTGAAGACAATGGAGCCAAACCAACACAAGCCAAAGGAGAATCAGACTTTAGCTCTAAGAAACACCTATTCCTATTACTTCTCAGACTTTTATTGCTACAAATATATAAATCCTTTTATTAACTGACTTGAAAGATCACAAACCCCAAATTGTGTGTGCAGACTAGTAATGCAGTGTGCTGCTGATGCATAAAACACACTTAGATAGTACACAAATACAGTCAGACTGGGCTTAAATTTAGCTTCAACCACACAAAAGATATCTTTATAACTAAGAATGATGGGAAGAAAGATCTCATTCCAGACCAGATGAACAACTCATTTTTTTCACTGATCCTGGATTTGGCTGACCTGACTTAAATGTGACCTAAGACATTTCTTAATGCTTTGGAAATTGCATCAACATACTTGGGTTGGAGATGCCACAATCAGGGTTCTATTTTTAAAATTCTGCTGTTCCTTTTTAAATTAGATCAGTGAAGCATGACTTTTCCTATAGCTGTAATTTTTCAGGCTAAGCAAACTCCAGTAATTTCAAAAGCAGTGGGAACAGAGGGTCACTTGGGGCCAGACAGGAAAAAAAAATTAACTCCTTGTTCTTTTCCAGTAGTTTTCATCATGTTATTACTGTTGAAAAGAACCAACTTATAAATGAAAAGATAAGCTTTTCCTTGCAAGAAAACTTCAACTGAAAAAATATGTAGCAGTAGTGGTTTCAGAGCTGTATGGGAACATTAATGATGGAAGAGAAAAACACAAGTTCAGCTGTGCATTTTCTCAGTACCTAGAAAGGATACTGAGGAATAGATTTTGCTAAATGACAACTGTCACTAGACAGCTGCTGTCATCGGGAGACTGCCAGGAGCCACAGACACCTTTCAACAGCAGAAGGCTATGAGCCATGGAAGTGTACAAGCTTTTCCTGACATTGCCTTCAGTGCTGAGAGCTCCAAAGCCTTTCCCTAATAACATTGCTGGAAGTCTTCAGATTAAAGGGGAGAAAGTCATGTGACAGCAGCATGACCTGACTCCCTTGAAAATTTAACATGAATAGTGTAGATCCTTGTTACATGATTGTTTTGTATTTGGACAGCTAGACTTTAATGAGCTAGTGTGTTAAGTGATTTTTAGATCATGGATTTTATACAAATATACAAATAACCCTGAAACTCTGAGAACCCCAAGCATAGGCAGATAGGCTGTCCTTGACATTAGAGTGTGTTTAGGAGTAGGATGGATTCCTCCCTGCCCAAATTCACTCCTTTGAGCATTGGCTATCCCAAGAATAAAATCCCTTGGAGTATAATTCCTTCCTTACTTAACCTGTCAGTTGTAGCTCAGGTTTGCTGATTTCGATGGGGACTCCACTCACATTAATTTAAAAGTATTTGCCATCCTCCTGGCAAGTCATAGGGTAGATGACTCCATTTCCCCCACTGTCTTTAAATAATGGGAATGGCATTAAAAAACCCCAAACAAATCCCAAGTGGCTTCCAATAAGGTGAAGTAATGATAGTTTGGAATTGGAAAGGCTTGGTCGCTGTAGTTTGAGAACCAAACTGGAGAAGCTAGGATAGATGTTCAGGCTTTAAAAACACCAGCTATCTTCTGTTTGTTTGTATCTACAGTTATGTTGGGATAAACAGCTCTCAGCAGAAGAAAATGCAATTTGTTTGAGCATTTCAGCCAAAGGACAGCAATCATAACAATAAGGCACTCCTTTCTCTACCTTCAAAGCATTTGCTAGCATCAACAATGGACCTGAGACCAAGTCCTTAGGCCTAAATGTCTTCTCTGAGCCAGCTTGACACTTAAGAGTTCTATTACTATGCATTAGACATTATGAAATGTTACAAACACTTCCTAGTTAGAGCTTTTTTGTCCCATTGATATGAAATAAAAGTTACTTTGTTACACTGCAATGATGTTGCAAAGTCCTCCTGGAGAAATGAGCTACCTCTTGCTGTAACTGTGGAGTGTGATCAGTGGATTGACAGGACACCAATGAATTTCAGGCCACCCAAAAGGTTCAACAGCACCCTCTGAAACATCCACAGTTCCTTACTTGTCAGGAGTTGTGCTGCCTCAATAAATCATACAAAAAATGTTTAATGATATTTTAACTTACACAGCACTGAGCATGCATTTTTTCTGCATTAGTATGCTGAAGATGGTGAAGAAACACTAGACAATCACAGAGCCAGAGATGGGTTTCTATCCATCAAGAGGCCCACTATGAGTCACATGCACTCTTTGTACTTCCCTGTCTGCCAAAATCCAGCCTGGACCCAGATGAGAAGCCGCACACATGTTGGCAGCATACACCATGGAGTTTACAATGCCATTTCCATGTTGATATCACAGGATAGACACTGAAGAGAACTGGAGAGGTGCAGGGGCAGAGCTTTGAAGTGTGACAAGTCTAGTGACAGGAACGGATGGCCTGGTGCAATAGGGTGCTGCTGGTTCCTGAGGTGACAAGCTTACCCAAAGAAAGCAGGTGCAATGGCAACTTGAGGGTGGATTTCAAGACTAAACTTTGAGCCTAAATGGTCTTTTATCAGAAAAAAAAAAAGGGGGGGGGGGGGGCGGGACATAAGGGGATTCAACAATTGTGAGTGGACTATCCTAGGAGATGCAGCCAAAGGGGAGATGGGCAAGTAGGCAGTGCCTTCTGTATCCTTGGGTGTTGCCTACAGGAGGATGTCAAGATAAAAAAAAAAAAAAATAAAATAACCTGCCTTTGGTAGGAAGTCTGTTTGAGAGCTCTTTTCTGCTTGCTTTTTTTGTTTGTTTGTTTTATTTCTTTTGTGGGCTGCTCTGGTTTTCCAGGCATATTGCCAGGGGTTGTGTGCTTTGCCAAGCAGCAGCTTCGCATTCTCGCGCAGGCAACATCCTGGTTCCACCCCATCCTGAATGGGGAGTGCTCACACACTGCATGTACCATCAAGAACACTATTTCAGACAGACGTTGGGTGAAGAGAAGTTAGACTAAACCTGCATTTGTCCCATGAACTGGCCTTATTTAGTGTGCTGGCACCTATAAATACAAGCTGTAGCCTGACATAGTGGTGTTGTATCCTCTGGAGACATCCCACAAGAAGAGATGCTTCCCCAGATGTTCACATGTTTTTTCCATGGGCAGGTTCACGATGTCTTCTCAGGCATCATTTGCTGTCATGGTTTGACTTGAGTGACAAGGGACTTCAACGAATTAGAAACAACGTGGATCACTGTCACATTGTCCAGCAGGACAGACATTTCACCTGCAGACCATCACCCACAGACACTGTCTCCAGGGCTGGCCCAGACAGGGAAGGAAAAAAACCAGTTATGCAAGGGTCTAAACAGAAAGGAAAATTGTTACTTACCTAAAGAGCAGAGAAGAAAATAAGAACTGCTTAAATTTTACATCACTGGCCCGGAACAGGGAAAGACGACAAATTTACAGGGGTGAAAGCTAGGGAGCAGAAGGCAGCTTTGGGGAAAAGGGAAGGGCTCAGTCCAGCACACACGCACCCCCTCCCCACCTCAGGGCTGCTCCGGGGCAGCCACGGACAGCGGATGGCTCGCTCCCCCCCAGGGGCAGAGCTCACCCAGCATGTTCAGGGGAACGAAACTCATGCCGGCTAGTGCCGGGGACCCCTCAGCCCCCGGCCCCGGTCGCTCGGAGCGGGGCACTCACCCCCCGCTCCTCCGCTGGGCGGCACTGCGGCAGCGCGGTCAGCGGCGCTGCTGCCTTTCGGGGCGCTGGCGCTCGGGGGAAGAAAGGGGGGGAAGAAAAGAAAAAAAAAACCAACAAAAACCTATACTAAAAAAGATGCTTTCCGGGCGCAGAGGGAGGATGACGCCCGCGGCTCTCCGTGCGCAAGGCAGCGAATCCCTGTCCCTTCGCCCCGGGGACTCCTCCGGGCTCGGGGCGGGGACACAGCCCCCCATGGATCCCCACGGCTCCCAAGGGCCTCCCCTTGCAGCGCTGGAAGCACGCCCTGATATCTCTCCCACACTTAGGCAGTGCCGATACTGGAGGGTATGTCAGGGTTTCCACGGGAAGGACAGGCGGCACGGAACCAGGAGAGGCGGCTGCCATGTAGACGCACAGAAGTGCAAGGACGACGTAGTAGATGAAGAGCAGCAGAAATATAGATAATAAGCATGTCAGGAAAAGGCTCTAAAATGTTAGGGAGAGTGGGATTTTAATAATGTATTAGTTGCTGTATGGGGACGGTAGAAGTGGCACCAGTGAGTTAAGCGGGGGAGAAGCTTCAACCATCAACTATGCTCTAGTTAGGAAACACTTCAAGATGGTTTGTTAAGACTGCCTCAGTTTTGACTCAGGTTTGCCTGGGATTTTTGCCAGTGCACAGTATAAATTGAACAAAGGTTTGCAATAGACCTATTTTGGGAAATTTCAGTGAATATCCTAGTCTGCATTTGTGGAAAAAAAGCAAATTGTGTCACTGCTGTGGAAGAAAGAGTAGGTGTGTCAAAAGGCTCTGAACAAGAGCCACTGACACCAGACATCCTAACATCAGAAAATAGGTCTTGCTAGAACCCCAGAACTTCCTGAGAGCTGGCAGAGGAGTGCTTTGGCACTACAACTCACTTTCAGAAAAACTGGAAGTCCAGGGGATCTCCAGGGGGTGGGAAAGAAGTTTATGCTGGAACAGTGTTTTCAAAGGTATACAGAACAACCCAGGCAGTTCAGGCAATGAGCTTCTGTCTGGCCTGTAGCCAGACATAGCCTGGATTCTTATGGCTTGTGGGCCTGATGGATGTCCATAGCCTGAAATCAGTGCTGCTCAAAATGACTGTGTTAATAAATACCAAGATAAAAGGAAGTATGTTATTTATGCCAAATGACATGGATTTAGAGAAAACAGATTTTGCTGAAATAATCTGGTACCCTTCTCAGAAGAGTAAGAGTTCTTTTTGTATAAAACTACTAGAAGCATGAGGCTATACTTTTGTGCAGCCCTTTGATGGAGATGTTATAGCATATCAATATATCAATATATCAGATAGCTCAAAACCAAGTGGTTAACTCAATCATTGGTCTCAATGCTAAATAATCATTGTTTAGTATCATTCATCGTTCAGGGGTGTTAACTAGTGAAGCTCCACCTAGATTGTCTCCTGGCTGTTTTCCATTTTGATCTGTGATACAGAAGAAAACATAAACTCAGCATATGGCAACAGACCAGAGGAACAGAAATGAAAATAGGTCACTGATGTAATCAGATGGTAAACAAAAAGGAGGCAATTAATATACTGTTTTATTACAGGTAAACATGAATCTATATATCTACAAACAGAAAATGAAGGCCACGATATTAAGATGGGAAATAATACTTTGAAGTAGTGGCTCTGGAAAAGACTCAGAAAAGAGTGGCACAGCAAATGAACAGAAACTCCCACAATGAACAGAAATTCCCACTGGAAGGGGACCTAGAGGGGTAATGTTATCTTTAGATGTTCAGGCAGGGGAGTTCTTGATTTGGCTACCAAAGAGTTTGAGATTTAACACTAATCTTGCTGTTACACTGAGATGTTGACTCTATTTCTCCTATGCTTGGGTCAGGGAGGGCATTGCCACATTAGTGGGGGGAGAGGTCAGTGTCATTTTGCTGTTAGACCCAAAAAACATGTGATGGACCTCCTAATGGTCCAAGGACTTCTCTTATAGAAAAGACAGGGGTGTAACACAGCAAACAGGATGCTGAAATTTGTGAAAGTAGAGCTTTTTATATCTGAAAGATTGATTTATGATAGTTATCAAGTATAACTTTCCTGGAACTGAAACCAATCAATATAACTAAATTCAATATAACATAACATAACATAAATTTTTCTTCTAGATGGCAGTAAGTACCTTTGAGATCTAGGTTTCTATGCTTCTCCTCTGTGACTAGAGACAAAATTACATCCCCTAGGATAGTTATCTGAAAGAAGAAAACCTTATACACTTCTGAGGATTTCTTTTACTGGACTTCTGAAAATTCCGGATTAAATCACAGAATCATTAAGGTTGCAAAAGACCTCTAAGACCATAGAGTCCAACCATCAACCCAGCACGGCCAAGTCTGCCATTAAGTGACCTGATGGAGTTTCCACCATTCAGGAGAAAGAATGTATTTTGTCCCTCTGGCACTTCTTGGAAAGGAGGTACAGAAAGAAAGGGTTTAGCATGTACATGAGTTGTGCAACCAGCTCTCAATGATGGTTATGTTACCTTCCATTAATTCAGAGTTCTTGCTCAGTTTGCTGCTGGGGCTCAATTCAAACACTGTGGAAAAAAAATTGGGCAAGAACAGGAATTCATGCTCTTTGCAAGGCTTTCCTCAACCTCAAGCACCCTTCCCTTTGCCCACATATTTGCTGTTGGATGTGCTGTTTTTGTGCAGAGCAGCTAATGTCAATGCTTACTTGTGTCCCTGTGGTCTGTGTCCCTGTGTGAGGATTGACATATGTGCAAGCTGCCTGTATCTTAACACTTGGGTTATTTTATTTTTCATTTTAAATACAGTAGCCCAGCCTACGTTACTGACAAATTAAAAGTACCTAAAAATGTCCACTCTTTTTTACTGAGTCAGTCTGCAGCTTCTGGCTGACAATAGAACAAAGGGATAACTGGACAGCACCTGCTCCATCCCCTTGGTCAGAACAGGCTGGTTTAGCACATATGTCTTTTCCAGTCAAGTTGTAAATATGCCCAAGGATGGAGATTCCTCAGTTTCTCTGGGCAACCAGTGCTTGAAAGGCTTTTTCCCCCTAATGTTGTGATGGAATTTCCATTCTTGTTCCCTGATAGGCAAGTAAGTGTCAGCTAGTGTTTACAAGGGAAGGCAGTATGCTTGATGGCGATGCGATGAAGGACAAACGTCTTTGCAGGGAGGTGGCATTTACATTCCTTAGCTTGCTCTTGGTCTAACTGGTTGCTCAGCAACTCATCTCCAGTGAAACCAGATAAGATTTGAGTAGCAACATTGTTCTCCCAGTAGGCGGGCAGTTAAATGACCAGGTAGTTGACCAAAGTGTTTGATGAAGTCAAAGTAGATTCTGTTTCGACCAGTACTATAATGTTCATCGTGTTTACCTGTCTCCATTTCATGTCCATCTTCTTATGCCAGTTCTGGTACTTTCTGGTTTCCTCTCCAGCAGCACATCTCTTGAAGGATTTTACAAACTACTCCTAATATCTGTCTGCTTTTAGCTCTGATTTGCCAATAGCACTGGACTCCTTCCTCAAGCCTTCCCCTCACAAGTTATATGCTTTCTCTCCTACCCTTAACTTAATTTGGAATTGAAAAGTTCAAGATCTTGTGACTTTCAAGTTTACTTTTGCATAACATTCACATTCCTGGTGCTGATGACCACAGCAGATGTAGACAGGACCCAAGGACCAAGAGTATACATGTCTGGCAACACTAAAAGTTCCCATCACAGCTGGAGCCACCATCTGTAAGACACCACACGGCACATTTGGTACTTTAGGTAAAGTGTTACTCTCAGGCAGTCTCTTGAGGAAGTTCCTGCTGAGCCAGACAGCAGTATTCCTTATTTGAATTTGGAGGTGTCAAAACCCAAGAGGAATCTTCTGACTTTCAACTACAAAATGTTACATCAAACTGATACCTGTAAGGAAAAACTTTCCTCATGGGCTAAGGGAAAGTAAAACAAACTAACAAATAAACCCCCAAACTAAACAAGGCAACTCCCCACCCCCACCCCCCCCCCTCAAACTAATCAAACAAACAAACAAAAAAGCAAAGGAGGACAGAAATACCATAAAAGTTCATAGATTGCTAAATGTCTTGAGTGAACACAGTAAGAGATTTAGATGGCTTTTTGTTACTTCAGATGAACAAAAAGTCTTTTAAACAAAATGGAAAATGCAGAGATATTTGTTTTGCATGACCTGGACCTGCCCTTTCTCCAGAGCTGCTGGAACATGGACCATTCTACACAATAAACACATAATATGGAAAATGAACAGAGATTAACTTTTTTAATATTAAAAATAATCCACAGCATTAATGAGTTCATGTTTTTTAGCCCTCAGGATTTTCTTCCTCTTTTTGGCTGGCTGGACAGCAGCTGGTTTTGGAATTGTTTCTAACCAGCAGTGCAGGCAGGCAGGTTTCCTTCCCCCCAGACAGCAGTGACAATCCTGTCTGCTTCAGTGTCAGGAGATACCAAGAAATCTGTATAAAAAAGCAATACATAAAGAAACCATGACCTGAAACCCTGTGCTGCAGTCATGAAGATCCACATGTCTCAGCTGGAACTGGGGGTCATATATTAGCTGTTGTGGGCTCCAGGGAAAAGAGATGCAGCGAGTTAGTACAAAAGCTTTTCCTGCTAACCAACCCACATACGAATGCCATCCAAGATTGCTCTCAAGATACAAGTAGGGACTCTTCACCAATTCCCTTTCATTGATGCCACCGTAAGACCCACAGAAAAGCAAAGGCTGTACAAGTAAGTTGTTAGCAAAGGTTACTCACTGTGTATTTGGCAGTACCACAGGCTTGAGAGATGGTAATATAGTAAAAGACAGCAAATTATACTAATTTGATGAAGCAGCTGATTTCCCTGACACACTGATGAATGTAACTCAGTATTAAAACCAGTAGCTTTGTAAGACATTAACCTAAATTAATCTCCCAGGAAAGTTACACACAGAGAAAGAAAAAGAAGAAGGGTGGTTGGACAAAGCTATTTGTAATTAATGCATTATAACTCATATACAAATTAATCTTTGCAAGGAGGTTTGTAGGCATGTAGGTATATAACTCCAGCATTTAACTTGTTGGTTTTTTGGTTGTTTGGGGTTTTTTTTCCCCTTTTCTTTTCTTGAGAAACAAGAGAAACATCTGGGAGATGAGCAGCTAAGATATTCTGTGTCTGCACACCTGCAGAGTGCAGGTTAAGACAGCTTATTGCCAAGACCCTGGAAGCTGCCCAAGAGAGGTGTGGTGGTATCAGACGTTTCTGAAGCACTGTGGGAAATACTCACTGTGGAAAAGCCAGCTGCTGGCAGGTCACACCTCACGGCACACACCTACTTTTCTTTCTATGCTTTGAGAGAACTGAGCCAAGACATCTCCATATTCAAATATCTCTGTAAATTCTTTTGGAGAAGGTGGAGAATTTATAAATATGGGAGTAGATAACTGTGTAGCAGAGATTTGCCTCTGCAAGACTAAGAGATCTGCAGTTGACAGCACCTGAGCCTGTTAAGATACAGTGAATGCTGGACTGACTTCAGTTACCAACTAAGATTTTTATTAGCATAAAATCTGGTCTAGCATGACCCAGTTGGAAAACTGGGAAGGGAGTGACTGTTACTTCTGGCAGCTACACAAGCCCAGGGAATTTACCGTAAGCCGCTTTAAGTAGGAATTTTGTCTGTGTAAAGGGAACAGTGACAAAACCAAGAATGGTTAAGGCTTGTGCAGTCTTACCCACCTCACCTCAAAAGTATTTTCCATTTGTAAAAACACAAAAAAAACACCAAAAGCTCAAATACATCTGTGACTTTCTGGGGAAAAAAAAAAAAAAAAAAAAAAAAAAAAAAAAAAAAAAAAAAAAAAAAAAAAAAACCAAAATCACAAGCCAAGATGAAAGTTTGATAACTTCCATAGATTGTAGGTAGTGAAAAACACTGAAAATGCTTTGCACTACAAACACTATGCTTAAGCCATGGGTGACTTACACTAAAGCCATGGGTGCTGTAATTGTTAACATACTTGTTAGTTCATGCACAGCACCTCTTAAGAAGTGCAAGTAGCAATTTAATAAAGGGGCAACCAAAATAAAGCAGCAAATGAATTCACTGCCATTCCCCAGCCAGGGAATAAGTATTGTAATAAATATCCTAACAAACATCAGCTAAAACTGACCAGACCAGGTTGGACAGGGCTCTGAGCAACAAGGACTAGTGAGAGGTGCCCCTGCCCATGTCAGGGGAGTTGAAACTAGGTGATCTTTAATGTCCCTTCCAACACAAATCATTCTGTGATTCTATACCAACTTTGATGAGATTCACTGCTCTTACTGATAACAGCTACAGGAAATATCTAGTTATCCCTGAGGGTAAGAGGGAGTTATCATGAGTGTTGTACCCATGCATTCAAGGATACATGGACATCCTTTATAATCTAGTTAAAGTGAACAAATCCAGCTACAATCAGAAGCTCTTCTTGAATGATTTCAAGGGATCAGTCACCATGCTTTTAATTTTTCTTTTAAAAATGATGGGAGTATTGATAACATTCTGTTGTATAGTAAAAAATCAGTATGTATCTTCCCACTGAAAAAGATCAAAAGGGATTGTGCTAATTCCATGGTGTATAAAAACCAGGCTCAGTCATAAAACCTGAATTTACCCTGTATGACTACTTTCAATCAGACACATTCCAAAGTAATGCACAGGTCAGTTAATAAAAAGGATTCCACTGAAAAATCAGAGAATTCTGAAAATGAAATATGAAATCAAAATTTGTACAAGAAAAAAATAATAAAAACTATGTAGGTAGTCAGCTTCAATAAGTGCTAGCTTTCCGAGTTTTCCTTAACAGAGAACATACTTTCCCACAGTAGATCTGATAATACTAAAAAGAGCTAGTCCTTTTGCATTTATCTGAAACAAAATTGAATTCAACAAATTATTTAGAAAACTACAAAGAGAAATGCTATTATAGTCTTCCATGCAGCACAGTTACACAGGGGCCAAAAGCTCTTCCTGTTCAAAGAATGCCTTTGATTTAGGTAGGGTAACACACTTTCCCTTTTGCTGGCATACAGGTTGCTGTTAAGGGCAGGTTTCTTAGCAAGGGGAATGGCATCCTACTGTGTCTTGCATGATGGATGGAGTACAGTTGCATATGCCTGTCACCAACTATGTACTTCGGCTGAATTTCCAGAAAAGCCTGTTGATGAGTTGCTCAGTTTCTATGGAGAGAGTAACGAAATGATGAAACAATTATGCTCTTACTAGTTGTAAGAAACGCTCTTGTCTCTTCCATCTTACTGTGCACCATCAGTTTATTTTTTGTGGTAGGTGTGCTGAATATTCGTGCTGAAAACACTGATGTCAAAATATGGATTTCAAAAACATTTCTATAAAAGAACAGAGATAAGAAAGCTTAAATATGATGACACTAGAGTTGCAGCTGTGTCTGCGCATCAGGAGATCTGAATTCAGTTCCTAGCTTTGCCCTCAGACCATCTGCATTAAAAACATCTAATTTTATGCACTTTGGTTCCCCATCTCCAGCACTGCTTTCTGTTTAATCTTATCCACCTGTTCATCCATTTAGAATAAATGTTTTTTAGGGAATAGCTCATTTCATAGAAACCTTGATGCCAAATAGACCAAATAGAACTTTTTGGTATTACAGCTAGGGAAAGGAGAATTCACACCACACTAATAAAGAGATAAAGTATAAAGAATCTTAAAAGACCATTGGTGATTCATACAGAAAGGTGAAAGTTATTTAGAAGGCTCAAACCAGAATTACCCACCAGGATGGTGGGATTCACTTTAGCCCCAAAAAAGAAGTCAAAACGAAGTCTGCAGTCAGATTTTAACAAAGACAACACCAGGTCTGTGGAATTCAGATGCTTGATTCAGGTAAACTTTAATGGCAAAAGTTTGGTAGGCTGGATCAAGTACAACATTGATATTAATGTTTCTAGGACAGAAATTACTGGGTTTAGTATGTATGAAATCAGTATTTCATGAATAAAAAGAAATTAAAGCAGAGTTCTCTTGTGTGACTTTGTTTCCTTGTTTATGTTTTTGAAACCTAATTTCTGAGGTTGGATACATCAGATTATCAGTGAATATTTAAATGTAACAAGCATGACAACTAAAATACAAGCTGAAGTTCAGAGAATGATCAAAGATGAACTGACAACCTGCACTTGCAGGGGAAAAAAAGGTTGAAATCTGTTGGGAAGTTTGCCTTCATGACTTGGAAGAGGAGAATGGTCAATTTCTACTATCCACAGTATTTAGAATGCTATATCCTAAAAGATCTTATCCCTATTGTTCTCAAAATCAGGAAATATGAAGAAAGTGAAGAGACTTTCACTCGAAGGCAGGGTGAAATGCAATACACAATGAAGGTTCAGGACTCAGTGATACCTATTAACTTCTGTAGCTCCACTGGTGGTCCACCAATCTTTGCACAAAGTGTAGTGTCATATAATGTTCTTATACAGTCTTTTACAACAGAATATAGGTGATGCTACCTTGCCTTGTGAATATGAAAATGGCCACAACCCAACCCATGATTGACAGTTTTCTCCTATGTTGCCTAGTCAACGATCAGAACACAGTTTGCTAAACCAGGTGCTTTTTTGATGCTGCCTCTTTACCACAGTATTAATCGACCTTGCTTCCCAAAGTGAACCTCTAATTGCTGTGTGACTGCATGTCTGCTGTCAATAATTCCTAATGATTGACTCCAATTCCTCACTGCTTGAAGTTGTGCTTTCTTGTTCTCTCAAATGTTCTTTTGTTCTCAATGCCTGTATGCTTCCTGAACTGTGTGGTCTCTTCTTTATTTCACTCCAGCAGCTGCTTTGGCATTCTGCATCTTCTATTTCAGATACATGAGCAGCTTTGCACATTTGTGTTGTGAATATCATGGCTTCAAGCCCTGAAAGACTTTTATGTCCCAAAATTCTTGTTACAGATTTTATCCTGCCATCTGATGTGCAATATGGCCCACAGATGGTACAGAAGAAACCACCCAACAAGCTGTAAATGTTGGTAGTCAAAATAAAAAGTTAGAAGAAAACACATAATTAACCTTTTCCTTTTGAAAAAGGCAAAACAAAAATAAATCCAAATAAGAAAAGGGTTACTGCATTAAAGCTACCAGAATATTTCTCGTTCATTCAGTAGATACCTCTAATTAAAATAAAAGGGTTTGAAATTTCAAGAGAAGTCTAGACTGCAATTACTGGGATCAATCTAGATTTAATTAAGTAATGTGAGTTTGAATTATCATATGCTATAGCAGGTATTATACAGACACCTTGATATGCTTTCAAATCTCTCACTAACCTTTAACAGTAATAATAGGTACTGTCTAAATCTGTCCAGAGTCACATGCCAACACCTCAAAAACTAATACTGCCTAATTCCATTATATTTTGCAGAGTATCGGTACTAGAGCTGACATACACAGCATACAAGTATACCACCCAGAACTTGCAAAGTGACAGTTTGATCCTAAAGCCTGACCTGACCTGTCTCTTAAACTCTGTTTCAACTAAACTCTTAGCTTCCTAGTGTTAAGGGTCATGTTATTAGCAACTTTGTAAATACACAGATACCTTAAATACACTTTGTAAACGCAATATACCAAGACGGTTAGACTAATGGAGGTAGCATGTCTTCAGGTAATCCACTGCTGAAGCCCAGCTCTAAGCAATCCAAGAGTGTGAATAGCCCAGTCAAAGCCAACTGATGTAGCTATTCACATAGAAATTGCATGATCTCAGAATCAAAGTACCCAATAAACAACCTATTTGCAATGCTTTATTTGGGAACTACTTGGTTTTGAGAACTGTGACAGGAGAATAAATCTAAGAAAGTTCTGGAGCTCATGGCTATAGTCAAGAGCGTGATTAATGCAGAAAAAGGTGACATTTGTTTAATGTTCAAAATCCTCTGTGTTATCTGATAGAAACCCATCTCTCATTTATGGACCGAGCAGCATTACTGCAGTGCCACAGTGTTGCTGTGCCATCTTTACTTTCTCAGAATCACAGATTATTCTGAGTTGGAAGGGACACACAAGCATCATCGAGCTCAGCTCTTCAGTGAATGGGGGCCCATAAAGGGATCAAAACCACAACCTTGGTGCTATTAGCACCATGCTCTAAGCAACTGTGCTCATCTCCAAGAGGCATGGACAGTTTTTCCCCTCCCACTGCTTGATGGGAAGTCTCATCATGTCTAGTAATGAGAACACTCACTAGGTGAATGCTGGATGGATGCTGGAACTTAATATTTTAACCAGCAAGTACAAAAGAAGAAGATGTAAGAAAAGTACTGGACATCTTTTTCTCAATGTCATGTTGTAGCAGATTCCTGTCAAAGAAAACGAACAACACTACCACTTATTTGTCACTATGCCTTTTTTACCTCAGCTGTTAATGTAGAAAGATAGGACACTGCATAGGATTGAGCCCTATGGTGACAAGAGATTAAAAGGGCGTTTTGAAAGGCTCCCCAGACACACGGCCTTTGAAAAGTGAAAGAATCCAAACCCACGTCTTGCCCACATGCTCAGGCTCCATTCACAGCTCTAAATGTTCCAGATCCTTCTGTTTCATTCCCTCCAACACACTTGGATCCCCCTCATCTTTACCCACCTTTCTCTGAGCCCCATTCAATTTAATATCAGACATGAGTATAGTCAGAATGGTGTTCTCCAGTTTGTCTCCAGCATCCTCCTATCATCCCAAGCCCCATGAGCTTCTACATCACCACTCCCGGACCAGGTCCATTGTAAACTAAACCCAAACACAACATGAGGTGATCCCTCTGCCCACCACCTGATGAGCCCTCACCCCTGGGCCATCTCTCACAGGGCAGAGTGGATGGCATCTTCTGCTGTCCTGACCACCAAGCTACGCTGGATATCTGAGAGGGTTTTGATGCTTCCCAGCTTGGCTCCCCCCGTGCAGGGCCTCGTTCCCTCCCTCCCAGACTGGAAGCACCCCAGTTCACTCTCTCCTCACCGAGCCCCAGCCGCAACATCCCGGGTCTCCGTGTTCTCCACCTGCCTCCTCCACTAACTCGCGTCCACAGCAGGGCCCGCTCCATCACTTCAGTCCCTGGCACGACGCTGCCGCCTCGCCTCGCCTCGCCTCACCTCGCCTCGCCTCGCCTCGCCTTCCCTTCCCTTCCCTTCCCTTCCCTTCCCTTCCCTTCCCTTCCCTTCCCTTCCCTTCCCTTCCCTTCC
>JAWWEU010000081.1:104928946-104945921 GCA_035583155.1 Acropternis orthonyx
GACGCAGAGCGGGCGCGGCGGGCGGGCGGGGGGCGGCAGGGCCGGGGGCGAGGCGGGGGCGGGCGCGGGGGCCGCAGGTGGCTCTGCCGGCCGGAGGGACCCCCCGCCCCGCCGCTGCCGCCGCCGTGCCCGCCGCCGCCGGCAGGGGGTGCTCCGCCGCCTCGCCCCCTGCGCCCGCCCGTGGGCAGCGCCCGGGGGGCGGCGATGTGCGGAATCGCTGCTGACCGGGTGTGCGGGCTGGTTTTGGGGAGCGGAGGGGAGCACGGAGCGCCGGGTCTCCTTTCCGGGGTTGGGAGGGCTGTGCGTGGGGCTGGGGCAGCCCAAAGCGGGCCGGCTGCCCCTCGGGCCGTGTCACCGGCAGCCCACCGGGGATGCTTTCACCACGGTGGCGACCGATGGACAGGGCTTGTTTGCTGCTGGGAGGTAAAAGCAGCGGGGGAAGAGCGGCTGGGCGGGAGCCGGCTCCCCTCGGCAGCTGACAGATGCACGCAGGGCCGAGAGGTACCGACGGCGCTTCCCCGGGCTGGCCCGAAACCTTCGAAGGACGAAAACTTTGTGTAAACCATAGGCTTTTGGCCAGCCCAGCGGGTGGCCCGCTCGTTGTTGTGTGTTTAGGCCCCAAGCCTGCAAATATTTATCCATATTCTGAAATTTAGGAATTATCAATGGTCAGATGTGTTTGAAGTGCAGGAGACTCTTTAAGTTACCCGGTGGGAAAGTATTTCCCGTGTCTGCTGCTTGTCGGCATGTTTGCTTTAAATACTCTGAAAATACAACCTTTTTTACATAGTTCCATTTGCCTTTCTTTGAAACGGTAGCTCTTCCAACTTTTCCACTGAATGATATTTTAAGTATTAGTGAAATAATATTTCGTATTCTTCATACTTCATTGATATCTTGTTGCAAAGAGCCTTCTAAAAGACTGAAATAAAAGACTCTTGAGAAGAAAGTGCTGTCTCTTATTTCCTGAGTAGGAGTAACCAAAGCTTTATTTATTTATTTATTTACACTTATTACTGCTGTATTACCAGAGAGTGAACCAAATGGGTGCATATTTCAGTTGCGGTGTAGTTAAACATGTGACTTCTGAGAAGACAGCTAAAGCTTTCCACCCTTGTACATTCTGTAATGCACACTTGAGTTTGGTTTTTGTTACGGGATATGCCCTCTAAAGAGAAACAAGAGTGTGTCTTATATTGATTAAAAAACTTGTTATGGATGTGCTAGTGAGATTAAAAAGATGTCTTTACAAATATCAAAACTTATCCTGAGGAATATACTTGTGAATAGGACAAAAGCACTTACAAAGCTGGTGGATTAAATTTTTAAATACCTTTTTGCAAAGGAATATGGATTTGAGAGTGTGACTCTCAGAGCTGTTGAGAAATATTTAATTATTTCTCATTTTTAGCATTTGTATATTTTGAACATGTGCATACTTCTTCTCATGTATTCTGAAGTATTTACAACAAAATACTTCAGAAAGTCAATGAATAACGTTCCATATGTGCTTACCTGTTTAAACAGTTGGGGTCTGATCCCTGAAGGCTTAGTTATGCATCTATTAATACAGATAACAAATACTGTGTATGTTTTTGCTTACTATTAGCAGCAAACAAATTTTTGACTAAGGTGTTTAATGGAAGAAAAAATTTAGTTGCAATATCCAATTTGTGCATAGCAGACATTTTTAGTAGTTTGGTCTGGCTGTAGATAATGTAACAGTCAGAAATAGCGAGGATTTTTCGGCAAGGCAGTTTTTAAGCCCAGGATGTAATACTAAAGGAAATAAGCAGTAATAGGCAACCTGATTACTGAGCTTTTACTGGGATAATTAAAATACGTGAAGTTTCTTAAGATCTCATGAGGACATCACAGATGAAAGGAGGGAATCGGGCCATGTGAAAAGTTTGTCTAGAATTCAAAAAACCACATTTAGTTCAAGGTCTTCTTAAACACATAGGTATTGGCATTGATATTTGGCAGTTCAACAAGTCATGTCCAAAGTATTTTGCTGATACAAGGCAGAAGAAAACTTGGAGTGTAATTTAGGAGACTCTAATTAATCGCTGTGGGATGTAGAGAATGTAACAATCTTTTAAGGGAAATCTGGAAAGGTCTCTGTACCATGGAGCCTATCGTATTATGAATGCTGGGCTGTTTATTCAGTGTAAAATTAGAGTCAACATAATGTCAAAAGTATACTCTAGGAAATCTTATTAATGAAAGCTAAAAAAAAGATTGAATGCACTTCTCACTGATTTTCAGTGTTTCTAGTAAATTTGGAGTAGGCATAGGACTGCAAGGATTTTACTTTCAGTGGTATAACTGATTTTGTAGTACTTTTCATATTAAGCATTGTAGAGGGGTTTTTAAAAGTGCTTTTATGCTTTGTGTGGTTCTGTACCATATGTTTTGTGTTTAATTCTTTGAACGACCACTGAAGTGCAGCCAACTTTGGGTGAATGTGGCAACTGTTAACTAGTGCTTAGCAACAGTGCACAATAATCAAGACGGGAAGTGAGGAAGAATACCATGTCTAATTGAAACTACAGGGGGCATTTAGCTAGGTAGGACATAATTAACAAAACATGGAGCTTGGACATGATATTAAGGCATCACATCCTGACTTGTAAAAAAGGATTGTGAAATCATTAATGTAAAAAGCATTTCAGGTTTTTGGCTTTATGACTCGGATGTCACATACTCTTTGTGATGTATGTATTTTGCCTATTCTTGCATAATGATTTCCCACATGTAATGCAGAAGATGCATTTTCTTTTGCTTGTGAAATGGAATCGTGAGAAAAAGGACTGTTGGGGAGGCCAACAAATGAAGGAGTAATAAGCTTTGACATTCTGAGAATCATGTTTTTTTAGAGAATTAGTCCTGTGAACTAGAGTTCATTAGATATAGTAAGCATTTAAGATGTCTCTAATATTCTAGAACAGATTACAGTGGCAATCATAAAACAACACTAGATTTTTACAGCTAATGTGGTGTTATTTTCTCTAAGAATCATTAACCTTCTTCAAATCCTCTCTTGTCATTAGATTCCTTAAGGTGTTAAGAAAACTATTGCTTGTAAGAATGTGTTTCCAAAACACATTTGCCTAATATAATTTCACTTTTATTTTTTAAAAATTCCAAATCTGATCATTTGGTTTCATGCTATATTCTGTGTGGAGATACATTGATGGGCCAATTTTATATCTTGTATATCCCAAACCCATCTTGTTTCTAAGAACTCTGAAAATATCCTCATATAATAAGGAGAGAATTAGTAAATTAAGTTTCAGTCAGTCATTGCAGAGGCTTATCTGCAACTCTGAGCAAGGCTAGTATAGCCCCTGTTAATGGTTTTGAACTTGCAGGTAGGTAGTGGAGATGACCCAAAACCAAGGAGCTGTTCTCTGAAGTTACTTGTAGTGGTAAACAATCCAGTAGCATTAGACTCTTAATAATTAAATAGAATAATTAATATTTTTATAATCCAAAAGAAAAATGCAGAGTGTATATTGGAGGAACAGGGTTTATTCACTACAGCCAAATTTTGTACACTGTTGTTGTTGGCTTGGAGGTAGCAAATAGAACTACGGAGTTCTTCTAGAAATGACAGGCTGAATTGATGGGCCAAGGCCAATTGTATGAGGTTTAGTGAGGCAAAGTGCCGAGTCCTGCACTTGGGTCACAACAACCCCGTGCAGTGCTACAGCCTTGGGAAGAGTTGCTGGAAAGCTGCATGGTGCAAAAGGACCTGCGGTTGCTGGTTGACAGCAGCTGAACATGACCCAGCAGTGTAGCCAAGAAAGCCAATGGCATCCTGGCTTGGATCAGCAATAGTGTGGCCAACAGGACTAGGGAAGTGATTGTCCCCCTGTACTTGGCACTGGTGAGACCCACCTCGAATCCTGTGTTCAGTTTTTGGCCCCTCACTTCAGGAAGGACATTGAGGTGCTGGAGCATGTCCAGAGAAGGGAAATGAAACTGGTGAAGAGTCTGGAGCACAAGACTTATGTAGAGTGGATGAGGGAGGTGGGATTGCTTAGCCTGAAGAAAAGGAGGCTCAGGGGGGACCACCTCATTCTCTACAACTACCTGAAAGGTTATGATGAGGTGGAGGCCTATCTCTTTTGCCAGGTAACAAGTGATAGGACAAGAGGAAATAGTCTCAAGTTCTACCAGGGGAGGTTTAGAATGGGTTTGGGGGAAAATTTCTCCATGGAAAGGGTTGTCAAGCATTGTAACAGGGAAATGGTGGATTCACATTCCTGGAGGTATTAAAAGACATGTAGATATGACACTTAGGGATCTGGTCTAGTTGTGGCCTTGGCAGTGCTGGGTTAATGGTTGAACTTAATGATCCTAAAGGTCTTTCTCAACCTACATGGTTCTGTGATGTTAAAGTGTGGTGGGGTTTGGTTTGGATGACTCCTGAAGCCTGGTCAGCTGGCTTTTCTTGTCTTGCTCTGTCACACAGTAATGTCACAACTTGTGTGAAATTTTTGGGGGCATGAGAGGTCATAAAGAATTGTGTGAATTACTACTTTCACTAAAGTGTTTTTAATGTAATTGTCACAGAGTTCATATTCTAAGTTCCATGGCACTTCAGAGGTTTAAGAAAAAAAAAAAACACCCAGATGCCTAATCTGAAAATCAGATTACTGTTAAATGCTTTGGTTAATTTGCATTTAGGGGGTTTTTTAGCAGTTATACTACATTAGTTAATAAAATGTTCATAAGATATAAAATGGGAAGAATTGTATGTTGTTACATAAAATCACCAGAAGAGTAAGATGGTAGTGAACAGCCTGAGCCACTATGACAAGATCCAATAGAAACCTTCAATTAATATTCCTCATGTAAGGTTTTGGAGAGGTTATTTTGATGTAGTTTTTCAAACGGATGGAGCTGTGAACAGCAAAACAGTGTGGGCAGACCTAAGATACTGTTACTTAAGAGATTACCAGACATCTGTTGTACTAGTTCCATGAACAAGCCTGGAGTGACTGGTTTTATAAAATGCTGTGCAGAGATCCTTCTGTTCTCTGTCCCCTGTCTCCATCATTGTCTTTTCAAGATCCATGGTATGATCTGACCAGAGCATTTTGAGGCAAGTGAAGAAGTTAGGTACTGGATTTAACTGTGGTCTGACATAACCTCTATTAATAGTGTTTGTTTTCTTCTTTAAAGGCAGACTTTGCTGTGCATCTCACCAAAAGTAATAGGACTTCCCTGGAACATACAGTGTGAAGTTGTTAGATGGCTGACTGTTTTAAGCTGTTCAACATTCTGCTAGTAATCCTGCCCTTTTGCACTGAATTCTGCTGCACCCCCCTCTGCAGCACTGATTTCTCTGTTGAATGGAGTGTACAGCTCCAAAATTTCAGAGAAATCAGTAGCCTTCTTTGGAAGACCATGTTTTTCTTTAGAGCCATATTAAATTTACATTTGGCTTCATAAAGAAGCATTAGTGTACATAAACATTTTTTTCCTCTAATGTTCTAGATATTTGAGAGATACTAGGATTCAACTCTGCCCCTTTTCCTTTATAATGCTACCTCCAACTTCAAAACTTGCTAAGGAGAATTTTTCTGCAAGTTTTATGGTTAAATTATGCTTTTAATTTGGTAGAATTTTCTTCCCTGCCCCTTTTTGTTTCTTTTAAGAGATAGAGGTGGTTCACATGCAATTGTAATGCCAATGCCTAGCCAGTGCTCAGTGGGACTATGTATACTCTGAGTTGTATGGTCCCTTGTGTTATCAGTTGAGAGTAATTGAGTAATTAGTAGAGTGCTTGGAAATTGCTGTGTGCCTGATCCTCCACAATCGTCTTAGTAAAGAGGAAACGATCACTTCTTTAAAAAGTGAAGTGTGGCACAGCATTCTGGGCTTAGTGAGATCCAAGATTTTTGGAGCTTCCTCCATCATACCCGCTTGAGAGATGTAGTGGTAAGGGAAAGCAGATCCAAACAGCTGACTTCAGCTGCTTCTGGTGCTGTAAGCAATCTGGGAAACTACCTCTTTACACTGAAGTGACTGATAAAGGGGAGACATTGACAGCAGAGTTTTATAGGCATTACTGTTGCCTACCCATGCTACTGATGTCACAGAGTGAAGAGCATCTGTGATAAGACCTTGCCTTGATGACTGTCAGTTTTGTTTTTGCAGAGCTAAGTGCTCCATTTCCTGTCCTGAGCCTTCTGTCCTTCTACTGTTGGTACAGTATTTTGTTGCTATTAGTTCTCTACTTGCTATCTCCTTGGTGATAATGTGTTGGTTGTAATGTGTTTTACAGTGTTGTGTCTCAAGTTTTGCCGTTCAGGAGAACAAGCCATTTACTTTTACTGCTGCAGATGGTCCTGCCTCACTGATCATCTCCCTGTGGCTTGTCAGGACGCCTCCCAAATACTGTGTTGCTTTGGAGCATTAGATGGTTTTATTCTCCTGCCTGTTTACACTTTCAGTCCACTTTGAGAACAGCTGTTTCATAAAGGAAGCTTAATCATGTAATTTCTTTAAACCACTTACATAGAATCAAATTCTTAGCGCAACTAGGTGATTCCTTTGAGAAGAGTGGGAATTAGGTCTTGATTTTTCACAACTACAATGCACTGCACTGCATCAAGAAGAGGGAAACCACTTCCTGCCAGTCATGTTGTATGCGACATTTAAGAACACGATGGTTTTCTGTTCGTATAAAAAATGCTTTCAAATATTTATTAATATAGAGGAATTGTTAAGATATTGTTACTCTTCCTAATCTTAATCTCTTAGAGGGAAACTTCTGGCTGTGAGAACAATAAGAAATTAGGTGGATTAGCCAAGCAATCAGTACCAGCCCATGGAGGAGCTATTTGAAAGAAAAACTAAGGAGAAGGGTGGCTAAGGCAAAACCATCCAAGAAGACTTTAATGCCTTGGATAGAGGCACACAGAACTGCCAATGGGGTATTTAAAGCAGAAATTCAGAGTGAAAAATATGCACATCCTCACAGTCTCTTTTGCAGCAGTTTTTGCAGCAAATTTTGGAGGTTAGTTCCCACCATTTTTTTTTTTCATTAGGAGAGTCAGCACTGTTTCTAAGCATCTTGAGAAGGATGAAGATGACTTGCCTGCCATATTGTTATTTCACCTTCTTCCTCAAAGTCTACGGTCATGATTCTAGCAGATATGGAAGGTGAGCGGTATTTCAAGGGCAGGAAGATTAAAATGTTAGCTGTTGCAAGGTTTTATGTCAAGAGCTATGGAATCTTTTCTATGAAATGACAGGACATCTAAACATACAGCTTTTGTTTGTTTTGTAGCATTAACTTAGTAATATTCTTTCTTACTACATGCCTGTGACTGTACATGCTGCATGGAAAATGCATAGGCTGTTGCCTCCTCCAGAAGTCTTCTAAGCTGTGGATTTGACAAACTAGAGGATAGTGTCTATATTTGTGCATGTACACATACATATATGTATATACATGAAAGAGAAAAGGACATGAATTAGAAATGCTGGGGTCTAATATCACACTTGTCTATTATCTTAATGGGTCGAAGGATTGTTTTTCTTTAATGATTGATTGGCTGAGATGGTTTATACTGGTCTGAACTTTAAAATTGTGTTCACAGTTTGCCTTTATAGACCAGAAGTTCTTAGTGTGTAGTAGATATGCCACTAGGTATGTTATTCAAAAGAGTATGCCTTGGAAACTCTTAAACAAAGGCCATCACCAAAGAAAACCGCTTTAATTTTAAACAGCAGATGTGACCTTGTGGTAGAAAAGCCTGAGAAGGAAGGAAAAAAAAGCTTTCTTCTGCCTGACCTCAGCTATCGTAATGAAGTGTCTGCTTCCTGACTGTCCAGCTTGGTTGTTTTATTGAGAGATGCCTTGTGCCGAGTGACTGTGCAGATGGATCCTCAATTTTCATCTGCAGCACAGCTGGCTGGCTTTCTGTCAAGCTTGGCTTTGGAGTGATTCCAGTTTTTGTGTGGATTTGGTGTAGAAAGAGGGAGGCTGTGCTTCGATAGGGGTTAAACACTCCCCTACACAGTGCAGTGTAGGTTTTCAGCTCCATTTGCTGTCACTGTAGTAAATCCATTTCTGATTATGTGCTAAGCCCAGACAGATTAACTGCTGAGTTGAACTCGTGAAGTTGCATGTGTGTATTGCTGGAGTTGCTCCTGCTGAAAAAGGCAGATCTATATAACTTGTAGGTTCCGAACAGCTGAAAATTCGTCTTACAATGTTGCTTTGATGCCTGTTTGAAAGAAAAAAAAAAAAAAAAGGTTTGCTTTTGATCACCATATTTAAAGGATCCTGTCCTAATGGTGTAATAAATGAGAACTGGATCTGGGACTTAGTTTCAGTAAAAGACAGTATTCCTCCAGATGCTTTTTAATTGAATTTTCCTATGAAAATGTGCTCAAGTTTGAATTCAATAACATGTAATTCAGGGTTTTAGGGCTGAAAATGAGAGGGGAATGCAACAGATGCTGCATAGTTCTGATAATTCTGACTGATGATACTGATATCTTAAGCTTGTGTTCTCTACTCGGATTCACTGTATAAACAAGTACAGCATGAACCTCAGTGTATAACCTTGACATGGCTGGATCTTTGCTTTGTAAGTCCTAGTAGTTTGTCTAAATTGCAAAAACTGCATATTGAGAAACAGGTAAAGTATTTGCATTGATAAAACACTTAATTTTCTTTGAGAAAAACTGTTTTGTGCCTCAGACTTTATTTTAAGGAATAGACCTCTAGTTCTTGTTTCGTTGTAGTCTCACTGAGAATCAGTGAGAACCTCACATTTAGATTTGATAGGATAATTAGTCAAAACTATCAGTGCAAATCAGCCATGAACAAAAATACATCAGAATAGTGTCTTATTTTCATGGGATTTCCAGTGTGACCCTGTCCAGAGTGTGAGATTGAACTGGTTGACCTTCAGAGGTCCCTGCTAACCTGAATTATTCTGTGATTCTGTTGTTTGCTGTAAAGTGGGGTAGTACAAAACCCATAAAACTTGGCAGTATTACCTATTGGTAAGATACAGCTGCCTGAAGCAATTAATCTGGCCCAAGGGCTTTGCAGAGTTACTCAAGGAATAGGTTAATGGCAACATGAACTGTTTTGGTAACCTGCTTTCCACTGTCTTCTTTCAGTCCATTTGCCGCTCTGTGCCAGTTGTGCTTCCTGTATATTATCAGAAATGTGTGCTGATTGAAGATCCAGTCACAAACATCAGTGGAGGGACACTGAGTTCTGCTACTGGCAGCTCTCTGCCAGTCTTGTCATGTTAGTGGATGGCAACACAGAAATGGTCTGGTGATTGAGGCATTGATGGGCACATTTTAATAGGAAAGCTGCAAAGCTTGAGTGACTCCCTAAGAGGTTGTTTGGCCTGTCTGAGATGGAAGATTGAGCATCAAAGGGTAATAATGATACCTGATAGATTGACATTGTTGCATCGTCTAAAATCTGTTTGTCTAGATTAATGTTCATAATTGAACATTTTACTCTAAGGAAACTTGAAATAAGCCTTGTGTTATTAATTTTAAACCTTTTTCAGGACTAAAGCATGAATTAAAAGAAGATATTTGATTGTTATTTCTACCAACTGCTTCTAATTCTTATTTTGTTAATTGGTGATGTTTGGCAATTGCAGTTCTCAATGACATGCTCTTGATCATCTTTCTGATAACTGAGTTGTATGTGTGTCCATATGTTTTTTATTTCTGGACATAACAAATGATTCAGTATGAGAGTTGCAGTTTTGTTCCAGCTGCCATATTCTAACTGAACATGTTCCATATGTAGAGAAAAAACAACCAAATGTGGAAAGAACGGGGTTGTGCTGTTTGGTTCCAGTTATAAAGAGAGGACTGGAGGTTGGATGACAACATACCTCTTCCTGCTCCAAGTGGTTATGTGAATAAACTGTGGGAAATTGAGGTTTCATAAAAAAGACAGCAAGGGGAAAAGAACTAGAAGCTGGCAATTGCAGATTGAATGTTTTTTGGGAAACTCCATCTTAGGAAGAAGCTGACTGGCAAGTTAACAAGGGCCAGAAAGCAGAACTGCTTTATGATTCATAATTAATCCTTTGCCCCAAGGACAGAAACAAGTGTATTCAAGGCCATATCCCTGGAAGGAGGCTGGCCTCGAGATGAATTCATTACAACAATTTTGTCTTCCCTGTTCCAAAGTGCAGTTCATGCTGAGAGGAACTGATAAAGTTCTCATTAAACGATGTTGAAAATGAGGTCTATCCTGTGTGTTGCCACAGTGTATTCCTGATCTGGAATAAATCACATAAATGCTGTTCCTTTCAGCCAGGTGCAGAGATAAGAGAATACATTGGTGAATCTTGTGTCCATACTGTCATTATGTATGCCAGGAAAAATATCCCTAAACTATGAATACATAAGGATAAAGTAGTTTTAAGAGAAATGGCCTCTTTTGAAATAGGTTTATTTCAAACTGGTGAGTAAACAGTTAAATGCAGTGTCACCATATAGCCTCATGGAGGAGAATATTCAGATTGTGATTTTCTTTGTTTCGAAAATGAGGCTTGCAGTGTTCTATTTGCAGTTATTACTGGCTCACCTATCCCTGAGCTTTTGTAATTCCTTCTCTGTTTCTACAGATAAACTTATTTTTACTTAACAGAGCTTTTAACTGATGATCACTGTTCTTTATTCCCATTCCCATCTTTTAATGAAGAAAAGCACTATCATGATTTTATAAGATTTTTTTTATTCAATTCATGTGTGAGTCCCACTTCTGCTACTACTGAGGGAACTACTTCTCGTTATTGAGAAAATGTGTTTTTGTAACTTAAGCTTGATACATCTGACCAGTGCAAGCCAAAGGTAACTGAGGAATGTTCTCATGTTCTGAACACAGCAAATTGCTATTATCTTCCATGGCACAAAAAGATGGGGATTTGTTTGGATCATGTACAGATACATGCTTTGTTTTGCTAGAGAATGGCTTAGTCCAAGGTAAACAGTCATGTTAAAGTTAATACAATAATAGATTGAGTTAGAAGATCTAGAGTTCTAAACTAACAGTTTGAGAGCTAGAGAATCTAAAGAAAATCTGTTGTGATTTTTCTAAGAAATATATACCTAATTTCATAGAATCATAGAATTATTGAGGGAAATTTGAGGTAAACTTGTGTCCTTTTACATTTCAACCAAAAAATGTGCATTATATTTGGGGGTTTCACCTTGTCCAAGGAATAAGGAAGTTTATTTGGTCACTGAAGAAAAGCATAATGGTTTCCTTAAGAGGGGAAAAGGAAACAACTTTTCTTTCCCTTCTTATGTGGTTATCTCTCTATTACCATGGCAGAGCAGTGTACAGGACATATAGTTGAATGTAAGAGAAAAAGCCTCTTCAAAAACTATGATAAATGGTTATGCAATTTTACTATGTAGGTTTTGCTCCCACATAATGGTCAATGTACTAGCATGTAAAGAGTATGGCACTTTTGTTGCCATGGTATGTTTCATGTTCAAAAGAAACAAACCCCTTGCAGTCCATAATTCATTTAATGTTACAGATAAATTACTAACATGCACCAGAAAAACATTGTAGTGCCATGTCTTAGTCAAATTCTGTATGTGTTGGAAAAACAAGTATATCCATTCCTGAATAACTCTGGAATAACTATCACTGCCTGCTTCATCAGAGAGACTAATTTGGAAAAGAACTGGATTTCATGTCTCTCACTAAGCTGTGAAGAGGCCAAGAAAAACAACAGTAAAATGTTGACATTGGCCATGAATTTACATAAATAAGAACTTGCTTTCATTTAAATGCTCAGGGTGATAGTACAATGTGGACTTGGGTCTGCAGAAGATCTTGTTTTACTTCTGAGTTCTGAGAGATGGCACATGGCTTCCAGGTGCCTCAGTATCCCTATCTCTAAACCAAGGGCAGTGGTTGGCCTGGGAGTTTTTAAAGCACAATATGACAGTAATGATTTGCCCTGTGTCTGAGTCTGGAGACTCCTGAGTTCAATTCTCCTGCTCCAGCCCTTGGGCTGCTGAGCTTCATTGTTCTGCCAGTAAGGTTTAGACGTCAAAGAACAAATTGTGTTCTTGGCATTCATACAAACAGTTATTTGGCTTTTGTGTTCAAGCCTTCTGTTTAATTTCAATCAACTTAATTTTAATTAATTGAATTTAAACATCAGTCTCCAGTTTCCCTGTGAGAACTGTTTGCCATGTGTGGAGAGCCAGGGCAGCGTCTCCACTGAGGTGGCTTTGCGGTGAAATGGATTGGAAAGTCCAAGGCCCTTTCTCAGTGAAGCAGCTGTGGCCAAGGCTCTGTTTGCCCACCATGGGGGTGCTAAGTGGTATCTGCCTTGGTGTTAAAGGAGTGTATGAAATACCCAAGGAAAATAGCCTAGGCTGTGTCTCAGAGTAGGTCTTCAGCTGGCTAAAGCAAGCCGTAGTTGAGGAGGGAGTAAATAAAGCGTTTGCAGACCACATGCTGTCACAATCTTTCCCCTCCCCCCATACCCCAGTGGTTTTTTTTTTATTGGCCATATGTTTTAGTGGTCTGTGTCAGTGGTAATCCAGGCTCTACACTTTTAAAGGATGATTACCCAGTTTGTTGCTGAAGTGAGAGACTTTTTCTCCCCGTTTAATTTTTGTGAGGGTTGTAATTGTGAACTTTCATTTATTTCATTTGATTGCAGATCACTCTTTGTATAACTACATTGAACTCCATCTCTTTTTGCGCACTGCTGATCTGTTTCCAGTTTCTATGATGGGGGTCAAACAAACCGGTTTGTTCTCTGGATGCTAATCTGAATTTCAGAGGCGCTGTCCTTCACCCCCGGGCTCTGCTTCCCTCCCCCTCTTCCCTGCTCTCTGCAAACAGCCTCTTCGGGTCTCTTCCTCCCTCCATTCCCCCTCACACTTCTTTCGTTTCCTGGCCTTCCAGAAGAGTAAATTTTGATTCTCCTTTCCTACCTTTCCCATACCCCAATTCTCACTTAGGGTGGTTGATGTGCTAGATAGTTAATGCTCTGAAAATTCAAATGGTTTGAAAGTCCTCTGGTCTGTGTGTTGTTTTAAAGGTATGGTGGTGCTTTTTTTAGGAATTAAGTGTTATGGATTTTTGTGTGTTAAAGCAGGTTTTATGATGAGTTTTTAAAAAAAAAGGTGACCTCTCTTGTCAGAGTGTGATGAGGGTCCTGTTGGTTTTATATAAAATAGTAATCAGGAATTGTCCTCTTTGGAGAGCCATTTCTCAGGTCTCCAGTTAACCTTGGCCGAACATGGAGGGATTTCTAAGTGGCATTGGATCCCAGTTTGTAACCCACTTTCAGGGGAGCTCTCAGAGCATGGTTACAGTTAACCTCTTTCTTGCCTAAAGAAAGGGAACCATGGCTAGTGGGCATGCAGAAACACGTTGTCATTGCACAGAATAAACCCTCCTACCTGTTATGTGGAAAATAAAAAAAAAACCACAAACATACTGCCCTAGTAGATTGAAATGTATGTCTGTCGGGGAGGAGGGGAATAACACATAGGAAAAGATTTATGCCTTCCTTTGGGCTGTTGCTTGGTAACAGAAAATGCCTCTTAAGCCTATTTTTGGAGAGGGGAGGGGTGAAACTTGATTCAGTGACCATCTGTCCCAAGCCGGTTGATTTCCTGTTGAGCTCTCCTTTGTTTCTGTCAAACAATTGATTCTTACCCTTTACAGATAAGAATACTGTTGGTGACATTGCCCCGAATCAGCACGTTGGCTTGTGGCAACCACAAGACAGAGCTATTAATTTTCATTTTCTTTTCTTAACGTTTAAGGGATTTTGGTTTTTCTGAGGCTGCTAACTGTGGTTTTACTGGGGGTTATTTATCTTTGTTTTGGTTTGGGTTTTTGTTTTCTTTCCTCTTGGGAAATGCCTGTAGTACATTAGGCAAGTGTAATAAATGTAAATGAAACATTTTAAAAGAGGATGTAAAAAGTAATTTTTTTCAGCCTGAAATTGTTGGGAAAAAGCAGCCATGGTTTTGGGCCCATTAAGCCTTTTGACGGTGAGGGGGAACAGAAGTTAATTGAAGTCACTACTGAAGAGATCCCCACTGTTTCTGTAAAAACAAAACACAGATTCTTAATTGCAAATGGAATATTTGCTATTGTTCTTGCTTAATTGTCAGAAAAGCATTCTGTGGGTACCTCCTCATGTTTGCTTAGTAGTAGGGTGATGGATAGATTTGAACTCAGATTCTTTTTTGAAGTTATCTGTTTTATTAATGTTTCAGAAGTCCATACTTTTCCACAAAACAATAGTTTTATGCATGCAGCATACAAGGCTGCATGCACATGAAAATGTGTGTGTGCCCTCTGTAGCTGCCATTATTTATTAAGCATTCTGATACCATTTTCTTCCGTGTCTGAATTTCTACGTTCAGAGAAGCAGTTTATAGTTCTGGGTATCTGATAAGGAAAAATAAAGCAAGTGTGACACAAGGAGACAGGTAATATCTGCAAAAAGGGAGTGAAGTTCCCCAATGCAATAGGAAAATGATAATCACTGTTATTTCCTTCAGTCAGTGAAACTCTTTCCTGGAGTATTTCCCTGATGCTGTGTTACAAAGGAGGGTGAGAAGGAAAGATCTTCAGTACAATTGTCTTGGCATCTTACAGGTCTTTGCTTATTTGAGTTTAGCCTACTTGTCACTCAATAGATGAAATTTGGCGGTAATTCCCAAAGGTCACTTCACAGACTTGAAGGTGTTAGAGAAGTTAATTTCCTTTTCTCTTCTGTTTTTCCCACATGCTTTCCAGTTTGCTTTCCACAGGTAGGAGAGCCGTTGTCTGGAGCTTTCTAGCATGGTCCTGGATGTATGTGGGTTACAGCTCTTTTTGAAACTGATGGCAAGGTGCCTACTGAACATTGATTTAGTGAGTGTTGTGTCAGGGATACTTGTGAGATTTCCTTCCTATTAAAAGAAAGTTGCATCTGTGAGTTGGCTTAATAAGGAAAGTTCATATCAAACCATGTGAATGAGCCTGTGTGACAGTACTTGGCTTGTTGGTTGATCAGCCCCTTCCGTTCTTCTTGTTGGTTGCCCATTTACCTCATTCCACCCTTAGCCTTTCCCCCTATTTTGCTGCTATTTGTTTGCTGTATGCTGGGATCTGGCAGAGCAACTAATCCATTTGGAAAACATCTATTTCTAGGTTATTTTTTAGAGGGATGAATTCCTTCATCCACTGCAGTGTAACAATGGGGTGGAAGTGATCAGTACTGAGTAGATTTGGTTTTTTTCCCCCAAACCAGTAATGCCAAATATACTGTGAAGTCTTTTTAAATATGCATCCTCTGTTAGGTAGAGAAATCCTACTTTGGGATTGGTTTGGAAATGTTGTAAACTGGTCAGTACAGCCATCACTTACATAAAACAAATTGAATTTGTGTATGTGCTACTTTTTGCCCTTCTTTTGGTAGAAAGTGATAGGTACCACCAACATACCTTTTTGGTATTTTCAGTCCATCTTGAAATTACACAAAATCAAAAAGTCATTTGTAGAACTAGTGCCAACTAGGTTGATGTTGGCCTTGGAGTTTAAACTTGGCAGTGAAGGAACTGTTCTGAGCTGGCTTGAGAACTGATTAAATTTTGCTTCTTCCTACAGAATGAGTTTCTGTGAGAGGGAAAAGAATTAAGAACTTGGGAATTTAATTTCGGGCTTGAAAGCCCTGTTCTAGATATTTGGAACACATTTTTTTATCTGGCATAAAGAAATGGATGAGTGGTTGTTCTGATCCAGGTTTTCTCTGTCCCCTTAAAAGAGCTTTACTAAGCTGTATAGCTCATGTTGTAGGGAACTCACACAAAGTCCAGTGCTTTCAGCATCTGGGGTAAGCAGCTGAGTCCATGGTGCGTACAGATGACAGAGCAGTGAGAATACAGGCCTGCATTTATCTTTGTGATGTCTCTGCTTGAGTTGTACTGCACTTCTCCCATTGGAACAGATCTGATGGGTCCTTTGTTCCCAGACAAAAGCATCAACAGATCTACCAGTCAGAAGGCATAGCACCTGTGGCTTACCTTACAGACAGGAGGCAGGAATTCTAAAAAGGGAAGTCGGTAGAAGACTGGCATTTGCTTGCATTCACCTTCTCATGTTGCTGTTGCAAGGATGGAATTATTTATGTGGGGGTTTTTTTCCCTTCTGAATGCAGTCAACCAGAGTCAGAGGACTGCTATTCAGTGTCAGGGTGTTGGGCAGGGGTTTTCTTTTGGGACGGGTAGCACAGAGGTAGGGTCATGATCAACTTCTTTTCCATACTGGGTGAGTTCATGTGTGCTTCTCACCTATGTTAGTGTTGCAATGTTCCTGTTGCACTTGTAACTCAGCCTCCATTTACAGAATTGACAGCAGTGCCATCCTTAATACCAGTTTGAGAAATCATCCTGTGCTGTGATAAAAAGGCCTGTTTGTGGTTTGCAGGACAGAGCTTGGACACTGTGGCAATGTTACCCTTTCCAACCCAGCCCACATCCTGAACTCCAAAATCCCATGCATCAAGGGTGAAAGCGCTAAGCTTCTCCTAGGAAGGTATGGCCATCAGCACCCCTGACAGGCTTTCCAGGGAAGAAGCACAAAGCAAAGGATTTCAGGGAGGCTTTTGTTTCCAAGAGATAGCTTTCTGAAGCCACAAAGTTGAAACTTAACTTTGGGGAAAAAAACCCAAATGAACCAAACACAAAAACATGTCCTCATTGGAGTTACATGGCTGACTACATCACAGTCCATCACAGCACTCTTCTGTGTTAGAATTTATTGCTCAGGTAAACACTTGCCTTTAGAAGAGCTCAAGGCTTTAGCATGCTGGGCTGTGCTCATCCTTTAAGTTTTTGTCTTAGTTTGAAAAAAAAAACTAAGATATCTGGGGGCTAATAGAACAGAGGACTCCACACGATTAATCACACCAAGACTCAGTGTAGA
>JAWWEU010000081.1:104946021-105140918 GCA_035583155.1 Acropternis orthonyx
CCCTCCGCTCTGGGCTTCACTCCCAGTCCAGGCGGGTGAGGGAAAGGGAAAATTCTGCAACCTTAAACCCATAACAGTTTTGCTTTATGTTGACTTAGCTACTGACTCAGCTGCTCCACTTAGGCCACTTCTAGAAGCTTTATTTATTTTTAGCCCTCTGGAAGTGCATTGCAGGAGAACAGTTATGGTCCATTCTGCCCTGTGATTTGCTGGCCATCTAACGTGCCTCTTGGGTGATAGATGTGGGTGACGGGACTGATTAGTAGTTGGCAGTGCTCTCTGTAAAAGATTGAACTTTCTGGGGCAGCTCGTGACTGCTGCTTTAGCTAGTTTGTCATATTCTGCAGTAAAGACGTGGGAATTCAGGGAGAACATTTATGGAAGTTAGATGAAATTAACTGATTTGAAGTTAACTTTGGTTGGTTTTCTGCTTCTTCACTGTAGAGTCTTTCTGGGTGTAGATACTGCTAGAAGAGAATCTGCCTTCTTCCTTGCTGGAGGAACCCTGTCAAGGGCTGGCCAAGCAGTGGCAAGCAAACCAGCTCTGCTTAGGTTGGCAGTCAAGGCTATGCTAGGCCAGGCAGGAACTGTGTGCACCACCAGTCTCAAAGAAATGAAGCAAGATGGGGTAGATTTGAGGGAAAACTGTAAAGAAATTTTTTTATTATATATGCAAACTCAGGCCTGTTTTTCATAATATTCTGAATATTGTTTGTACGCTAAAGAAATTAATTTAAGTAAGTCTTTTAGGAAGCTTTTTTTTAATCAGAACATAAAATTTCCTCTGACATCCTTTTCCCCTAAGAAATATTTTGCAATTGTGCTTATTTTTCCTCATTGCCTGAGAGAACTGAGCCACCAAAAAAAAAAAGGAGCAGCTGATTAACCTGAAAGTTGGACTTCTGAAGCCTAAGCTAATGTTCTGGGATGACCTTCCTCCTGCATATGTCTGAATAAAATGTTTTAATCTCCTGGCTCATTGTTGTTGTGGATGTGCTTACTGTTGTGGAGATGAGCCTGCTTCCCACTCAGGAGTAGGGAATAGCAGCTCCTTTATCTATATCTATATATCTGTATCTCTACCAAACGTGTGAGTGGATCATACAGAAAGTATTCTTCCATACATGATAACTGATTTGGTTTAGTCTAGGTATTCTTTTTGGTTTAACTTGGAAGTTGCAGTTGCATGGAGATACACTGCTGTTTTGCTCTATGAGCAGTGCTTTGAGGATGTAATTTTGGTGTTTATTAAAAATGTTTAATATGATCCAGACATTCATGTAACAGTGTAGAAGAAAGAAAAAGACAATCTGGACTATTGCATGTAAAACAAGTGTTGCCACTGTCTGGTACTGCTTTTTGCATGAGTGTAAATGACTGCAGAAGACTGCAAATATGTGGAGGAAGTAGCTCTTACATGTATCAGTGGTGTTCTGGAATGGTCATTTCTGTGAATGAAAAAGAAGTACCTTATCACTTGAAAGTGAAGTGGGCCAGTGTGAGGCAAGGTAAGACCGGTGTCTCTGAACTACTGTGTTACCTTCCAGTCTTTGTTTTTTGATGACAGGACTTTTGTCATCACATGATGACCAAGTTTTTTGGTTTTGTATTTTTTTTTATCCCCCCCACTGAGCAAAAACGTGTTCCTTTCCTTCCCCACTGGTAGAGTTTCATGCTCATTTTTCCAATGCTTTCGCCTGGAGGTTTTTTCAGATTGTTTCCCCAAGTGACTAGATAACAGCAAAGAGTAAGGGGATGGACCTAAAATTAAGCCCGCTAAAGCCAGCAGTTGGAAGATCTTTGTTCTGTCCTGTCTTGACCACAAGATTCCTGACAGATATTGGTGGGAGTGGGGCATGGATCTCAAGTCTTTATCTTCTTTATTTTTTTCCCCCCCATCATAAGTAAAATGTAAATATAGTGTTACTTAAGTGAGCAGCTAAATTCATTTTAGTGTTGGTGTTGAATTAGCATACTTTGTAAAGTCTGTAAATAAACTGTGGGTTTCCAGAAATATCCTGGGATGATAAGTTGACTTTTTATTTTTCTTGAAGTATGTTTGTTTAAAGTGAATTATTTATTTAGTTCCGTCAAAGTGGCTCTTCATTTTACTCTTCTTTTTGGAATGCGATTTATTAGTGATATCCAGAGGGGTCAGCAGCATAAATAATGTTTGTTTCGAGGCTTGTTGGGTGCAAAGGAGGGGGGTTCACAGTGAAAAGAGCTGTTTTGTTTGGTGTGGCTGGTCAGGAGTGAGGCTGGAATTGCTCATAGCTGTCATTCAGGTTTTGTTTCAAAGTCCAAGGACCTACTGGGAAAAACAAAAAGCTAATGAAAGCTGACTGTATTTCAACCCAAACCCTGTGGAATCCAAAATGATGTCCTGACACTCCTCGTATTCTTATTCTCCTGCATTCCCATGGTTACTAAGGTAACAGGTTTTTAGAGGCTTTACATCTTCATTGTCAAGTATTTGCTACACTTATTGTTGCTGTTTACAGATTAGGGCAATTTAAACAATGCCTTTTGAAATGGGGACCAAAAAATACAAAAAGAAATATAGTAGAAATAGATGTAATGAATCAATTACCTTCTCTTGTTTAAATTTTCAGTGCTACTTATCAGAAGCTACGCACAAAATGTCACACTGGTTTAGTGTAGGGATTTTAGGCATGGAAAAATGCTTTTTTTTTTTAAAGGCATGTTCATTACAGAACTTTGAATACAGATGTGAGGAGTACCAGATGTGACTTAGTGCCTTTTCCAACAGCAGAACTGTGGAGAATCTGAAGTCTATATTTGCATCAGGGTATTGCCTCTCTGCTTATAGTACATCTGACATAGTTACCCGAATCTCTTAAGCTGTGTTACTGCATCTGTGAAAACATACTTTAAAAATTAAGCAGCTGGGGAAAAATAGTAAATTACATTTTCTAACAAAGTTTAGCCACATGCAGAACTCTTATAGCCAAACACACTTCATTGGTACTCCTCTGTGTCCATTTAGCTGAAGCAGAAATAGGCTTGTTTGCATCTTCCTTGGAAAACTGGTTTATAGTGGAGATGGTCAGGCTTGTAAATATATCTCCAAGAATATGACATTTAAATTGATTTAGTGCTTGCTGGCTTCTTGAAAGTTGGTGCATTGCTGCAGCAAACATTTTTGGCATCTGTGCTAGGAGAAGTGTTTTGTTTTTTTTTTAAATTGGTGTAAATGGTAACTTTTGAAAATAGTGAGGTCTTTACATCACAATAATTTGTGCTGTGTGGCTAAGGTATTGTATATAATGAGTTCTTTTTCCCTGACAGAAATGAAATGTTTCTACTTGAGAAGAGCTTGCCAGACCAAATACAGGGACTGTTCTCCCTGTGTATCCTTGAAATGAGTTTTTTGCTGTATACTCCAGAGCCCTTTACTGGACAAACCCACCTAGTGAGTGAGATCTCCATGCTGCTGAAATAAATCACTGCCAGCGTTCATGCCGTCTTCATCTAGGCAAAACTGACAGTATGCCCTTAGATTACCTTTTTTTATAAAAGTACGTTGTATGTAACAACTTTATTGCTGCTTATTTGCGGCTAAATAGTTTCTTTGGAAGCACAAGAGGGAGGAGCCTTGTTGAGCACCGTCTTATTATGGTTTAGCAGTTGCTGCTGACAATCCCAGTATCAGCATGAGGTAACTTTCTCGAGGTAGACAAGACTTAGGAGGCTGGTGTGCAGCTAAGTACAGAGCAGATTACCGCAGAAAAAGGGAGGTGACAGATGGGTGGCTGACGCCAGAGGGGGGAAGTCAAATGCAGACTGAATTACCCCCTGCAACGAATTACAGAAGGTGCTTGGCACGCACCTCTCACAAATTATCATTTTTAGGTGTTTGTAGGGAAGCCTTTAATTTGATTAGGTCATTTCCTTAACAGTTCTGTACTCATGGTTGTTACATTGCCCTGGGAAAAGATGTGATTTGACATCAAAATGTTTGTCAACATTTAACTTTATAATAAGCTGTTTATAACAATATTTAAGTCTTTTTGGTACATACAAAAAGCTGAATGAAGGAATGTATATGCATGTACGAAAATACATATACTTCTGTGAGATCACACAAGGAAGGGTCATCTTCCTTCCACCTCACTTAAAATACGTACAATGCACAAGAGAAATAAGGTATGCAACTCAAAAAAATTATGCTGTGCACGTGGAATTATAATTGTATGTTAAATTTTTAATTTTGTTTTCATGATTCTTTTCAAACTTCTTGAAACCTGTAGTCACACTTTGAGTTATAGAACAAGAGGGGAAGACAAATTCTTTATACCTTGTGAAGCTTTTGAGATCCAAAGCTGCTAATAATATTCATGATGTTGTAAGCTTATTAGGAGTGCTTAGTTGAGAGGGGGGGAAAAAAAAGTCACCAAAGTATAAGGTTTTTAAGGGTAGACTTGAATGCAGAAGGGTCTACAAGAACTTGTTTTGTGAAAATAAATAAAATAGAAATATCATACTGCTGTTTCACAAACTTTAAATAGTCATTGAAAGTTAGTGTGGCAGGATACTGTAGTACCCCTCCAGCAGAATTTTTCCATTCTGCTCCCCTGGAGCAGGGATGAACATCCACCCATCTCTGAAGTGTAGAGCCCTTCAGAGGAGACTGGAGGGAGCAGGAAGGATATCAGGGTAGTTTGTGTATGCTTTGGCATTCCAACTATAACCAAATATAATTTAAAAGCATTTGTATGGACTTCAAGGGATCCTTGCACTTTGCAAATGAAAACCAACCTTGCTCCTTCCTTCCTCTGCTCCCCGATCCAAAAAGCAGGAACAAATCTTGCACAAAAATGTATTTTTCAATGCATTTTTTTCTTCAATTTTACCTTTTTGTTTGTTTGGGCTTTTTAGCATGATTTTTATCACTTTTGGTCAGTTTTTTAGATTCCATTTTTAATTACGTCTGAAAACTTCTCTTTCGTGATAATCTTAAGAAAGGAGTCTATTCAATAGAAAACTTTCTTTTTGAAATAATTGTTTTAGACAAAGTGAAATATGTTAACACAATCATATGAACTTAAATTTCCATGAGTCATTGGATACATGTTCACTTCAGTGTGCTGGTCACTAGGAGATTCTACAAGATGCTTCATAAGTAAGGGTGCCAGCCTTGACAGCAAATTTGAGATCAGAATTTTGCAACTTCGATTTAATTTGTTTTGTTTTAAAAAGCTGTTGTTTCTTGGTTTTGTTGGTTTTGTTTGGTTGTGGGGGTTTTGTTTTGTTTTTTAATGGATGATGCTTCAATAGCCTTATTTTTAAAAAGCAGTCAGAAGGATTTAGTTATTATGTACCTTTAGATCTTTCATTATCCTTCAGTGGGGTAGAGTGTATTTACCTCAGTAAGATTCAGGTGTAGTTGAGCACCAGAGAAAACAGATGGGTTTGGGGGTTTTTATCCCCAAATAGTTTGGCTGTTAAAGCAAATTAAAGTTAAACTTTGACTTGACTTAGCTGTTTGCATTCTTACATATTGCAGTTCGCTTAAAAGACTGGAAGTAGGGGTGGGACCAACAAGATAAATTAGTTCATGCAATGTTTAGTGTGCACCTGGTTCAAACAGGGAATAATATTTTTTCTTTGTAGGTGAAAATAACCTAATGCTTTAGCAGACATGTGATTTCTAGATTAATAGCACACTGGGAAGCATATATGGGTTGGAAATTTGCATAATCTGAAGAAGATGCAAATTCCTTTCTCCTGACCCATCAGGCAATCTAGCAGTTTGTTCCCATTGGCAAAGATGGCTAATAAAGAGGCACAGACATTGCAGGATCAAACTATAAACTTAATTTCTGGCACACTGGCAGGTCTTCAAAATGTCTTTTGTTGGCAAACAAGAAAGCTATTGCAATGTAAATTCGTGTTGTGTCTTGCAGCTCACATTGAACAGAGATGGAATGAAATGTAAGAATATTCTTTGGTTTTTTGATGCAGTAGTTTTCTCTGGGAGAGCAGAACACAGAAATAATTCAAGAACCATTTTAAGGCTGCAAGATTTTAACCACTTTATATCTTCTTAAAGCAATCTGTGCTGAACACCATTTGCTGTAAGAAACTGGTTGAATAAGATGGATTTGGGTGGGGTTCTCCTCTATAACTGCATAAAAGAGGGATTGATAAAAAAAATGTACAAAATTACTCTTTCCTCATCCTCTTTCTTTCCTATAAACGGACTAGAATTTCCACACACAGTCCTTGTAATGAGATGCTCTGTGGACTGACAAACTGTGAAGCAGCTTTCCTTTTCACCCCAATCAACATGGGTTGCCCAGGACGGCTTTACACTCTGCATCCTTGGAGGTTTTCAAGGCTTCACTGGACAAAGCCTTGAGCAGCCAGTTCTGCTGTCACAGCTGATCATGCTGTTAATAGAAGGCTGGAATACAGACCTTCTGACATTCATCCCTACCTGAATTATTCTGGAACTCTGAGAAAAAGAAAGTTTAATTTTGTTTCATCTAATTAAGTGCAAATTTTCCAATTTAACAGTCAGTTTTCCTGTTCCATTATACTTGTCTTTACTGAAGCCATTAGTTGAGCCACTTATACTCTTGATTTGTCTATAAAATGTATAAAAGATAGCGGCATGGTAAATTGGGCTCAGAGAGTGTTGCTTCTGTTGCAGTTCTGCAAGCAATGGTCTTGGATCTTCAGTGTAGCAATGTAGAAGTGCATTAGAACTGGAATGACCCAATGTTATCAGTGGAACAACTGTTCCGTGGACTGTGAAGGATCTTTGAAAATGATTAAAGTTTTGGAAGAGTTCTTAAGGAATGTTCCATTATTGATATGGCAGCTCTCAAAGCTGGGTGCAAAAACTGTAGGCCATTAACTAGGTCTAAAGTAAACTATTCGTTGAGTAACTTCTTCTCTGATGTTTAGTGTTATAATAGAAAAAATATTATAACATCTCATTCTGACTATCCAAACTGAATGTATCCAGCAATAATTAAATAAACAACTTTTGTAATATTGCATTAGCCTATTAATCTTTCTCATCAGTAAGTTTATGGAGTGCTACAGCCTCTGGTTAGATAGATGTTGGTTGAATAACCTTAAGGGAGGACATTTGCTGTTTTTCAGCTCTGTTTCACAAAACTAAAGTATGCCTAAGGCCAAACAAGTACAAAAGATTGGTTGCAGCTTAGTTTGGTTTGTAGCAAGGAATACAGTGGAAACCAGAAGGCCAAAGGGGTTGCCTTCCATCTGTGCTGAAGATGCAAAGTCATGCTATCTATAGGACAAGAAAGATGACATTGCCCTTTAGTCTGGGCTTAATGTAGGTCAGTTGGGTCACCAGATGACATGACTTTAATGGCCAAACTGCTTTTAACAATTGCCTTGGGCAGTGTTTAATTTCACTGATCTTTGCCAGCCCTCAGAAGAAGAGATAGGAAAAATTCACCTTATCTTCTGGTTTTCACATAGTGATGGTTTAATCCTCTTTAGTACTGAATTTTTGCTAATGAAACCTGTTACCTAGTACATGTTTTCTTGTTATAATTAAACACAACAGAAGTTTATATGAAATTTCAGAATTAGTTGCTTGTGAGGTTTGTTAGTGTTCTTGGGCTCTTCAGCTACCATATGCAGAATTTCTAGTCTGCTTGAGCTTGCCTATGGTTTCTTGTCTCACATGCCATATCTTCCTTCTTACTGAAAAGCACTGCAACAGAATCATTCACATACCATAATAACAGAAGAGGAAGGATCGAGCTGAATTCAGATTGTTCTACTACTTTTCCATCCTGATGATGGACTGGGATAGTAGTACAGGGAATATACAATGTTCTCTTCCCCAGGATGTATCTTAGAAAGTGCATGAATGCATCAGTTTTGCATAGATGCTGTGAATGGGCTATTGCTCAGAAACAATGTCTCAAGGTTGTAATGAAGAGTGCTATTAACATACTAGCTTAATGGCATGTAATAGTGGTGATGGGGAAAGACAAAGAAAAGCAAATATTAAGAGTCATTGGTCGGGGGAATGGGAAGGGGTGGGGGTGGGGGAAGGAAACCAAAGCAAAAAAAAATGCTTGTCATGCACATGCGTCTTTAGTATACCTAGATCTTGAAGGTCATTTGCAGTTTGTCTCTTTCGTCTTGTTTCTACAATAACAGATATTAAAATTGGAAAAAAATAAAGAGCAAGCAATAAGGTTGATGCAAGTGTAGAACAGCTCTTATGTAAGGAACAACTGCACTGACCATGCTGCAGCCTGTGAGTAAGACAGCTGAGGTCCATAAAATACTGTGGTGCAGAAGGTGATAGCTGTTCATGTCTTCTGGAGAGAAAGAACCGAGGAGCATCAAATGAAATTAGCAGGTGCCATGCTGAATGCAAACAAAAGGTGATAAATGCCAGTGTGAGGTGCGTTGTGACACTCCTTTCTCAGGACCCAGGAGTGCTGAAAGCTTAGGTGGTTTCCAAAGCAGCTGGATAAATTTATGGTTGCTGTTAAATGAGCCTTGAATTGCAGATCGGTGGAGACTGGGAGAACATTTTGGGTACTTATAACTGCAGGAGCATCACTAAGTTTGTATTCTTCCCTGAGTATCTGTTGTTGGCCACTGTGACTTACGGAAGGCAGCTTGTGGTCTGACTTGCCATGTCCGTTTTGAGGTTGTCCTGACCATCCTGTTGCTCTTCTTTGATTACTGTGGGTGACTGGGTTAGGCGAGGTGGGCTGAAGTAAATGTTCCAGGTCTGTTCTTTTCTCACAGTGCATCTTCTGCTGGCAGCGAGCCAGATTAAACAGCATATAGGTTTCTTTTCTGCACCATATTGGTCTTATAGGTAATAAAATAAGTATTAACAAGCAATTCTGGGAGTGCCAGAATTGAAGAAGCCTAGTTTCCTATAGATTTGGATTTTTTGACTGATAAACTCTGACTTAAAATGTTTTCCATATTTATGATGTCGTTAGGATCAGCTTCCTTTTGTACTGCTGTTACCTGTAGCTGACACATGGTCAGGTGTCCTGCCTAAATGGCTAAGTTTCCTCTCGAATATTGAGGGGCTGAAATATCTTTGACCTCCGTTCCTCTGTCTAATTTGCATGGAATTGTGGGTTTAAGAGGTGCTTGACAGAAAACACGTAATGTAAGCCAAGTTTCTCTTGGAAACCAGGCAAAAAGAAATAGTACAAAAGAAGTAGAAATAATACAAATAAGCCAAATAATCCTTCATCTTACCCCAAAGTAGTAATAATATAGTCAAAAAATTCCCATGAATATCAGAAGTAGATTAATTTTAATCTTCCTAAAGTTCTGAGTGTAATACAGGTTAGCTTCAGTGCTCATGTCTGCGTGCAGGAACTGTGGGGTATGAGTGTGACATCCAATTTTTCTTGCATTATTTAGTAACTGACACACATGCTGTGTTCTCTCTGGTTGTTAACAGCATGTGAATTATGAGGCCAAAGGGGTCTTCCCCATGACAATGGCTAATGTTTGTAGAAATGTGCAGAGGTCATGATCATGACTACTTTTTTTTAATGCCAACTGGATACCGATGACAATTACTGAACTAGACAGATTTTAAAGGGTCAGTTTATTGACTTACCTTCCCTGCTTTGTGAGGGGTGATGGAGTCAATGCAACTGTCTGACTGTGCCAGTTTAAGTGAGATTGGCTCTGGATAGTTTCTCTTCATATTTCTGTGAAAAATAGGTCAAACTGGTTCACTAGCTTTGTTTTTCTGTGAGGTGCTACTTGATTAGCAATATTATTACCATCTTTAAAAGAAAAAAAAAATAACTTCTTAAAACACATTTTGTGCTCTTGGGATAACTTTCTTTTCCTTCTAACCTGTAGTTTAAACTTTAATGGAGGAAAAAAAAAATTGGTGGTTTTGTGCTTTCGGACTGTATGTGTTAATGGTGACTGTAGTATTTTTTAAAGATAAATTTTTACTCAAATTTCAATATTGACATCTTTGAGGTAAGTCTAAGGCATTCAAACAAAGCTCTTTACTTACCCTTTGCTGAAAATACGTGAATGTATATTTTGGTTCTTAAACTGGCATGATGTGTTTTGAGGGCGAATTGCAGCTGTAGAACATGTGGCCATGGGTTGTAGCTTCTCTGTCCTGGCTCAAAACTGAATGTCCATGAACTTAAAATTGATTCTGAACCAATTCCTCAGTGATACAATGACCTTATATCTGTGGGATGCTGGAAGTCTGCACTGCAGTGTGTTTAGTCACCCCTTGCAATGATTAAAAATTAGAAATGGAGACATGAAAGCCATTATTTGTCTCTTTGGAAACCAACTTTCCAATTACTGCACTGGGTGATTTCTGAAGTAGTAAAATACTAAACTAGTATTTTGAGAGAGGGCAGGTCACACATCAGAAGCTGAGTCATAGCTGGAGGGGATACAGCACTAGGAAGTATCTTTCTTAAATGCCTGAGAAAACAAGAGGTATTAGATGACCTAATCTTTTTCATGTGACACTTTTGCTCTTGTGACTTAATTTTCCTGGTTGCTAAGACTAAGTGTGGAGGTCATCTTTTTCCCCCCCTCCCTTACACAGGAAAGTGTCATCAATGTAGAGCTGATTAGTTTGAACCCTGAATTTGTGACCTTCTGATGCAGGTATGGTAGGTGTATGGTGGATGTGATACTGGAACTTAATTTTATCAGTTTATGAAACAGTCAATTTATAACTAGAAAAGAGGAACTTTGCTTTATGATGAGAATCTTTGTCTTGAAAGAGGCTGGAAATTATGCAGTCAATGACTTTGTGTTTGGTAATAGCAAAGCCATATGCACTTTGTCTGAAATTAAAGGAGTTTGGCTAAAGCCAGATGTATCAATGAGATAGTCAAGTGTAAACTTAGAAGTTTGTGTTTGAGTCCTCTTGGGAGCTGGGGTATAGGGTGGCAAGATGAAGGTTAAAAAGTCTTGCTGAGGTTAAAATTGGCAATGCAGGAAGAGTGACTTATAGAAACAAATGAGGGGAAACAGCAAATACTTTTGGACAAGTTATTGTATTGTTTTAAGTATGAATAGATGAAAATTTTAAAGTGATCTGCTGAGTGTTTTCTGTTACACAATTTAGTATTCCAGTGCTTTACCAGACTTCAGTCATTTGTGTGAAACTTGGGCTTGTTGAACAGCTGTTGCAGACTACTTAGTCCCCTTCTTTCAGGTTGAGGTAGCCAGCAGTTATTGGCATCAGGTACACAGATGGAGCAACTGCTTTGTTTGGAGAAAACATTGTTCTTGATTGCCTTTTTTTTTGTTTTTTTTTTTTTTTTTTTTTGTTAACAGACTTGCTGTCTAATTGTTTTGTGCTTGGCAGGAGGAGATGTAATCTTGAGTTTGCATCTTTGCTGTCCCATCGGAAGTCAGCCAAAGCCATCTGAGCTAAGAGCCAAAAATTCTAGTTTATTCATGCTCAGAAACTTGCTAGGGCTCCACTGCTAAAATTCTGCCTCCCCTGTGGCTCTGTTACAGCCTTGTAGCTGTGCAACCTGTAGTTCTACCCCCTGGTCATTACAATCCCTGAAGATCAGACACTGCAACTGAGGAGGTTTTTAGAGTTGATGTTGTGGGTGTGGCTGCACGACTTTACTGGTTGGATTTCTGCAATGTGCAGGTGGAAGCTGCTTGACTTAGATGCTGAGGAAATGGAAATAATCATGGGGGGAGTAAACAAAGAGGCTGAGAAAGATAGGGAAGCTTGGAGTGAAGGATGTAGAACAAATGGAGATGAGGTTGGCCATAAAAGAATCTGAGGGCTCACACATTAAAAGAAATCAAGATGGGCTTGATGAGGAGTAAGTGTATGAGACTCAGAAATGGAAGTGAAGGGGCACTGAAGGCAAAGCTGGGCAATGACACTGACAATATGTTGGCAAGAAGCCCAAGAACTGCTGAGGTAGGGGGAAAAGATGTGATGAAGCAAAGTGTTTCTGACAGATTCATATACAAATATGGAATCTGGTTTGTAAGGAGTCTTTGGATGGTGGAAGAGAGTTGCTGTCCTGGGATAAAACTTTAGGAGCGGAATAACCTATGGGATGGTAAGAACTAGGGCTAGTATCATGACTCAGATTAGAGAAAGGGACTGGTCGGTTGGACAAACCAGCTGGGAGAGGAGACAGTAGGGTTAGATCAGAATAATATGTTTCCACAGAAGTGTGTCCACCATAATGCCTAAAACAGAATCAAAGGTATTTTTAACATCATTGATTTTCTGCTGTGTGTTGGCCCTAACTGGATACCAGATGCTCGCCAAAACCACTCTATCACTCTCCTGCTCAGCTGCACAGGAGAGAGGAAATACAGCAAAAGGCTTGTGGCTGGAGATAAGGACAGGGAGAGATCACTCACCGATTACCTTCATGGGCAAAACAAATTCATCTTGGGGAATTTACCAAACCTGAGCAGGGTAATAAATAAACCCAAATCTTAAAACATGTTTTCTGCACACCTCCCTTCTTCCTGGGTTCAACTTCTCTCCTGATTTCTCTCCCTCCTCCCTACCCCCCAGCAACACTATCAGCTCATCCCTCATCTCTGCCGTTCCTTCCTCCTCAGGTGGAGGACTTCTCACACTCTCCCCTGCTCTACCATGGGGTCCCTTTCACAGGGTGCAGTCCTTCAGGAACAGGCTGCTCCAGTGTAGGTCCCTTATGGGGTCACATGTCCTGCCAGCAGAACTGCTCCAGCCTGGGCTCCTCTCTCTATGGCTCCACAGGTCCTACCAGGAGCCTGCTCAAGTACAGGCTTCCTGTGGTGTCACAGTCTACTTTGGGCAATTGCCTCCTCCTCTGTTGAGTCCTCCATGGGCTGCAGGTGGATATCTGCTCACCTGTGGACCTCCATGGGCTTCAGGGACACAGCTGCCTCACTATGGTCTTCATCAAAGGCTGCAGAGCAATCTCTGCTCCAGAGCCTGGAGCACCTCCTTCTCCTCCTTGTTCACTGACCTTGGTGTCTGCAGAGTTCTCCTTCACATATTCTCAGTCCTCTCTCTGACTGAAGTTGCTGTTGCATAGCAACTTTCCCCCATTCTTAGCTCTGTTATCCCAGAGACACCACCATGGTCACTGATGTCAGCCTTGGTCAGCTGTTGGTCTCTCTGGGAGTTCGCTGGCTTTGGCTCTGTTGGACACAGAGGAAGCTTCTAGCAGTTTCTCACAGAAGTCACCCCTATAACTCCTCCACTACCAAAACCCTCCCACAAAAACCAAATGCATACTGTCAGTAAATATCATAAATCTTTTGACTGACTGGGTCTTGCCTCATTGCTGTGTCCTGCATGAAGCACCGTGACTTGAGAGGAGGAATTGCAAAGACCTTTCCCACTCCCATTTGTGAAGCAGACACGGAAGAGGGAGCACCACAGCATTCTCATCAGCTGTTGGAGTACTGACAGTGCTGCTTGGCTTCTGCTTCTCTTCACCAATGCCCACTTTCTCCCCCCATCTGGGGCTTAATTATCCCCACAGATCCTCACATCAATGGGATCACATATTTGTGTGGGTTTGGCTTTAGTGGTTGGGTCAGGCTGCTGCTGAGATAGAAGCAGGTCATGGTCAGGGTCAGGAAAACCCAAGGTCAAAGACCAAAGGAGTACAAACACATTAATTTTGAGGACAAGGCAAGGGTGTGGATGCCAGGCTATGATGTGGAATGTGGAAAATGCTGGTGTGCCAGAGTAAGTATCAAAGCCCATAGTCTGGTCTGAAGCAGAGGCTGGACTGAAACTCTGCACCAGCACACAGGAATGCTGGAAAAAGAGCCTGGTGAAGCAGGATATTTGGGAATGAATCCCCAAGCATCAAAAAATAGCATCAGGAATTAAAAGTAGAGATTGCAGCATAATACAAGATTTTAGGAAAATTGGAAAGCTTCCAGAAAACCTTCTGTAAAGACATACCTACCACTTTCTGGTGGTATAGCTGAATTTGGGGCTGCTGCCAGGTGGGGCAGCACAATGGGGGCCTCCTTTCAGTCATGTGTGAAAAAACAAAACAGAAAAAGGTTGAATCAAAGCATAGTTGTATAAGCGGAGACAACTGTTGGTGTTTTTTCCCAGCTTATTGCAGATGGCTAGGTTTCACTCTGTAAGGGCACTGCTACAGGTATGTTTGTAGTATGTGGTGGTACCCCTGGGTTGTCCTGGGTATGGCAGAGGGAAGAAAAATACTGTTAGGGTGAAATCACATTCTGAGCTCTGATTTTAACAAAGTTTAACGAAGAAAGTCCTGAGAGTACTGTTAGGAGAGTAAAATCAGTTCCCTGGGATACAGGTAAAGCCCTAACTTATTAGAATTGTACACTGGACTATTTCAGAAAATTAGAATTCTGTAATTTTCATTGAGGAAAAGGAGGTGTGTGTGAAAGGTGGTCTGAAATATTAAAAGAAAAAAACCACAGTAATTCGTGAGCTTTCACGGAGGTGAAACCAATCTCACTTACCAAGGCTAACTAGCCCCTCACTTTCATGACTTCAACATCATTCATTTGATCCTGGCTGCTGGCAAGAGAAAGTAGCTTAACAATTAGTGTGGGATGGGCTCATCTGTGGGTGGCATGTGAGGTAATACCAGCTATTGCTGAGGGGAAAATTCATGCCTAGTTATCTGGGCTGTTGTATTTTTACCACCACTAGCAGAGTCAGTGGACCACAGTCCTGACGGGTAGACTCACCTCTGGCTCCCGTTAGACCTTGCTGGAGTCAGTGTAGGATTTTGAATCTGGATTTGCATGGGACTAAACTCAAACAAATCAAGTGGCTTGCACTCTTGTGTAAGGTGGAAACTAAGGCAGAACTAAGCTCAAAGACTTTTATAAATAAATACTAATTTACAGTTTTTGAGCTGTGGTGAATTCTGTTGAAATATTCAGTGGTAATTCAGTGCTGTGTGTGTGGAAGGGCAGGAAGCAGGAATAGAAGTGCTTCAATGTTCTTTCAAAGTGTCTTAATGTATAACACAGGTCAGAGGATTTTAAGAGTGGTTTTCACAGTAGACCTTGGGTCACAGGAGATGCATAATCATTTTATTTGATTTAATTTGCTTTTCTGTCCTTTAAACTTAATTATTGTAATCGTGTGGTTTCTTGCCTGTTTTCTTTAATTTTGAGGCATGCACAATTTGTGTCACAAGACTAGGTGATATTTTTGTGTATGGACTTCCAGATTTTGTGGGTTTAGTGTGAGATTGCCTTAAAAATGTCATCTCTTAGTGGTATGTCTAATAGAATCTGAGAGGCAGTTTTATGTTAAATACAGTAAAATTCATTGAGGGCATATTTGAAAATAAAACTATTTCTTCTTTTCTTTTTCCTCTTCCCAACCCCACTCCCAGCACTCTAGGGAAAATCTATTCATGTATAAAACTTCATTCTTCTTTCAGGGCTGGTATTTAGTCATAGTGTCAGTTGTGAAGGGGTACATCAAACCCTACAAGTTTATTTCTTGTTTCTATCTAGTGCGTTCGTCCTGCCTGGTTTGGTTTTGGTGGAGAGAGCATAGCATGTTGCATAGTATGGGATAGGGAAGGTAAACAGAGCTAAGGGAAAATGCAGCACTTGATTTGATAAAATTTGCTTTTCTATTTTAAATCCTGAATTTTTATTTCATGTTTTGTATAACACTGGATTTAGAGGAATATGTTAAAAAAGTAAATGAAAATCCCTTTCCTAGGGAAGGCTGTTTACTAGGCAACAGTTACAGGCAATGATAGCAATTTTTTTTGAGCATACACCCACAGGTGGTATAATAAGGTTCCAATGACAGTAAATTTACTAACGTATTCAGTATTACTTAGGAGAACTGCCAATCCACACATTTCTTAAGTATGAAGATGTAAATGGTGGGGCTGTTATTTGTTATATCTCTCCCTCCCCCTCCCACCCTTTGATTTACTAATAACTCTGTTTCTCTTGAAAATTTTCTTCCTACTACACCCAACAACTGCTTTATAGCTGGCAAAAATAAGCCATTTCCTAACCTTATCCTCTACCTACAGAGGTCATAAAAATTGCTAATGGAAATGCTGTTGCCTTCTGTTGTGTGATTCTAATAGGAAACGGATCACTGCAATTTATGGGGTACTTACCCTTTTTGGTACATGATGAATGACTCACTTCAAATGATGTTTCCTCATTGATTTCCTAGTATTTATCACCAGAAATGACAGAGCAGGAAGAACAGCATTTAAACATGAAGTTGATTTTGAAGATGTCATTTTTTCACTACAGTGTGAATTCATGGCAATATAGCATTTGCTGTAGTAGAGGAGCAAAAGAATTGAAGTCAGATCTTTACATTGCTCTTAAGATTAGGGATAAACCTACTTTTTGTGAAGCAGTATTAACTTTCTTGCCTGTTCTTTGGTAGGGAGAGTGAGAGGATTTACTACGTGTAGAGGTTTTCCTCACACTATGCCATGTTCTTGAGAAAGTACATGTGACATTTATATGTGAGTAGTCTCTTTGTCTATGTTGTCAAATTATTTGGAATATTTACATTTAATTCACATGAAAATCTATATGCAAATAAATTCCATGTGGCATTTAGCATGTGACTCTGAACTGCTGTGGCGTTGTTTTATTTTGCTACACGGTAGTACATGAAGTATTAGAAGTATCCCTCTGAACCAGTTTTTCTCTGGACTCAACTGACTCAAAATGAAAACTCTCACTTTAGAGTCTGCAGTGTCCATAGAATCCTTTTCTCAGTGTGCTGCTGTGTGAATCCCTGGGCAAGACCACATGTAAGCGTGTTGGATGAGGGGCAGATGCAGTCCTTCAAAATATGGTTGTTTTGAAATTGCTAAGAGTAGAAAATTGATACATCCCCTCACAAAGTAGGATACTTTCTTTTAGTTATTTAGTTAGGATATTGCTTGTAAGACTGGCTTAAATGTCATTGACTTGTCAGTCTTTGAATACTGCGAACGGTTATAGCTCTGCAGTAACTAAAAGTTACATCTTCTTTAAATGGTAGTGTTAAAACTGGTTTGCATTCTTCATTTTCACAGTTAGCTCATTTTCTAGCAAGCAGAGTCTATGTCAGGAAAAAAAGCATGGAGTTTCAAAACTTCACTTTGATAGCTACTACTGCAATTAGGTTTACTTTTAAATGGATATAAACTGATATTTATTTTTTAAAAAAGCACTATATGAAACCACTGAGGTAAAACGTACCTATTCCAGAGAACTTGTAATAATTTTAACTTTCACTATGTAGCAGCACATCTGTTGATCATTTTCTTACATTATCTGTTTCTTGAGATCTATGATTATAACTTTGCACTTTTGTTTCTTATTGTAATGTGCTTTACAGATTTTTAGTTTAAAACCATGATGCAAACAGTGCAAATGAAGAATAAACTTTGCTGACTTCGAAGTCTGTGATTTCCTTTTCTTTCTCTTTTTCTGAAAACTGTTTTCCATAAATCTGTAAACAAGCTATCTGGCTGCATGCAGGTGATCGAAAAAGAATATTTCCTATTGTCTACTTCCATTACTAATAATTATAGAATTGGTATTCAAATGTCTCTAATGTAAACATGCCAGACATCAAATGAAAACAAGTCAAGACTATCATACCTCTCTGATTATATTTGCTCTGAAATGGGGGCTTCATATAAAGCATGAATTCTTCCTAAATGAATAAGCACTTTTCTATAAAACCATCACTTCCAACTGTCCTTTCCAAAATTAGTATCATTAAGTGTTCTGTACTTAACTTTGTCAGCTTTCTCATGCTACACTGCAATTACTTTAAAAAGAAGAGCTCTGAGATTTTTGTGAGATGTCTCACATAAAAGAACAACAAAAATATTTACCAGCCTTGCAGAACATCAGATTATATGTTAATTCATGTTCTGGGCTAAAAGTTGTCCTACAGAGAGTTGCCTCAATTCCCATAGTGTTCAGGTGGAGTCACCAGTTAGTGATTAATCTGTGCTCCCTTTGGAAGGGCATGTTAATAGGTTGGACCCTGAGTAATGTGTGATTGTGTGAAGAATAGGTGCAGCTTTAGATCTGTGTAATATTGAAACTTAAAAGACAGTTGAAACCATATCTTTGAAACACAAAAATATTATCCAGCTTGTTAGAAGGCAAGGAATAAACTATATTCTTTACCTTGGGTGTGTGTAAGGATATGGGTGGAGAAGGGGAAGGAAAAAAATATAGTTGGTTTTCTCTATTGTACTTCTTCTCAAAGAAAACCAACCATAATTCATTTCAACATATCTGCTTTTCTTTGTATCTTAGTGTTTGGTGTGCATGCTTGAGCGGCAGAGAACAAAATGTACTTTTTGAAGATAGAAGTGTTCTAAATGTTCATGATGAGAACAACATGCACTGAACAAGCACAAATCATTCAGACACCTCTTTAGATTTCACATGTTGAATTTAAGTGACTTAAAAATGGGCTGAAGTAATAATCTAAAAATACACAAAACCTTCTTTTTTCTAAATCCAGCTTTTAGAATTTATATTCTTATAGTACACCAAACAGCTGTTGATGGCAAGTCTCTAACTAACTGGCCAAAATCAGAGTTTAATAGTATCTTGGGATGAACCATTCCCAGTCTAAACCAGCCTTGTTTCTGACAGTGATAAACTTCTGTATTTACAGTCTTGGCTTTTGGTCTTGTTGGAGGCATGGCCTGCATTGAAAATCTCCTCTCTAGAGATCCTGACATTTTGGCGCAGCTGGACAACAGCATCTGAATCCTGATAGTCACAGAGCTGCAATGGGCACATCTGTAAGGTTGGAGCAATGCTGGTGTTGAATAGTGTGTGTTGCTGGAAGATCTGTCAGGAAATTTCAAAACAAGTGCAATGCAATAAAACTTTGACAGAATTTAATAAAGTTACAATTGCTAAAGGTGTTCAAACAATTTAACTTTTATTTCTACCTTTTTATTATCTGCCTAACATTGTTAATATGCAAATGTTAGAACTGATTACAAAATACATGATGTAGGTTCAGATTTTAGCAATGTTACTGAATTCTTTCATTACTTTTGGAGTAACTTTCAACAGAGCTTCATGGAAATGTAGACCTGACTGAAAAGTAATTACCTGAATTATTAAAATCATCTATGGCTAAGAGTAGTCTTCTGAGGGCTTTGGATATGGTTTGGATTTTCTTTATTCAAATAATTTACATTAATAATCTTAAATTATAAATCAGTAGTTTGTAGAGAACTTTGAAAAACATTTGTATTATTTTGCTGTTTGTTATTTAGAGAATAGGTGAGAGAGACTCTTGTAATTGAGAGGAATCGTTTTCATCAGGAATTCTACTGGTTTGGGGTTTTTGTGGATTTTTTTTTTTTGTGGAGAGAGAAATTAAATGGGTGATTTAACAAGGCTGTGTTGTCTCTAAAAAGAATTATACTTTACTACTTGTCATGGTTGAAACTCTTTTTTTACTGTAGTCTGAAAAGCATTGGGTCTTTTTTTTTTCATTGAAGCTGAATGTTTGAACAGAAGATTATATTGTAAATGAGAATTGCTTGTTGCTTTGAGTTCCAAAAGGGCAGATTTCATTGAGTCAGTGCTAGCTGTGTACCACAGAAGAGCACTCCACTGGGTTTCCTTTGTCAGGTGCCAGGTTCTGCATTGCCAGAAGGTGCAGCTGTGGCTGTAAGCAAAAAGTCAGAGGAACTGCATTAGACGGTGCTGCCTTGCAGTTTGTGCCTCACTACTTAGTGCTGTTAAACAAATATCGACTAAATGTGTTGTATGTACTGGACTTTTATCTGTTTATTCTATGCCTCCTGTTTTCTTTATGTGTTGTTTTCTGCTGTATCTGAAAGAAGTGTCAGTTGTTTGTTGTTTAGTAACTTGTACTTTCCCAACTTTTATTTTTGTGGACAGTCAAAACCCCTGGCATATAAATGAGTTGGCAAAGAACAGAAGTTGCATAACCTGTCATGAAACTTCATCATTGTCACTCACCTCTATCACAGAAATACATGCTGTTTCCAAAAATGTGAACTAACAAGTATTTGCATGTTTAGTGCTCAGAGACGACTTTTATTTTTGTGTATCAGAACTGTACTTACAAACTCTATAAAATTCTCAACTTGGATAAAGTTGATAGCAGCTTCTTGTCCACCAGTACAGGGATGGAAAGTCATGTCCTTTGCCCTATGAAGGGAAACAATTGGTAGCATCCTACAAACATCTGACTGGTGAAACCCCACTCAGATGGCCAGTAAGGAGGTGTCAGTCAAAGTAGTCTTTTTCAGTACTCTAAGGAGTCATTCACCTTCAGGATGGAGCTTCTCTGCTGGAGTCAGCTTTCCCTTTAATGCCCTTCCAGAGACTGAGATACCACCTTAGCTCCTGGTATTAACAGGACTGTGCCTCCGTCCACCTTCAATTCAGACATCAGGATGGGACAAAGCACTTGATCTGGTTAAAACTTATCATAGTGTTTTAAATCATGATGTAGAACCTTAAGCAAGCCAGAAGGTACTAGTGCAGGTTGTTAGTAAAGAGAGAAGCAAAGTTTCTATCCATAGCTTTTTCATCACTGGAATGACTTCATTGCCCTTTGGTTGCCTTTTGCATGCTATAATATATGAAGAACGCACCTCACTGTCTTATATGGAGATATTCTCTTTGGGCCTGGCCAGGTTGGCCCTGCAGTCAGCTGTAAAGCTGTTGGGGAGGCTTTCTGCTGGAGCTCCTTGCTGTGGCCGGTCTAAGAGTTGTGGGGCACTGCTGCAGTGGGTTATGGCTCTTTTGCTGGACTGTACCTTGTAGCCATCTCCAGCTGATAGCAGCTATCATTCATTCAACACTCTGCCACGGGGTAGAGGCACACCTCAAGCCATACCTAAATGCTTCTGCTGATTAAAAATTATGGTGCCATACCTTGGATGAGCTTGTACTGGGGAAGCCCGACTATTGCTGAGCTGATGTATATTGGGATCACTGGCATTAACCATCTTAGATATTTTCTAGCAGAAGGATCAGATTAGCAAATAATATTTTATTTACTGTGGAATATTTTTCTTGCAGCACCAGAGATTAACTATTCCACATATATCCCTAGCATGGTACTGACCTTATTCTTGTATCACATATCATGGCATCTATTTGTAAGCCAAATGAGCCTCATCTTTCCAAAGTAATTCTGTATTTCTAGTGAGGAGCACCTTGCACCCAGACTCTGCTAGGTGCTGCTTAAGTGCCCAAGAGGTATTTAGCATGGAGAGGAAAATATTTTGTACTTGCTGTTGTGACTATTCCAACAAAAAAACATCAACTTCTCTGCTCTATGAATTTGCTTTAAATGAATGTGCATATACTAACAGTTTCTATTTAATATATAGAGGGGGAAAGCATCAGTAACAAACATGCAGCGTTTTTTAATGTAAGGAATTTACAATATGTAAATGTCCTGATGCATTCTACCATCAAATAAAAAACCCATGAACAGGGTATTTCTTCAAGTGTGTTTTTTTTCTGCAGTGCAGTGCAAAGGTACCCAGCCTTGACTGTTTAGAGAAAGATTGGGCTTCGATAGACACTGACCCAAGATAGCAGGCGTTCCATGTGAGCTATCCAGTCCGCTATTCAGAACACGCTGCCCCACAATGCTGCCTGCAACTGTGGGTGGGCTCTTTCTGGTTCTTAAGTTGCCTCCTCCCTCCCTGTATCTTTGCGCTGCATGTGCTGGGAAGATACAGCCTGGTTTGGGCTGTAGGTCAGCTGCATGCTCTGTTAACAAAAGGAACAGATTCAAAGGCACGTCTTATCTTTGCAGGAGCTATTGCAGGTCCCAGTGTTCTCCCATTCTACCACTGGTGGGGAAATACTTTGCTTTCAGGCATGTAATGCAAAATTCATCAGTCAGATATGAAATTGTTGTTAAACTTCACCTCTGACTGACAGACCTCTAGCTTGCTTTTGGTTTTTTTCAAATAGGGAGGGGAATACAAATCTGTTAGATGGGCAGTGCTAGTGGTTCTTGCATAGTTGAAGTCTCAATGAAATAATTCTTTGCGGTCCTCTGATGATCTTTAATGCCTTTGTCCACTTCCTGTGATCCAGTAATACTCTACCATGTGGCAGTAAACACTTGATAAATTTTTGCCACTGTCTTGACAACAGAGAGAGGGGGTGTTCACAGCTTAGGAGTAGAGAGCTTTTATGGACAGAAGCTCTGTGATCTGCTCTACTCTGGGGAGTTCACCTTTGGCTGGCCTGGGTATTTGCAAGGGTGCAAGTTACCATTTATTGATCCACTTTTTTTTCCCCTTCTAGTTCTGACTCAGCATTTCCAGTCTTAAGAAAATATGTGGGACTGCAATTCAGAAAAAAGCATCATTATTTCTGAGAGCAAACAAGATGACTTGAGTATGAAGGAAGGCAGCTTTTTTTGGTAGCTCATACTGGGGGAGAGGGAAAGAAAGTAGGAGACAGTCTGACATTGCTTTTCACGTCCCTTAAATGAAGATCTGCTTTAGCGGTGCTTGATACTTGGGTTAGAGAATAACCTCAAATTTTGCACCCCGAGGTCATCGTATTCCTTTTGTTTCCTGTGGCGGTGTGTTCCACAGCCCTTTGTTCATGCTTGCCTTTCCTCTGGACTCAGAGTGCCTAGCCTTTGGGTTTGGATGGTCTGTTCACCCATGCCCGTGTTCCCCCTCTCTGCTTCATCTATCTTGTTGGCACAAGGACCAAGAGTTCTGGTGATTCCTGCTGTCAGACTGGGAAATGACTTGAGGAAAAGTAGAAAACTGCAGGTGCTGTTCCTATTGCTGCCTTAACATCTGCAAGCATAAAATGCCAGTAAAGAGACAGGTTGTGGCCTATAGTCTTGAAAGAAAGAACATGTGTTTTTTTTACATTTGCTCTGACATAAACAATATCTAATTCGAGCTCCAGCCTAGTTGGTGTATATATATATAATATATATAATGCATATGTAAGACAAATATTTATCTATATATGCAAAACAGGAAATTTGCATATGAACTATCTGTTTGTGAGAGGCATGCAGAAAGTTCCTTACATCAGGACACCTGTACTTTGCTTACACCAAATCAGTATCATCAAAGATGTGTGGAGTTTGGTGTGTTTTGCAGTATGTAGTGTCATCCTTTTAGAAGTAATTTTATAATGTTTTCCCCTTAGAAATTGAAATTCCTTCCAATCTTAACAGCTGAATATGTTAGAATTTGGGGAAAGTAAGGGAAGAGGAGGAAATTTCAACTGCATTATAATAAAAATGCTTTTATTGTCATTAATTAGGAACACCTAGCAGGCCACTGATTGGGGGAGAAAGAAAGTCTATGAATCTGCTCACAAGGGAGAGCGAGAAGTAATTCAATTCAGAAAGCATAATATGTGCAAAACTTTTTTTTATTTAAAATTTTTACTCTTTCAATTCACAGCAATGCTGACTGTCTTTACAATTTGTCTGGATTTTAAATCAGATCAGTGTAATTAGCTAACTTTACTTATTAGCTTGAGCTGACTCTCGTGGTATAATGGTTGAATTGGTTGCCATTATATTTGTTAAACTGCTGCAAAGTAAGATTCTAACAATAGGTTCCTACACTTAAATAGCACTGTCGAGCACTGGTGCCCTTATCAATCAGCCAGACCTTTGCCTCCTGCTGTCTGCTCTGATAGACAGTTCTGCTGATGTGGAGACTCTGGAAGAAGAGATCAGGAAGAAGGGATGATGGATAAAGACCATCTCCTGTCTTGAGAGGAAATCAGAAAAATCCTTCCTTTGACTATCAACAAGCTGCTTTGTCAATGTGTCAGAAGATTAATTATGCTCATGCAAGTGGTGAGAGTGACTTGTTCCCCCCCTCGGGTTTGGTGTAATGGGGTGGCATTCTTCTGAACTGTGGCAGAGAATTGCAAAGAAAGAGGCTTAAGAGCTTTCAGTCCCCTAACATCACTGTCCCGTAAGCGTTTGTAAAGCTCTTAGCCATACATCCATGGTACTGTGAAGTTCTGCCAGTAATTGATTAATCAAAGTGTTTGTTTCAAGTGCAGTATGGACTTGATCTCATGAAACATTTGGCACCAACTGCTGTTAAAGTCTGTCAGCATTATGGGTAGGTAAGGTTCTTTATACAGAACAAGCTTTCAAGGAAAAGAGATGCAGAAAACCTTTCCACAGCATAACCCTGAAAACATGGAACCATTCATTAGTTTTTGGAGTTTATAAATCCAAAAAAAGGGAAAATCTTCAGTGAGTGGAGTATTTTATATTGGAGCTGAGCAAATCTGCTTCATGTTTTCTTTTATCCTTCACAGTTTTGTACGTTTTTGAATAAATTAAGTGTAAAGTACAATAAAAAAATTAATGATCTTACATTTTTAATTAATCTTTTGGGGAATAAATTAAATGTGTGAACTTGAATTCTGAGCAGATTAAGTTTGGATAAAAAAGAAAAAAGTGGATTTTTCTTAGAAAAAATATAAATCAGAGATTTAAGGAGAAACACCGTTTCAAATATGAGGCCATTTTGACTTAGTCACTTGCTATTTTCAAAAGCTCTTTAAGTTTTGAACAAACTATCAGTAAAAGGGCTCCTTCCATTTGGCCTGATCTTTCTGACTTAATCCTCAGATGAAAGTTAGCATTTTTTGTAATCTGCTGATTTGATATAATTTTGTTTTTTTCTTGAAAGGGTCAAGTTTTGAGTTAATAAAAGGGAGAGTTAAAGGGCCACATCACTTCATTAGTTTGGTTTCTTTGGAATAGTTTTTTCTGGTTTTAATGTTTGCAATGCTAAACTATCAACAAGTGGTGTTTGGGGTTTTTTTGTGCTTCTGTGCAGCCTTCCTTGAGATTAATATCCCTTGAAGATGTGCTGAACTCTAATATGCCAAACATTTTAAACATGGATGTGCCTGACCTTGAAATGCTGCTGATAAAAGCTAATGCTGTTAAATTGCATGCCAAATTAACCCTCATTTCCAAATGCTTTGTGTGTGTGTTTCCTGTAGGATAGGCTTTGATCCTGCCAAGCAACACTTCTTTTACAATCAGTTATTTTTTAATGAGGAAAATCAATGAACAAGTTTCAGTGCCTGGTTTCAGTGGCTGTGAAATTAAATGTTTTCTTTTGCATCCTTCTACCACTATGCTTTGCCTACTGTATCAGATGTCTGACATAATACAGTGTTTTGGCGTAGAGGTAATGGTGATTTTCAACTTAAAACTTTATTTTCACATGTGTAAGCCTTATCAAGGATTACAAGTTCATGTGAGAAAGCACAGGAAAATGGCTAATGGAGTAGGCAAGGAATACTTTGTGAAGCAGTTGTTTTGTTTTTTCAAATCTTACTGAGATTTTAATCTAAATCAAGATAAAAAAAATGTTATTTGCCTCACAAATACTTTTTTCTTCAAGTACCCGTGTTTACATTATGTTAGCAGTTGTCCATTTTGGAGCACCCTTTGTAGTGCTTTGTGTTTGTTTTCAAGTCAGAAGTTATGATGCAGGGACATTTGCCTGCGCAATCTATATTTTTTTTCATTTGCATCTTTTAAGAAGTATGGACTTGGTGTGGATTTAATGGAATATAATCATATGCCTTTTTGGACCAGCAGGCCTGTGTAACTCTGGTATGAACTCCCACTGAAATCAGGCAACATGCATGAGCAGAAACTGCTCACATATAGGTACTGGCTTTTGGCTTGTTTTTACCTGCTGAGGACCTAATTTTAAAATGGAAGTGCATCTTTTTATCCTCAGACAAATGAACTGCCGTCTGCATAAATTCATTTGAAGGGAACATTATCTTCCTGTGTGAACTTTGGTGGGAAATGCTTGCAGGCCATAAAGTGAATCATCAGTCTCCCTGGGCAGGAGCTGATATCATCTTGGCCTCTCTCCCTGGCATCTCCTCCAGGATATTTAGCTCCCGATCCTCCCTCATGTGTCTTTGCTCTGTTACTGTGCCACCTAGCCCCATTCCTGTGCCCACCCACTTGCCCATGCCTGGGCTGTGTTCTCTATAAGGTCTCCGACCTAACAGTATTACCCTTTCATTTGGAGAGGGAAATACCACTATCCAAGCTTTCATGTTCCATCTTCACCACATCAGGACTGTGTTTGCTGGACTGGGCAAAATTCTGCCTGGTCTCTGTGAAAGTAGTTTTCTGAGCCTGTTCCCTTGACTGTGTTACCTTTCTTTTTGCATTCCTCTGCCAGTGTTTTCTTGTCTTTATAGCATTGGGCCTACGCTCTTTAGATTTTCCTTCAGGGCCCTCAAAAAACCCCAAAAACCCTGGGGGTTGTTTCTCTCCATTATCTGCCCCTTGTTACTGAGATGTCAGCCCCGGGACCGTTCAGCTCTCAGTGCCTAATGGGGCAGATGCAGCTGGGCTTGACCTATGGCCAGCCCCAAGCGGGTGAGCCTTGCTGGGTCCCACCTTCCTGGGGCTGTCCCACTTGCAGGGTGCTTTTGCAGCTGCTGAGGCACTTAGACTGCAGGGGTGTAAGTGTGGCTGTGTGGAGCCAGCTCAGCCAGCTCCCGAGCCAGGGTGGATGAGCCCGCTCCAAGCCGGAGAGCGGCCACTTGCTGTGCAGGCACCAGCTCTGCTTGGGGTGAGCCTTCTTTTTCCCCCTGGCTCTGACCTAAGCTTGCTGCTGCCTAGCAGAGCAGCTTAAATGTGTCTGCTCTGTGGTCCCACTCTCCAGAGCTGGATTTTTCTGTTCCCCAGTGTATTCCAGCACCTGCTTCTCTGTGTATGGGGAGTAACTGTATTCCCTTGTGCAGCACAGTCTCATGTGGATGCTTTGCAAAGGAGCCAATCTCTGGGTCAGGGTATTGTCTTGCCTAGTTATATATACTGCCAACTCCAAGGTAACCATTACAGAAGTATATTGTGCTTTACATACGTGCTTTGGTGCAGGCGTTTGACCGTTTTAGAGACCTGGGGGTGCAGGGGGGTGTGAAGAGTTGGGAGTGAGCAAGTTCAGAGCACTCTGGATTTTCCAAAGGCTCTCTTTTGTTTGTGAGCTTTTAAAGCAGCATCCCCTTTCCACTCTAAATACAAGAATTAATGTTACTTCAGCAGAGTAAATCTTGGTGCACAGTTGTTTCTTTAAGCAGGCCTGCCTTGCTTTCCGCCTACTTTGAAGGACCCTGGGTCAGCCCTCCAGGAAAATCCAGAGGCAAGGTTTCCAGTTTGTGCCTAATGGTGGGGATTTGCAGTGGTGTGAGTGGACGCGAGGGAGGCCTTCCCTTGCTGGCAGCAGCAGATGCAGCCCATGGGCGAGTGGATTGCTCATGGCAGTGCTGAAGTGCTGTGGGGAGGGGCGGCTGGAGACCTAGTCCAGCTCCTGCTCCTAACACCTCTGTCACCAGCATTTCTGTTAAAATTCATTTTAGAAGAGGATGAAAAAGATGATAGGGTATAACCAAAGATATTGCTGTATTATAAGCGAGAGAACCTTAGGAAATGCTAATAGTGAGAGAAAAAGGTGATGGGTTTGTTGTTGCCACTTTTTAGCAGCATTTCTCTGAGAATTCAAGAGAAAATTAATTCTGCTGAAGTGACCTTTTTTTCACCTCTCCCTGGCTCTTGAAAAGCCTCTGCTCCCAGAGCCGTCCACACAAACACTTAGACAAATAATGAAAAATCCAAGTGCACGTGCTCCTAGGGATAGTTAAGCTTCTCTAAAAACGATTCACATTGCTGCTATTATGTTAGAGGGCAGTAGTTCCTAAGGAAAATGGATTCCCCCCTCCCCCATTTTAATACATTCAAAATGCTTTTAATCTGTCAATAAGGAAAATGTGGTAAGTTTTAAATAACTAACAAGAAGCTTTTTGAAGCCAGGAATGTCTTTGTTGTTCTCCTTTTGTATATGTTTTCCTGGGACTAAGGACTTTGTTAAAACTTAAAAATAACATTTAGAAAGAGATAAGGTATCTGATCTTGCTAAGTCCTGTACTTTTCTGTAGAAATTCAGGGTAATTGAAGATGCTATTTTTTCATCTTGAAATTGGGTGTATGACAGATCAACATGAGCTTCAAAAGAGGCTGCTCTGGAAAGGAAGTAACTTGAGAAAAATGGGCAACTTAACAGGAATTTTTTTTTTTTTTAGCTTTCCTTTTAGCACAAAATGTTCTTGTTACACTTACTGACCTAGTTGTCACACTGTTATTTCAGAACATACTTATTTTCTCTTTGGTTTTTTTTTTATTTCTATACTCTTGGAGGAGTAAGGTGCCTTTTACCTGACAGTAGATCAGTCACATCTCCTAAATGAGACTATTGCTCTCTAATACTGCTTTGTTTTTTTGGAAAAGGAGAACCTGTATTTTTCTGTCTTGACAGATTAATGGCTATGAATGACACCTAGCAATAAAACCAGCATTTTGGCACTGTTCCTCTTGGGTCTTTTGTATTTATGGCGGAGGAATCCTTGATCACCAGGTTGTTTTCTGTGCAAACACTGGGAAAATGCTGGGACCAACAAGGTTGAGCTGACCTTATGTGCTGGCCTGTTCCCTGCCACTGACTGTCATGTTTCAAAGGTTAAACTAACTGTGGATGAAATGTAATCAGTAGTGCACTGGATCCTTTCCAGAGCTCACTTGAGGAGTGCAATAACCGGCATTGTTAGCTTTGGGAGAGTAAGAGACAGAGGTCATTACCTGTGTGCGTCTGAGCATGAGGAACCAACTGCCTTTCCTGCTACCTCCCACATATGTTTACTTAAATCTTATCTGGAATTGTTACCCAGCTGGCCCCCTGCTTTTTTTTTTTTTTTTTAAAAAAGTCTGTTTATTCTTCATAGACTGTAATTTTCATCTTTCTGTTGCTTTCAGAGTTTCCACAAGAAAAATGTGTTTTTCTCAAGTGCTGTCATTAGATGGGATTTGAATCAACACTTGGGGAAGCAGAAAATGCTGAAAGAAAGAATTGCTGTGTTTTTAGATGACAACCAAACCCAGACCGGGATAAACCAGACACTGCTCTTAAGACACAGACGTAGTGCGCCAGCAGAGGAAAGATGATCTTGGTAAATTTTCCTTCCTTCAGGAGCAAGCAGCTAGGAAAAGAACTGGTACAATAGGAAGCTGGTGAGAGTGGGAGGAGGAGGCGGAACAGAAGCACTGAAGCAAAGATAGCATCTCTGAGAATTGATTTCCTGTTCCTTTCTATACTCAGCCACTCATTTTCTCCAACTCCGTCTCTCATTTGTGCAGTACTTTCAGTCCTCAGCATTCAGATCTGCAGCAGGAGTCTGTTCTCAGCATGAGATAAAAAAGCTTTCTGGAAGGCACCAGAAGCATGTAGCATATGGTGGGGAAGCACTGCCTCTTGTCATGTTAGGGACCTTGAAGTCAGTATTTTTTCTGCCTATTTAGTTTTTACCCTCTGAAAATGCCTGTAGAACAACAATAGACTTAAGCGAGTAAGAAAAAATTGTCTTCCTTTTGCATTCCATGGAAAGATTCTTATTCCATCAAAGCATGTTGTTTTCTTTAAAAATTAGTGTATGGGTGTAGCCTTGAAAACCCATACATTTAGCAGAAATGGAGACTTTTCTCTTGAAAGAAGAGGGAGGCAGAGGGGGGACTTCCATTTCAGAACTAGTCAGACTTAAAACACCTGTGTATTTTAATACAAATTTTTGTATACACTCCCAATTGTTGTGCTGTAATCAGCTGGTGGGAATAAAAATGCCTTTTCCAGGATCTTTCTGTATGGGTTTTTCAGTTTATGCATTTTGCAGTAGTTTCTAAAGAAGCCCAACAAAAACAGAGGCCTGTTATCAGTTTATATGTTTGGGGTAGCTCATTATTAGTTGCTTATGATGTTGTGAGAAGAAACTGCCATCATCCTCCTTAGTCCAACTGTACCAGACTGTCTCAGATTTGTAATCACAAACAGACAGAGCTCCTTATCAGTGTTTCTATTGATTGCCCCCTCCTGCACTTCAAGAGTAGAATGATCTTTTCCCTATTCCTGAGTCTCCATGAGATCTCTCTACTTCAGTGTGTGTGTATCAGGGGACAAGGTGTTCTCTTTCTATTTACCTTTCTAATGAAATTCTTATTTTTGAAAAGCCTTTTCTTTCCTTGATGGTTTTTGGTTTTTTCTTCATGCCAGAGCACTGGAAATGGGGAAGAACAGAGTAAAATTACTAGCATCTGTCTTATCCTTGTGAATCCTGAGCACTATTCTTTCCTAGTCCTGCGTCTTTCCTTTGTCTCTTTCTCTAATCTAAATTTCTGTTTAGTTGTTTAAAGAGTAGCTTGGTTTCTCCACCAGGCTTTAGGTAAAATGCTTCAATGACCACTTTCATAAATATTCCTGGACTTTTAGCAGGACTAGTGGTGTCTGGATTAGGCATAATTTCTGTATGAATGATTTCTACTCTACTGGGATAACTATTCTAATGTTTGATATTGGTGATCCAAAATTTTGCTCAAGTACATCACTTCAGGGAACTCTGTGGGCTTTGTAAAAATCTTGGTACAGAGAGCTTTTCAGTAAAAGCAGTTTTCATGTGAGAGATGTATACTCAAACGACACTCAGAGACCATATGGATCAGCATGAGTAGTGAAGATGCCCTGATCTGTTCATGGTTTTCCTATCAGGTCTATATGGGAGCCCATCAATTTTCCAGTACGTGGGGGTCTTCTTTCTAGGGACCTTCTACCAGCTCTGCTGAATGCCTTTATGAACAAGAAACCAGTTTCCTCCACCTCCCAGCTGTTCAGTCAACTGCACAGGGCTGGTTCCATGGCAATCCCAGCTAAGGGGAGACTTGTGAGTCTATTGCTTGCCCCTGTGTTAAAATAACTAGAATTCTTCAAAGAGAGAAAAGCATTTTTGGGAAGGTCTGGACACACTATATCTTTCTGCACAAGGAACAGCAGTTAAGTGGAAGTGCTGACAGAGTTTCTATTTTGCTGGAATATTTTAGTGATGAGGGAACCCAGGCAACACAAGTGGAAATAGTGTGCTTGGGAAAGCCCTTTGTAACTGAAATATGGGGTCTGCTTGGATTAAATATTTAAAGATTTTTTTTTTAGTGTTCTGAACTGATCAGCTACTTTATTTAGAGTGCTCTGACATTTTTTGTTAGAAAGATACTGTGAAAAATCACTAACCATTATCTTAACTGTTCATGACTACCAACCATGTTGTTTTCTCTTTGCGATATAAAGGCCAACTGCATTAAAGTGGATCATTTTATATGATTACTAGCTGCATTCGTCTTTGTATTCAGGCTGGCAAATTGCTATAAATGCAAACACTTAAGAGTTTCTATGAATGATGATAGGCTGAATCTCCTTAGTTATAGGATTCAAAATGAGCCTGATGTTCAACGGTATCTTGTGCTTCCCCTCCATGTAGATTTACGTGGCACGTCTGTGTGTGCATTTTGGCCACAAGTCATATTTCTTTTGAAATCTCCTTCCTTCTTGCTTCTGTTCCTTGCTCCTTTCACTGCATTTTCCTTCTGTGAATTTATGAAGGCATGTTTATGCCGGAGTGCTGTTTTGGATAAGAAGTTATCTTTAAAAGAACAGTAATAGAAGAGAGCTTCTGCTCTGTCTGTCTTATCTCCATCCACCTTTGTCTCCCAGGTCATATATGCAGCAAAAGTACTGGGAGCAGTGTGGATACCACAGCATTACTCCAGAGCAGAATGGTTTCGAACCAGGTGAAAACCACAAGTGCACAGTATCTGCTGTATGCTATTGAACTTTTGGGGTCTGATGTGAGTATGCAAAACTTTATATGATAAGCCTTTCATTGAGCCTTGATAGCAGGATTTCCAGGTCAGTGTGTATCATATATTTGTATCTGGACAGAGCTGTAGGTTGTCCTTTTATGCTGCCCCCCTCAGACTGTGCTGAGCTGTTTCCCTGGGTATATTTTCTCTGCACTTGTCAGTGAGAAGAGTCAGCTCTGGATGCATATGCTTCATATGTGAAATCCCATTCTTACTGAAGCTAGCAGGCTGAGTTGCAGTATGTGTGCAAAAACCAGGGAAGAAGTGTTGTGTTACAAGAAGGCCTGTTTCCTCATCGTGTCGGGTTTCTGTGTTGTGCTAGCCACTGGAGATGCAGAAAGCACAGCTAGCAAGCTGAAATGTTCCCTGTGTGCCACAGTGTTCCTCAGAAATTTCTTCTAGCTCATGGATATTTCATAGCAGGACAATTTACTGTCCTGTAAAGAAAGCAAAAGGCCTGTTTTGACTTTGAGTATATAGAATTCTTAATTGTATAAGACAAGCAAATTTTCCATTTTTCCTGGAAAGTTTTGACCTCTCTCACTCTCTCTCTCTCTCTCTCTCTCTCTTAGTGTCTACACATTCTTATGGACTTTTCTGTCCAAGTTTTGCAGTTTGGTCCTCATTATAGTATGCCTAGACTTGTTTCAGCATAAAAATCCTGTTTTAAACTTCTGATAAGGAATATAGTATGATTCTTTCCTTTCCTATGGCTGAGATTGAGACATGCATTGGAGGTGATGGGGACTGGGGAGAGAAGGCAACCTTTTCGTTTAATTACTTGAGAATATTATGGTACGTGCATTCTCTGCAGGAGACCTTTAAATACAGCTAAAACTAATGAATCTTCTTTTTGTAAAACCTAGTGTTAAGTCATCTGACTGAAATCTGTACAACAGATTTAAAAATCATTATCAGACCTTTAAAATGTCATAGAGATTCAAAGACAGAATGGCCAGTTTGCCTCTTTAAATTATAGTGAGTTCAGGGATGTTATTTCAGGAGCTTTTCCAAGACAGTGCACTGTCACAGCTTCATTGCTTCAAATGTCACTTCAAGTAGGAGCAGTTTTTATAACCACACGGTAAACTCAAGATAGTTTAATGGAAATGATTTCTTCATGTGTCAAAATGACCCCTTTGTTTCTCATTTTACTCTTTTGCTGCCTGAAGCTAATCTGGTTTTTGGGTTATCAGATCTAAGCATCTTACAATGCTGACTCTAGCAGCGGCATTCAGCTGGAATGCTGCCTTTTGTTTACTGGTTTCACCAGGCCTCCAGTGCTTTCTTTGGTCATCTGGTGGCTCCACTAATGTGATTTGCACTCTCAGGCTCTGCAGGTAGTCATGGGCTTTTAAAGGGAATTAGAGGAAAGCCTGCCACCCTGGTTGCTAATGAATCCACAGGGTATTTCTTGCTTGTGTTTTGTTTTTCCAGATTTTTGTTTTTGTATGTGTGTGTGTGTGGTTTTATGGAATTTTTCTCCTCTCTGCTCGAACATCAGTTTACCTGTCTATGGTGTGGTGATATTCATTTTGCTTTAAATGGAAGTACCAAATCCTATTGATCTGAGGGTCAATTTGCAGTTTTCTCAATAATTGTAAATAAGTATGGAAAAAATAGCTGGCTACACAAATATTTAAAACTTGTTTATTACAATAAATTATATAAAAAGCTTGTTCTTGGTAATAGATCTGGTAAAAAGAGACAAACCTCCACCTTTATGAAAATTCTTACTATTAAAATAGCAAATATTGGCATATATAGGGAAGTTGAAGTGTTTTGCTAATGAGGCTGAAGTTGGAAGTAAATTTTTGCCAGCACACCAGAAGTAGATGCAAGTTTATAAACACCCTCAGTGCAGTCTTACAAATTAGAGCCAATGAAGGACATAATTAAATAAGTATTCTATTAGAGTTTTTGAAAAAAACCCAAGTTATACTGGAAGAGCTTTTTATTATGAAAATTTTTTAATATAGTTTTATTATTTTTATTATGCAAAAGAGGACGTATACTCAAAACATCTGCTCCTTTTCTGAAACAGAGGAGAGTTTCAGACTCTGAGGACTGGAGTAGCATGTCAGATGCTGAGTGAGATGCCATTCCTTCTTATATCCCACAACCTCTTACTGAAGTATCCTTGTGGATTTGAGTGGGGATTAATAGAGTGATTAGGGTTTGTTTGGGTTTTTGTTGTTTTTTTGTTTGTTTGTTTGTTTTGGTTTTTTTTCTCAGATTAGTCCTGCAGTTTTCTTAGGGCCAGTATTTGGCTTGCACAAAAACAAGCACAATGTCAATGTTTTTAAAGCTTCAAGACAGTCTAATTAAGACTCAACTTACAGTGGCAGGATGTCCATATTTTTATATTTTTGTAAAACATTTTTCATCAGTTGCTATTGGTTTAGAATGGAAAATACCAGGTCTGTGATAAAAGCAAAATCTGAATAGGACTTTGGAAACAAATGGGCCCTTTCCATGCAAAACTAAGTAATATTGAATATATTCTTACTGTTATTTACTTTGAGAGCAAGTCTATCTGTTTACCCAGGTCTGAAGAATTTAGACCGACAAGAGTTGTGTCACTGATATGTAGTTTATAGGGTTCAGTCTTAAGATTAGAAGAAAAGGTTGAGAAAAATTGAAGTATCTAGGCAAGTTTCAGTGCTCACCTTGTGCTGTGTGTTTATGTTTTTAACATACTAACTGCATGTCAGAGCATGAAATTCTGTTCAAAGAATATCAGTAAAGTTGTTGAATTGGCATTTTTACTTCAGAAAAAATCACGTAGAAATTCAGGTGCAGGGGTTGTAACAGTGGACATATAAAGCAAGAGTATATTGATTGAGTTTTACTAGGTTGACAGCAGCTCTGAAGGTCCTGGTGACCCAGAAGTTTGCGACCCATGAAATCTCGGTTTTCCTTCTATTGGTAATGTATCTTGAAGTACAGAGGACTGGAAAATGCATCCTGGGTGACCTAACACATTGATTATATGCAAATAGAAAATTATTTTGGGCTTGTTGCTAAAAATGTGTTTGATACTAGTAAACATAAGAGATAAATTAGTCTGTTAAATGGTGTTCCCTCAGCACAAATTCACTGAGGCAAAAGCTGATCCTTACAGGTATGAATAAAATCTGCTGTATTTTCCTTTAAAATGCTGATTTCAGATGCTTGGCCATTTTGCTGAATCAGCTTCATCAGCTTGCATGCCAGTGCACAAAAATCAAAATTTTGCTTTATAAATGGCACTTGAGTGTGACTGAAGAAGACAAAGGGCAGTGAGGAATTGAGTAGTGTTATTCCTAAAAACAGTAAATATCCAAGGTTCCTGAAAGGAAGCCTTTAGCACACAGGCACACCAGCAGGCAGATTTTACAGCTCTGTCCAGAGCACAGAAGGAAGATAAATCATGGCCATCCCCCTCTCATTTTTGAAATGGTTCAACCCTGGGGTTTAGCTGAAGGACTTAAAGAGTTTTTGAAGTGCAAATAGACTGGTGAAGGGTAAACCTTTTCAGAGTTTCATTTAGATGGATTTTTTTTTTTTTCTATGTGGATTTCTGGCACCAGCTGAGATCTGGAAAGCCACCGGATTTTTTTTGTTTTTGATCAATCAAGCAAGCAGAACTTGCCATGGGGGTGTACATTCTCTGCATACGTATTGATCCTATTGTGTTTAAAAGTAGTTAATTTAATCGGGGCTTTTTGAAACCTTCCCTGGTAAAAGTTGCATTAATGAAGCTGTCATTTCAAGGTCATGTTTCAGTGTCAATAACTTAATGGTAATGACAGAAGTTACCTGTAAGTTTAATATCAATATTTCAGTTATTTCATGTTAAAATCATGTTGAATGATAACTGATTTTATATATGTGCATGTAAAAATGTTCAGCTTCAACTGAAAAATGTTACTCTCATAAAATGAGAGATTTTCAAAGCAGTCTGGAGTTACTAAACACATTAACACCAATGGTTGTGGTACTACTCACTGCTGCTTGGATCAGTACCCTTGGCCTGCCCTATTCCATCGGGAGTTTGACTCCAATAACCAGTTTTACACCTTGTCTCTTCTTCCAAAATGGTTGTAATGTCAGAGTTTTTACTCAGGGGTCTTGCTAGTAGTTTTGACCTTTTACCTCACATTTTGTCTTGTTTAAAAGCAGCAGCGTGCAGTAGATGGATTGCATATTAACTATAAACACTTCTCTCTACTGTGATAAATATTTGGAGATACAATGTGTAAGGGCTGGATGTATGATAAGACGCCTATTTGAGTGCAGAGTACAGAATTTGTAAGGTAGAATACAGTTTACTACTTTTTCCATCCATGTCTGATGCCAAGATCTTCAAGTATTTTGGATGAAAGCATTATATATTTTCAAGACTTTTTCCTGTGAGAATATGAAGTGCAGACTTGATTATTTCCTTCTTTGATTTGTTTGAGTTGGAGTTTCAGGAAGTTGTTCCGGGCATGTTCCATGACACTCAAAGTACAGTAGAGCTGGTGGCAAAAGTTGGATTCAGATACCAAGGCAGAATGTACCTGTACATCAGCCAAGCTTGGTTTTCTCATTGCTTTTCTTCTTGGTAGTTATAGTATGCCTTGGAACCTGCCACTTGCCAAGTACTGGAATCCCAGAGTGATGTGGACTGAACAGGCTGGGATGTGATGTGGAAAGCAGAGTCTTGCATACAACTCTTTCAATCATATACCAGTAATGGTTTTCTGTGGTTTCTTATTTGTGTTCTCCTCAGTTGAATGGGATTTTATCCAAGATGTCAATGTTGGATCACTTAGTGGTTCAGAAGGGGTCTGTAAAAGTGGTGTGAGGTCCAGAGTTGGGAACCTCTTTAGGAAGGACCAAACTGGTTGTTAGTTTAATATCTGTATATCGGATGCCCAAAATGGTACTGTGTGGCATACCGTGGGAAAATTGCCAATATAAAAAAATGGTGTATTTATACCTTACTTCTGTATTTAGTCTGGGGGTTTGATGTTGTCTGTGCTATGAGAGTGCAATAGAAAGAATCTACATCAGAGCAGGGACCTAAAATCATTAATCATTTTATCAATTATCAATTATTTATTTATTTATCAATTAATCAAATTAATAAATGTGGCTAAATACAATCAATGAACAAGACTTAAGAAGTCCATGTTGTGATTTTTCTCTGACTTTACATTGAACAGATGATATTTGGTTAACAGGCCTCCTGTCTTGGTCTTTGTACAACACTAGCTTCTATGACCATTAAACTCATATGCTGTCAATCTCACGTACTGTAATGATGTTAATTTCTTGTAGTGTTTGAAAACTGAACATGAGATTCTGTTTAAAGCTTTACTGATAGACAAGGGAATGCTTTGCATCTCACTGCAGAGAGGGATTCTCAGCATTTGTGGTGTCACTTTTGTGAGTATGTCACCAGGAGAAGTTAATATGACCTTTTCTTTGTTAAGCAAGAGTTTTCTAGCAACGTTCAGGAAGGACTCTTCTCACTTCAACAAGTCCCGTTCCACCAGCTGGATAGAGAATTTGGGCAGATTTCAAGTCAGCAGTTTTAAATTCAATCTTATTAGGCATAGAGGGCAGATTTTCATTGAGAAACAGACATTATTCTGTAGATGGATTTGTGGGTGTTGGCTGTAAAATCTATCATTCTAATTTAATTTTTTTCTAAGTGATGTGTGCTCAAATGTCAAAACACTGAGGAGCTGTTACTTGCAGATTGCAGATTTATCAAGCAGCTGTGACATTAAAGTAATCTTACTCTGGTTACAGTATGCATTTGTCAAGGGCACAGACTTGCTCAGTGATTCTGAATTCCTGTGGAATTTAGCTGAGCAACAGCTGGTCTGTAGGATGTGTAGATTTTAACAAGGTAATGTCTGTGTTTTGTTGAAGGACTTGTGTGACTTTCTGCTGAAACTGTTCCAAACTGCCTTCTTCCTCCATTCAAGTCTGTAAGATCCTGAAACAGTTTTTGTGTGAAATTTCTCTATTTTCTCTGAGTGTCTTGATTTTATCACAGGTAAATTCTACAAAATTCTCCCATGGAGTATTGGGGGGGGGGGCGGTGAGGGAAGAGGAAAATAAAATTGCGATCAACACCACAAACAACGGGTTAGGACAGAAAGGATACTCTTTTTGGCCTTTAATTGTGTCAGATTTGTGTTTTCCACAGTTGTTGGGTTTTTTGGTTTTGTTTTGGTGGGTTTTTTTTCACTTGATAGAAGTTTATGGTGCTGTGTCTGCCAGGATAGCCATGTCTTGGGGTTGAAGTTGTATTTCTCCCCAAGTTCCTAGAGGTGATGTTCTCTTTTGTTCACTCAACAGTATGGTCCTTCCTGAGAGCATCTGTCACTTTAGGCATTGTAAGATGGATGAGTCTCAAGTGAACTGCTAGTTGAAACAAATGGTGAAAACAAGAAACAACAAGGCGGTTGGAGGTCTTCATAGGGAACAGACAACAAGGAAGCAGTGTTAGAAATCAAAAGTAAGCCAGACAGTTGTGGAAGAAGGAGCCAAGATGAGTCACGTGTTAGAGGATCCCACAGGTCTTGGAAATGATGATTGGTAGCTGACAAATTCTGAAGAGATCTTCTGCATCTTGACAAAAATACTGTCAGTTTGTTTCCTGCTTCATTTGCAAATAATAAGGAGGATCAGAAGGAGATGATATGAACATCAGATGGAGAAACTGTGTTTTTTGTCACACTGTATTGTAAGGTTAGGACAAATTAATGCTGCCAGTAATCAGGAAAAGAGTTAGTGGTATTTTGTGTGTCTTAAATATTGTGTGATAATCTGTCAGTTCTGAGTGGGCATGTCACAGTATAAAACCAAAGCAACATATCAGCAGTTTAGCTTTTTTGGGGGAAAAAAATAAAACTCATAGCTGATGGTATTCCTGGAGCTACTTAATGTTTTTAAAGGGGTTAAGATTCACTACAGCGTCTCTGATTTAGCTGCACTAATTGAGTTAGACTTTTTAACAGAAAGAAAGTGGTGTAAAAAAGACCCACACATAAACCCTAAGAAAACTCCCTCAAATCCACTGACAAGCAGGTCCTTACCCCCCCACCCCCAAGCTGAGCAAAGGTCTGTGTTTGCAAAAGCAGCCGGCAAGGGACAAAAGGCACTTACAGCCCAGTGTGTGTCAAGGTTTGGGATGGGTCCAGGAGGATCTTGGCTTGAAAAATTATTTTGTCACACTGTTGGCATTGGTCCATAAGGGGAAGCACTGGTTGAAAGGCGAAGAAATTAAGATGATTAGAAGCTTTAGAGCTTCACAAATGGTAGAGTATCTCTCTTCTCAATAGATGTAAATAATAGATGAAAGACCAAGAGTGACAACAAAGGATCAGGGCCTTTAAGAGAATGTGTGCAGCCTGAATAGGGGTCTGTGGCCTAGGGGCAAAGGTCTTAGCTTTGAGTGTAATTAGAAGAAAATACAAAAATGTCATTACTAGCAGGTGAAATGTTCAGCACGTGTCTGAAAAATAGCAATTTCAGAGCCAGGAACTGCTGGAATTGGATTACTGACATTCTGCAATCATTGGAGTCTCTGCAGAGCCCTACAGTTTGGTTGGGAGCTGCGTGTGTTAACCTTTTTGGCCATCTGTGATGGGTTCGCTGTTGGCGTGGTGGGGGTGCGTGGTGCAGGGCAGCGGTGGCGGTCCCTGGCAATAGAGTTGTTTGGTGTCTTTCTTCAGGACACAGCAATCCTACTTGAAACCCCTTCTGAGCCAGAGACGAAGGTTATAGCAGCGCTCCTAAAGAGACTGGTTTTTAAAAATGCCATGGAGGGGAGGAAGCTTAAAGGCCTTGTGTTTTAAAACCTGGAGTATGAATTCTGGTGTACAGCTGCGTTCTGGCCTGTGTCTGGAGTCCCACCATTAAACCCTTAAAATCCCACTTATGAGCAACGGGGAAAATTCCTTTAAATCTTTTGGCAAAATATGGTCAGTTTCTATTGAGAAACCAAACCAGTTTGCCTAAGAAAGTTCTTGTCAAAGTCCAGTCAATGATCAGTTAAAGCTTTTTCTGATGTTAGCTATTGTTCTGTATAGCCCTAAGTAATTTAGGAGTTACTCTTCTGCCTGCTATGCCATTTTTGCCATTTCTTGGGGTATTTCAAGTGTATTTTCTTTTATGAACTGCAGTTTTTATTAGACATGTTTTCACTTCAATACTTTTATGGAAAGTCAGATAGGAGAGCAACCAGATAATTCAGATTTCATTTTGGACATTAATCTCCAGGACAGATAACTGTTTAGGTTGTTTCTTTTTAAACTAATAGTAAAATAATTACATCTATTTCATCATATTTTTAAGTGTTTCTGAAACAGTTAATTTTCTCATATTAATGTGCTAAATTCCTAATCTTTCATGTAGCAACTTCAGAGCCAAAAACGTTTAAATTCTGTGACAAGCTTGTATTTCTGTTAGAATAGAGAAGCAACCAAGCACTTTCAACCAAGTATTCCTATAAAGAAAGAAATGCTCTTTGAACTGGTTGGCCCTCCTTTCCCCACCCCAGTTCAGTTTTCACCCTAGACCGGGTTTCCACAGGCAGGTTTTGCCAGCTTGTTATAAACTACATGCTGGCATGAGTCATTCTAATTTTTTTCTCCCTTTTTATTTTTCAGGTGTTCAGGAGTTTTAAACAACTTTGCCTCAAGACTTCACAAACTCTTAGATGCATCCTTTAATCATGACTGTGTTTCAAATAGGTTAAAAGGAATCTGAAAAGGTACCGTACTTGCCTTTCCTAACAGGCAACATCTTGTACATTTGAGTTCAGCATCTGTGCTTTCATTTCCATTGTCTGCATTTTAGGAATGATGCGGACTGTAAATAATGATTTTATTTTTGCTTCAAGAACGTAAAATGTCCAAGTTCTTAAAAAATTTTGAAATCTAGTTCATATAATTAAACAGCCCCCACCAGACAGGGCTGATTTGTGCTTCCATTTTTTTCTTATGCATCCACAATGAGGGCAATTTCATTACTTAATGACAGTTCTTTTGAAGCTCTAAGAATTTTCCTTTGCTGTTTTACTTGGAGGCTGCAAATACCTAAGCAACTAGCTAAATATATGTTTCATGCACTTGGAGGGTGAATGTTTGTTTGTTTATTTGTCCTCTTAAAGGGTTTAAAACAAATGGGAAGAAGAATGCAGATCTTTGTAATGATTGGGATAGATTTGTGCTTCCAACTGAGATTCTCACAGGTCTTTTTTTTCTGTCTTCTAAAAGGGGGGAGGCCTGTCTCCGTACACAATATTGGGCTCACATAGTTTCTTGTTGCATTTAAATAGCCAGTGTACCCAGAAGGCTGAAGTTCTATTCCTGCTTTATGACCTGTTGTATCCCTGGGGCAAGGGCAGCCCTGAACCGAGCAAGGGGGTCATGGCCACAGCCCCAGTTCGGAGTGGTGCTTGTGGGTTCCCAAAACCTGCCTGCAGGAACATTTTGCTTGGTAACATCTGGAATATGGTTTAGGTCTGGAAGAGGGGGGAACCCTTAGGATTTTGCTTTGCCAGGTGCTAGGAGGAAGCAACATTAGGCTTTTTGTTTGGGGGGGGTAGGGGAGGCAGATTCTGTGGCCCTGAAGTTAGGCTAAACAATTGCAGAGGTCAAAGGACAGCTGAGTGCGGTCAATGAGACACCCTGGGGTGTATTTTGTTACTTAGTAAAAGGAGCAGCATCCTAAAACCCTAAAGGATTCTCTTGAAAATCTGTGTTGTGAAAAGGTTTTATGAGTCTGATGGCAAAAAGTGCTGATTTAGCTAAGGAATGCTGGCTTTTGTCTAAATGAAAGGCTAATCCTTACCAAATGTTGGCAGCTATTATAGTGCAGTCAATGTGGACCTGAAAGGACAGTTAGAGTAGAAGTGTACTTTGGGAATCTCAAATGTTTATCATTTTAATGGTTCTGTAACTGAAAAGATTTCTAAACTTTTACCTTTCATCCTAAAAATGATACCATGAGCAAAATATTTGAAAACGTAAAAAGTAAAATCTTCACTTATAATTTAAAGAGCTGTTCCTTAGGGAGCTGCACCCACCCGGTTATTCTATAGTCCCTAACAAATTTGCTTTAGATTTTCAGATTATTGCCTGGCTTAAACTGTAACTTCTTTTAATCTACTGACATTTATTAATTGTTTGAAAAAAAAGAAGTGTGGTTTTTTTCTGGTCATGAATAATTTTTGCTGTAATTTTTGCTCACAAAAAAAAAAAAGAGGAATAGATTTGGGGTAATTAATCCCTACAATTTGTTTAGCATTATCTTTCTTTAAAAGGACAGCTTATTAACACTTAACATTTGCCATAGAAACAGATAAGAAATCAATGTCAGAGCCAAGACCTTGTAAATAACCCAAAAGGAAATGTAATAATGGCTGTCCTCACCACAGAGTTGGTGGGGGAAGGACTGGGCATGTGGCAGAAAAGGTTCAGTGCTTTTTATTTTCCTTTGGAAGGGGGGGGTTGCTGCAAGGCACAACCCGGAGCCTCCAACTCTTTGGCCCTACTGTCTTACACAAACAGTCATTGTTGGATTAGGAAGAAAAAGGTTCTTGGGAGCCAGTGGTGGTGGCATTTTTATAGTGATTAACCTGGTGTTTCATCGTGATCTTTAGAAGAACTATATAATGAGAGTGAAAAAGAAGGAATTGCATCATTTTCAAGGGGTGGGGGAAAATGAGCAAAGTAGTCAACAAGTTGATTTGGTTTATTTTTGAAAGAAACCTGCTTGCAAAATACAGTTCCTTGTAGAGCTTAATTTTTAAACTCTTTAGAAGTACTCTATACAGATGCTTAGCCTTGATTTATGTCAAGGTTAAGGCACATTTAAACAAATGAAGTTGGGAGTGGATAAACCTACTAAAATACAAATCGTCTATTACACACAGAAGAGGTTTGTATAGCATTCAGGTTACTGCAAAACTGACACATGTCTTGAAATTCTCCTGATAACCCCTTCTAAACTCATCAGGAATGATAGCATGTGTTTGAGGGGTACACAAGGGAGCAGCCAGATAAGACAGAGATGGAAGGTCAGGCCATAACTTTGACTTTCTAGGCTTGAGCTTCATGCTTTTGCAATAATGAATGAAGAAAGGATAAAGGTGATACATTTATCAATGAGATAGGACTGGCTTTTGCTGTAGAAATTCAATGAGATGTCTGTTTGAGTCTATTTTCAGCTTTATCCCTGTAGACAATGACTATCATATTTTACATATATACTTGTATAGAATTAAGGGCTATATAAAATAAACTGTGTATTAAAATGGCTTAGATAAGTACATGTTTGAGCCATAATGCTTAATTTTATTTGTAACTCCAGAATTTAACTACTCAAAATATGTAAAATGAATTTATGTGGGTTATTAAGATTTTTATTTTCTCACCTACTGGAGAAAATTGTTCTGTATCTATAGTGTTTGTTTATCTGGTGTTTGGCTTTTGTTTGTCTTTCAAGTGGATTTTAGCCCACAGTGAGAATTTTATGCATAGTCTTTATATCCTGCTGTGGCAGCAGTCACAAACAAATATTTTGAGCACTAGTTTCTTGAGTGTCAGGATTTACTGGAAGTTTTATATGCATGCTGTCAAAAATGCACAGAACCTGTGAATTTTCTGTGTTGCTGACTCGTTAATCCATAATAGCACCTTTGGGAATCAAGATTGCCTCTGCTAGTGTGTTCATGTTGCAATTAAATTAAGTCCAGCCTGTTCACATCATTAAAACTTTTGGGAGAAATGAAAGTAAAGAAGCACATCTGATGTCTACAACAATTAAAGTATTTTATTATAATTTTTTCTGCTTCCAAGACACAAAACCCCCATACATGGTTTTTCATAATGACTGATAAGTTGCATCACATTATAGAAATGTTGTTTGTGGAAGTTTACTCCACAAATAACTTTTGAGGTTCCTAAGTGTCTAGAAAAGGTAGTTTGAATGTCAAAACTCTTCTTTTTAGTTACATCCCTAGATATGATGTTCAATTTTTCTTCTATCAATTGCCCATTTCTTGCAAAATTCATCCTAGTTAAAATTTAGGATGTTGCAGTAGTGATGGGCATCTTTGATCTCAAACAGGGTTGCCTCTAGTAATTTCAGAGATTCTGGGCAGAGCTTTGTTTATTTTACAGAAGAATTTGTGGTATTCTGGGGAGGGGAGAAGGTAGAGTCAGCTTTGACACATGACAAACACATGTTGTGGAAAAGGAGGAACTCTACAAAGCATTCTGCCCTTGGAAGTTCATTTCCACAAAATTGTATACAAGAAATTCATTGGTTTTTCAAATAGAAATTCTATGAGCAATTTAGACACCATTTCCCAGCAGCAAAGAAGTTGCAGAAAGTGTTTGGATGCCATTAAATTGACATTACTGTTGGGCTTAAGCTGATTGTTACGGTTTTTACCTATGCAGAGTTTTCTTGTCTGTTCACTGAATTGCTTTTTGCATAGAAATGACCATGACAACAGCTGGCTTTGCTGTGTTGGTTTTTCTTCTTGTCACTCCATCATGTGCTAAAAGTGACTGCAGAAGAACAACGTTAAATATGCCTCTCTATCCAGAGACTACATGGGAGCTTTAGATAAGAAAATATTTGTCCCTTTCTAAAACTTACTTAGAGTTGAAAAGAGCAGAAACATGATCATTTAGACTGATTTGAAAATGGTATTTTTGGAAGAGCTGTGCAAAAATGTGCTCTGAGTAGACTTGATGAACATTTTGGTACAACCCTCTGTGAAAGAAGAAGGGCTCTTTTCCACCTTTGCTGGTTCCTTTTTACAGATGATGGTTTCCAAGCCTCATAAAACCAAGGAAAACTCTCTTCCAGGTTTGCCTTGTTTTCAGACAGGGCTCTAGGGAGGAAAACAATCCTTTTTCAGAGGATGTAAGGAGCAAACCATTTACCTAACCTTCTATCCAAGTGCATTAGTGAAAGCTAGCTTGATTACTTACAACTGACTTTATTTCTTCTTGATTTAATTTTATTTTTTAATCTAGAAATCTGTGGTAGGGATTTATGTCATAATCTTCCTCTAGAGGGAGTGGAACAAAACTTCATGGTGCTTTTGGCAGGACTATGCACTTTACAGATGAAGGGGATGAGGGAAATGCCACGTGTCAGGCATTTGGATCCAGGGTCTTACTCTTTGTACAGAGTCATAGACACGCTCTGGCTGCAGAGACCATTTCTTTTTTGAATTGGTAACCCTGAAATTACTTTCAGGTTGCATATTTGAAGAACTGCCATGGTACATTTCCAAGTCTGCCATCTTCGGAGGGGAAAAAAGATTGCTTGCCACAAAAGAAAGGTTGAAGCTAACAAAGTTTTACTCCAGTGCTTCATTTTTAGCCTGTTGTAACTGTCAAAAACCAGAACATGCACCAGATAAGATGAATACTTTGGAAAAAGAAAATATTAAGTGCATGTTCTTGAAGAGTTGGGTCGTCTCTGTTTGGAAAGTTTTAAGAGCCAATGTAATCTGTCTTACCATTATGCATCTTAATCAAAAGGATTTATTTTTACTAGTGCCAGTTGGTACATGTTTCTAGAGTTGAGAATTTTCAGAACGAAGTAACATCTCTGCAAAATGAATAGTTTATATTGCTTGCAATAAAAGTTTCCTTGCCTCTTTTATTTAGTAGCACTTTCACATGAGAAACCTTACAAAAAAAAGAAAGAAAAGAACATGTGAAAAAACACCTTTATTGCAAACATAGATACCTAGGATGATCCTTACTAAGGATTTTCTTGTTAATGCTTTACTTTACAGTCTGATGTTGAGATGTGTCAAAATGGATTGCATTTTAGCTTCTATTTTCTGTATCTTAGTGAATTTTTTTCTGGTTTCCTCTCAAGTAGTGTCATCTTGGTTAACAAACTTTAAAAATGTCAAGCATAAATTCCTATATAAATGGTAGCTTCTGCCTACAATAAATAAGTAACATAAGCTATTATGCTTAAAACTTTAATTTTTGCAGCCTAGTGGCCTAGGGATTTACAGTAATTTACATACATGGTTTGCTAAGCCATAATGCACAGGCCTACTCCACAGTCCTATTGAAGACAACACCAGGCAGGTGGATATGTACTTACAGTACTGAGTTCTAAAGGCGGATCAGAAGTGGTGCAGAGAGAATGAAAAATGAAACACAAAAGCTGAGCAAACTCAGTGGTTGGAAATTACTTTAACATCGTTATGTTCATATGGGGGTGTTCTTAGTCCAGTTGTGTTGAAGAGTTGGTCACAAACTTCATGGACAGAGCATTCAAAGTGTGCTTGGCATTGTAGGTGAACTGCTCATCTAAGTACCCAGACCACATGTGCTTAGCAGATCATCATCCCTTTCTTTTTCACCAGCAGTGCCAGTTGAGGTGCCATTATTAATGCTCCTTTTTATGGCATTATATGGCTCTTTTGAAACACTGGTAACTTTCACTTTCTCAGCATAGAAGCAACCCCTCAGGAAACAAACAAATAAAAAAACCCAATACATAATTCATCAGAGCAATTAGTGATAATTACCAGCATTAAAATTTTTGACAAAAATGACCCTGTGTTTCATATTTAACAAGATGTAATAAGACCATTCACTGAACTTCCCAGTCATGGAAATTATTTTTTTTTTAATGGTGTGATATTAGACAGTGTTCCATTGAAATAAATGTTGAATCTCCATTAAAAACAAACCTTTAAATTAAATGATGCATCTGAAAAGATACAATTTACTTTATAGATGACTGTAAACTACATAAATAGATTTTGTCTCTAATACTTCAGAATAGTTTGTTTTAATTGTTAATTACTAAATATAGTTGTTAGCTAGTAACTTACAGTAAGATCTGTGTATTAACAGAATGTGTTATCAGTGAATGACTGTACACTTATGTATGAAAAGTATCTAAAAATAACAAAGTTTCAGTAAAAATATGCTGGGGTTGGGAACACTTACCAATTTTGAATACCTTATTTAGGAAACAACTTTGGGCTTACATTATTACATGAATTGCTTATTATACTACATTAATTTTATATTTTATGTTATTAAGAGTGATAGCTGGATGAATTCATAGAATCATAGGGTGAATTGGGCTGGAAGGGACCTTAAAGATTGTCTAGTTCCAACCACCCTGCCATGGGCAGGGACACCTTCCACTAGACCAGAAGTCTAGTCTATGCTCAGAGTCCCATCCAGCCTGGCCTTGAACACTTCCACAAACGGGACATCCCCAACCTCTCTGAGCAACCTGTTCCAGTGCCTCACCACCCTCATAAGTGAAAAATTTCTTCCTAGGATCTAAATCTATCCTCTTTCAGTTTAAACCCATTCCTTCTTCTTTTATCACTCTGTGCCCTTGTCAAAAGTCCCTCTTCAGCTTTCTTCTAGGCCCCATTAGGATGCTGGAGGTCTGCCTGGAGTCTTCTCCATACTGAATCGCCTCAGTTCTCCCAGTCTTTTCTCACAGTAGAGGTGCTCCAGGCATCATCTTCATAGCTCTCCTCTGGACTTGATCCACCAGGTCCATATCATTCCTATGCTGGGGTGTCACAAGGGTAAAGGAGAGGGGTGGAATCACCTCCTTTGACCTGCAGGCTAGCCTTCTTTTGATGCAGCCCAGGATATGGTTGGCTTTCTGGGCTGTGAGCACACATGGCTGGGTCATGCTGAGCTTCTTGTCTACCAAAATCCCCACATGCTTCTCCTTGTGGCTGCTCTCAATCTGTATTTTATCCAGCCTGTATTTTTGCCTGGGATTGGGTATATGCCACAATCCATATGCAGAAATTTACCCTTGGCCTTGCTGAACTTCATGAGGCTTGCATGGAACCATCTCTCAAGCCTGTTGAGGTCCCTCTGGGTGACATCCCTTCCCACCACAGTAACCACTTTATAGAAGGCCACAATTTGCCCTTAGTGAAGCTATGTTGACTGTCACCAGTCACCTCCTTATTTTTCGTTTGCCTTAGCATAGTTTCTAGGAGGATCTGCTGCATGATCTTGCTGGGCACAGCAGTGATTCAAGCACATAACTACCTGACTGCTAATGTGCTAAGCTCTTAGAAGAATAAATAGTAATTCATGTCTGCAACTAATTGCAAAATCAAAATTACACAGTAAAAATATGCCTTGATCCTACAGCTAGGATTAAGCACCATTACTGATTTGGTTGTATTCCACTGACATTAATAATGTGCTTAATAGTTGTATTGATTTAGAGCGGAGAACATAAGACAGCTATGTATGAACATGCATGTTTTAAGGAAACAGGCTAATTCAAAAGTGCTCCACAGTGATTTTTTTTTTCGTGCAGTCAGAATAGACTAGAGCCACATAATTAACTCCTGAAAGCTTTTATATCATGAAGAATATAGACCTATACATGTAAGATTTATACTCCGCTATATAATCTTCTCATTCTTAGTTATATACGAAGGAGCATTTCTTTTTGTATTACTGGGAACTGATTTTTTTTTTTTTTATTTTTTACTCTTTCATGGCCTTTATAGCAAAATTTGTTTACATCTGACTTTCTGTCATTGTCTACAACCCTGTATCATTGACATTTCAGTGATAACACCCGGGAGTGCAATGGGAGAAAACTAAAAAGGATGTATATTTTTTTAATATTATAAACACAAAATATGGTTTATTTATGGTTTCTAATTAAGTTCCTTTTTTTCACAGTAGGAAGGCAGATGAGGAAAAATTAGGAAAATATTATATTCACAAAAGCTTGAGGTGGAGGGCAGGGTTCTGTGAACAGATGTGCATGAGTGAATGAGAGTGTAAAAGAGACAGTAATAATGTATGGATTCATGTTGGTGGTGACAGAACATATAGTGCATATTTCTACACAAATGCTCATTTACATAAGAGAGCATTTGCCCATGAAAATAAGCTGTGCATTTAAAATAGTCAGCAGAAAACATTCTTTTTGATTTCAAGTACCACACCAAATAGTATCCACTACAGTTTTGCTCTATTAAGGTTCCGGTCTCTTTATAGTACTTTCTTTCATGTAGCTTGCCATATCCAGGCAGGTATATATTACTTTAAATGCTTCCAACATGGCATCATTTATTTACAGTTCTCCATAATTTTGGCATATTGTGTAGTCACTGTATCTGAGTTTGCATACATGAAGTACTGAGGTCAGATGTTTTCTTTCATCTGCTTGGCGCATCTGTTTTCGGACGAAATGGCATGAAATGATGTTTGGCACGTGCTTAACCTTAAATCATCTCAGTCCTCACTAGAGCAATGTGCTGAGCATCCCCAGTGCACTGACTGTACCAGTTCAACATACCCAGAATGCAGTGGGTTTTTTCTGAGTGAGACCCATAACCTGGAGAAAAGTAAAGCCAGTGCAAGGTCGTTACAGTTCTGTCACAGAGCCTCATGTGCAGCAATCTTGCAAAATGACTTCGAGCTGCAGTTTGGGGATAAGACAAACTGACTGTTTTTACGTTTATGTAGTTTGGTTCTAACTATACAGGCCTAACTCTAAAATGGTGTTTTAAAACTTCAAGCTTAGAAGATCATAGTTAAAGATTCTGGCAGAGTATTATCAGAACATTTGAAATATGAAGGAATATGCACTGTGTTAGGCTGTAAACACAAGTGCTGAAGTTAAAACTACTGAGCTACTGTTTTGTAAAACTTGACTTGAACTTAACTTGCAGTGACTTTTGCACCATTGCACCTCTCACATATTCTGTGTTTGATTGTTGTTGTAAAATCCTCTTTATTTGTACAGCTTAGTAGGTAACACTGTTAAAAAGAACTCAAGAAACATTTCAAACTCTAGGTAAAAAAAAAAAAAAAGGCATTTCAGTTTCTATTTCTTGGTGTTTTTCCTTTTTTTGCCTCAGTGTTACATCATTGCTGGTTTATTCTGTGAAGCTGACAACTCCTAGATCACAGAATTTTTAAAAATGCAATCCAGATTTAATTTTTGCACTGTTTGGGAGTGATTTGAAGTTGATGGCTTCAGACATATAAGTTTAACTTAGTAACACCATCCTGCATTTGGGTGTTAATTTTACCTCTACTATGTTTATTGTTTTGTGAGCTGTGCCTGGGGACTGTGGGAATAATCTTGGTGTGGAAAGGATGGAGCAGTAAGGGCATAGCAGTCTCTTTACTAACACCACTTTTGATTTGCTTTCTGTATCATATTGTGGGAAAACAGCTGCCCTGTTCCACCATTCTGCATGTAGCTCTGTTCTGTATGCATTTGTCTGTCTCTGTCCAAGGAATTGTCCAAATCCCAGGTAATATAATGCAATACTCCAAGTAGAGATACTATTAATTGAGTAGTAAAAGGAAGAACATTCTCAGGAAAAAAAGTAGGTGTTTCCTATTTCTCTGATTCAGTAATGGCAACATCAGACTGAAAGAGGAGATTCTAAATGGTATTGGATGCTAACAATATTTGCTTAAAAATAAAATGAAAAGTAAAAATTAAAGGAAACTACATTGTAAATAGAGTCAATGCAAACTAATGATTCATTTTTCTTGAAAGACATTGTGATGAGTTACCTGTCACAGTTTAAGAGTATAAACTCTTTACAGTTGAGTTTGAATATCCTTAACCAAGACAAAAATAGGATGAGAATCTCAGGATCTTGAAAGGACTAGGTGGGAGGGGAAGGGGTTCTTACAAAGATTATGAGATAGTGGATCTGTTAATGAGACTGCTCTACATGGCAGTCTTGTATTGACTCATGCATAAGTCTTCCCCACTGAATGCTACAGTTAATGCTGTGCATGGACTTTAGATTTTGAAGTCTATGCTTGTACTTAGTGTATACATTTGTTATTGTCATTATTAACTGATATCCTTTCTGCTTGTATGCATGTTCATGATACATCCTAGTGATGCTCTAACGGGAAAGAAAACTGAATGAGAGTGGTGTAAATGGTAAAAAATGCTAGTTGTACCTGAAACAACCAGTTCCCAAAAAATTCTACAGCATAAAGAGATGGCTGGTTTCTCTTTGCCTGAGATAACCCTTTGAGATACAGAAACTGTGCTGGGCCTGGCAGTGCCTTTGTGAAGGAACTTGCTTTCTTTTCCTTTGAAGAGAAACTTTCCTGTGGGGTTAGGCCAGATCAGAAGCCAGATTATGTGTTTTGGAGAACACAATTACATTACTAGGTTAAACACAAAGTAAGGACTTGATAGAGCTGACTTAATGGAGGGTGTTTGCATCAGATTCATCATTCACTATCAGGTAATTGTGAAATTGCTTTAAGCCATAACAACAACACTCACCCCTCCCTCATCCTCCAGTTCAGTTCCTCTCCTTTAAAGTCTCTGGGGTCGTGACCCACCTGGAGGCCAAATATGTGGTATCTGGTGTACTGAATGATCTGATTATATTTTTACTAGCAGAGCCTTCAACTCAGTGTGCAGTTCTGGCTCCCAAGAGTTATTGAGTAACAATCCACTTTTCAGAGGTTACTTTTTTTTTTTTTTTTTAATATGTAAAGGACCATAGTCACCTGTTTTCCTAACTAAAAGTGGGTAGTGTTTACTGTACTTACACACTACAAGTCTGCTACACCTGGGGTCTGGTTCCTCTTGAATATCCTGTGTCATGTTTTTGCATAGATCTTCTGAAACCTGGATGACTGCATGGAACAATATTATTTACTTGAATTGACAAGATTTTCTTGTAAGTTCAGTTTCTGAGTTTGGAAGAGTGATCAGTATTTCCCTGGCTCCTTTACCGCACAGTTAAGTGATGCAGTGTTAAAATCAATCCTCTTTGAATTTTTGCTTTTGTTACTTTTATTTCTGTCTTCTGATGGAAGCTCACAGCAACTGTAGTTTTGCTTTCCATAGTGAATGCCCATATTAGTTTTTTTATTAAAAGCTATAGCATTTATACTTTATTACTTGTGGTCAGGTTAGAGGAGTTTCATGATTTCCTTGTTCATGTGCCTTTGTTAGGAGCCAGATTGAGATGTGAGGGCTGCCTTCAAGCTCTGTTGTAAGGCAACTCTTACTCCAGCAAATCTCACAGTTGATTAATCCTCTAGTTCAGTCATGGGCCACTGCAAAGAAGACTTGAAGTGGGCTTAGGAAATTTGCTTTGAAGAAGCATAGCAGCAGTGGACATGTGTTGGGTAGTAATCGGGATGGCTTAGTATCTGAATCTTTGCAGAGAAGTACCCTGAGTGTGATAAAGCCTGGAGGTGCAGGTGATCTAAATTTTAGAAAATTATTCTCTTATTTCTTGTTTTACTGAAGATTTAATTTTGAAATTATTAAATTTTAATAATGTCTTCTAATCTCCATAGTAAGTTCTAAGGAAATAAAATAAAATCTGTCTGTGTAGGGTTGTGAATTTGGTGAGGCAGAGGGAAAGCCTGAGGGTGGCTGTTGCTAAATTTGACCTCCTTCCTTGTTAGAGTGGTGGGGTAGGAGAAGGTATAGCAGCTAAATACATATATACTTTGCATATATTAACATTCTGTACAGTTCAATCCAGCTGTTGCCAAGAGAAGTAGGCAACTCAAGAATTACACTTTTATCCATCCAGTGGTGCAGGTGCAAAAGAGTGAGGGTTGGAATACCGTATTACAGATGTGCAGATTGCTCACTGCTGGGAATCTAACCAGCTCTGTGCTGAGCTAGCTGGAATTAGTGCACACATAGATATGGGAAAAATTACTTAACCTCAAGTCAAACCTCTTACCCTTTAGAAATCTCTCAGAGCGTGAAAGTAGGCTCCAGCATAGTTTGGTGCAGTATTGCTGGGTACAGGACAGTGAACGTGAGGGTGAGCACCGATGTGTCAGTGCTGGACGGTATAAAAACAGGCGTGTGAGATCGGGGAGGAGCTGCTGAGTCAAGTCCAGCTCCGTTTTCTGTCAGACACTGTGTCAGATCCTGACTACTGCACTCAACTCTGGAATGCCTCACATCCTCCTGAGCTCAGTGATGCATCAGATGTGCAGAATTTTAAGGAAAGCTTTCCTTAATTCCACTCCAGAAAGCAATAAGTGTTGTTTGTTTGTTTTATTTTTACCAAATGACCTCATACAGGAATGTTGGATAGACATATTATTTGGATATCTTTTTTTAACAATGAGTATTAATTTAGTTAGGTTAAATAATTGGTTTTGGTCACATTTAAATGTAGATATGACAAATACCTGTCTTAATAACAAAAATAGGGTTTTCCTCTTTCCCCCCCCCCCCTCCCTCGAACTCCAGCAATTTAATTTTCCCCTAGACTCTTTGCTGCCTCCTCAAGCCCCCGGAGCACACTCTAGAAAATGTTTAAAGCACGTCCTGCTCTGCTGCCTTCTCTGCCGCTGCTGAGCTGTGCTGCCTCTGCCTCCCCTTTTCACTGCAAGCAGAAAACTGAAGCACTTCCCAATTGCACCAGGCATTTAGGGGTAGAGTCAAAAGCAGAAACACTGAGGCTTTACTACCTTTTTGGAGGCTAGATCAAGATGGCACAACCTGAAACAGGCAGTAGCTCACCGTTGGAGGCTCTTGCCACCTCCTCTCCCCTGCAGAAGGAGAGCCCCCTGCTCTCCACTCCCCCCAGCTCCCTTGAACGCCAAATGAGGCCCAGGTGCTCTAATGGCCTCAGGCAGCGTTAGGAAATCAGCTGCCCCATGCTGTTCTCCAGGGCTCCCAGCTTCCTCTGCTGCAGCCCAGCAGGACCTTGGGCCACTCTGCCCTCAGAACTTCTGCCTGCCCCGTCTTGCATAAGCGTTTCCCTGACAAGCCTTCCCCGTACTCCTCTTCCATGCTTCCAAGCTAAAAACATCCTCTGGTGTTTTTAACCATCTCTCTCAGGTAAATCTGTGGCAATAACCATCCACATGCAAGTCTCCTGGTATAGACACCAGGGACGCTTTTTTCTGCTTGTGTGCATCATATGCTTTATTAATAGTTTCCCATCAAAATGGAAATAGTTGTCACAAGTTGTATACAACATGTAGGTTGTAGAAAACATGGAGGATGAACAGAGTGCAGGCAGATGATGTGCTGTGGGAATTGTGATTCTTAAAGATTAATTAATTTTTATTGTGGTATTTTTACTAAAGTATTTTCATTTGAATACTTATATGCATCATAGCTGACATAAATAGCACAGAAATGAAATTTCATGGCATGAAATTTGTTGATGTAATAGTTTGTCATGATTTCACTGACATTTATGGCAGTATGATTACTGATTTCAGTAAAAATCAGGATTTCAGTCACTTAGCTGATTTTGATCAATTCTTTGTTCAAGGGCATCTGACAGGTTTAGTGTACTGCAACTTTAATACTGCTTCAGCATAACTTTTCCCTAACTCACTTTCTAGTTGTGTGTTTGTATACACTCCCATTTCCAAATTTAATGAAAACTTATAGTAGAAAAAAGAGAATCTACTTGTCTTAAGTACTTTATTGCTGAAATAGTAAAATGTGTCATGTTAAGAAATTGAGTTTTTATTTTATCGTCTCTGGTTGAGTTAGGGAAATGCAGTTGCCATAAAATTTATTAAAGGCCAGTATAAGTTAGAGATGGGCTGTTATTTTCCCAAAGTTTCTGAACAGGGAACTGAGCCTCTGCCCAGGGTTAGAGGTGAGTAGTTAGATTCATTTTGTGTCTGTGTATCGAGTAGTACAGCAATATTTAGTTCTTAGGTATTTGTCTACACCAGCAGACCTAAAATGCTGCTAGAAGTGGCTGTCATAATTATTGCCCTTTTACAGGTGACCCTGAGAACCTTGAGCAACCAAATGATAAAGCTGAAGTGGAACTGTAGGTTTTCAAAATGCCAACTTACCTTCTTGGCCAAGGTCTCTTCCTGGTCATAGGGCTAGGTGACATCTAGTGAAGGGAAGTACAAAGATAATGTTATAAGGCTTTGTAATTTTCTGTCTATTGATTTAGAACTTTTCTCTGTTGGAATAAATTTCTCTGAAAGTGCAATCTGCAGAATATTGGAAAATGTTAGATTGCTGTTTCTTTGGAACAGATGTCATATGGTATAATGATGCAGTAAAGTGGAAAATTTCAAGTTTCAGTGAGTCTCTCTTAGCTCATTTTAAAACCTTCCATTGCCATCCTGTTACTAAGTGTTTACATTTGTGAGTCTGCATCCTAGTTCTGGGTGCACAAATATAGCAGTCAATGGGCTGTGTAATGGAGAAGAAATGATCTACAGGTCTGTTTGTGCTTGAATATTTCATGAAGTTCATAAATTCACCATCGATATAAATAGAAATACTAATCCTTAAAGCGGATATTTAAGAGATTGTTATCACTATACTAGTGTAATTTAAAATAAAGACATTTCACTGTATTTGTTGCATATGGTTTAGAAGTTATTGATTTCTCTTTTTTACTTATATCTTTTGTTGTAAGAGTATGGTTAGGTGTCCTTTGGTTGATCAGAGTACATGTAAATCATAGTGTTACACTGAAGACTCTGAAAAGACAGAGACTAACCTTCCACATAGTTTCAGTTAATTAATTAATTTCAGGAGTAAAAATTCAAGTTACTGGATTTCTCTGTGTATTGCTTCTCTTCAAATGATGGCATACTGACAAGTAAATCATGCCAACACAGTTTGAAAACAAGTGATGAAGCCCAAATTGATTTAAAAATTTTTTTTGGTGTTATGTGCCCCTGTGTATCCTACTGTGAATATCCTAAAACCCCCCCCAGTAATAATGTTTTTATCTACCCTCCATTAATTTTTATACCAGACAAGTTCTTGAGGCTGTTGAGAGGCTGTGTATGCAGAAGACCGAGAGCAGTGTGGTGGAAATGTGCTAAAAGCTTATTGGAACAAAAGGAGAGATTGAGAGAGAAATATGGACATGTAGTACTAGTTAGCGGTGTTGTTTTCATAACCTATTTTCTTGCAAACTTTGTATTACTGTCATGATGGATGATAGTAAGACCTCACTCTTCATTTGTAAATTGTCTGCTTATGCACTTTCCCATCCCCTTATCAGCTGTTTCCTTTGTGGTTTTAGATCATGGGGAATTCATACGCAGGGCAACTAAAATCTGCCCGTTTCGAGGAAGCCCTTCATAACTCCATAGAAGCTTCTCTGAGATGCAGCAGTGTTGTCCCACGGCCCATCTTCTCACAGCTGTACCTGGATCCTGACCAGCCTCCTTTCTTGCCGGAAGGTAACCATGAAAGTATGGCACATTTCAGTTGTTTTTCTGTGTGTGAAAAGGGTGGGTTGTATTTTGTTTAAAAAGAAAAAAACTGCACGAAAGTTTGTTGTGTGACACAAAATCTGAACCTTGGGCATGATTAAAGAGAAAGAATGGCATGCTGGTTATTTTAAAAGGAGATAGATGCAAGTACTGTTGATAAGTTTAATTTTTTTAATTATTTTTCTTTTTTCTAGTTTTTATCCGTTTTTCTTTTCTTTTATTTTTCTTCTTCAGACGTGAAGCCAAAGGTAGAAGAGTTGGATAAAGAGTTAGCACATCGTTATTCACAAAATGGGAACCTGGACTTTTCTGCCAACCAAACTGTTAATGAAATGGAAGATGAAGAAGAAGATGAAGACATGTCAGATTCAAGTAGTCCACCAATCCCATACTCACAAAAACCTGCCCCGGAAGGGTCTTGCACTACTGATGGTTGGTGTCCTTTTTGTACTGCATGACCTTTACAATTAATTCTAACTATAATGTGCACTCTCTACAGTTAGAAACTCCTGAGTTAGAAGGTCTGAAAATACAGTTTATAGTCTAAACCTTAAATCTGTCAAAATATGTATTAGGAGGACTTGTTTCAGGACATAACATGCAATGTATTATTTGAAAGCAGTGTCTAAGACCGGCTGTGGCACTTTGTTAGTTTGTGAAAGCCCCTTATTGTCTGTGGTCATCGTTGGTTTACTGTCCTCAAAGAAGTCACCTGAGTTGACATCAGTATGAGTGGGTTTTAATCTATACCTAAATTATTCTGAAAAACACTGGCAAAGCTGGATTTAGTTACTTCTATGGGCAGATGGAAGAGTTTGGAGAAGAGACTTGGTGTACTTTCAGCTGCCAAGGTGATAAGAGCATTGGTAGTAGAAACTTGTCTGGTTTGTCTTCCCCATGTGCCTGCTGGCCATTGCCTACTTACCCTGAGCTGTCCTGATTGTTGCTCGCGAATGAGCAAAATTGTTGACAGCACTATATTTGTTTGGTTTTAAATGTGTTAAAGAAAGGGTCAGATCATTATGCATATTCCTACTTGGACAAAGTAAAATTGATGTAATTGGTTGATCTGATCCTATAATTGTTCTATTCTGAAGATTTAACTTTCTCACAGAAAGAAGATTTACTTGCATTTATTAGATGTGCTTCTCGTAAAAACATCCTGCTGCTCCTTTCAGACACTTGGAAACAAACAACTGTTTCCACCAGGTCCAAAAGCCCTTCTTGACATTTTATTCAATATACCACGGAAATATGGAATTCCTTGTGCAGAGTGCATCAAAATTTGTAATTTGTAAAATGGTTTTGTACCTTGCTGAAGTGTATGGTTATGTGCAGTGACAGAAGTAAATACTCATCATTGGTAATTCTGTGACATTTTGGTGGGGAGAGGGAGATTAGTTAGTGGCACATGTTGTCTTATTTGCCTTTTCCACTTCCAAATGCAGCTTGCATGAGCATGTTTACCCTCCATAACAGTGTACTGCCAGTTCCCTGTAGCACAAAGAACAGAATGGCTGGCTGTTATGAGAAGCTGGGGAATATCGTTGGGAGAATTTGTTATTCTATTTATTTTCTATTCTTTCAAGGTTTGTAAATTGGTTGGAGGAGAGAAGCAGAAAGTATAAAACAATGTATTCCTAGGAAGATATTCTCAATTGAGTATTGATAAAGTCCACAAAACTTCCTGTGGAGAAGAGGAGCAGTACCTTTGCCGCCTCTGCTCAGGATTGCTTCATACGGCTGCGCTTTCTGGCATGGCATTGCCAGGAGGTGCTGAGCTCTCAAACGCTCACTGTAGTGCAGAACTCTGCTGTGGCTGCAAATTGCACATCACAGCGTTAGTCCCAGTTACATAGTAGGTGCTCATCTATATGTGTATGTAATATTAAGCTTTTTACCATGATCTGGAAAAATTTTTCCTTCCGGGGCAGTTCTGTGTTTTGATTTTTATCTCATAGTCTTTTGTGATCAAAGCACTCTAGTTTTCTGTGTTACATTTGCAGAATTTCAGGATTGTTCTTTACTCATTGTTAGGATTATCATTCTGAATTTACAAAATCTGCCTTGCTCTTCCATGTTCTCAAGGTGCTGATTTAAGAAAGCAGTGTTTTTGTATCTGGAAAAGGAAAGGAAAAAATATTTTTTTTCCAGATACTGCTAATGATCTATTAGGACAGTTTTACATAAGTGTTTAAAACAACACAGATTCTCAAACATTCACACTGCAGACTGTATCTCAGCAAGATATAATCTGTTAGCTCATCTTTCATCTCATGAATATGCCCTTCCAGAGATGTAAGACAGGATCACTGCCATTGTTTACATCCCTTATCTCAGTTATTTAATTGGAAAGATAAATAATAATATGAAAATGTTAAAGAATACTGATAGACTAATTGAACTCACTGTGCTTCGATACTTTAAACTAAGTATGTATTTAATTGCTTATCCAAGAGCAAAATATTGGTATTAGAACCTGCAGTTCATAGCTCTGCTTACTGCAAAACCCGTCTCCCACCCTTTGGCTCAGGTGGAGTGAAATCTTTTTCACTTTAAGGTATTTTTGCTGCTTGCTTTTCCTGAGTTCAGGATGTGTGCCCTAACCATCACATTATTTTCTGTGGTGACTTGTTCTTTTACTCAGATGGCTTTGTCAGTCACGTGGATGCAGAAAGTAGATCTTAATGTCTTCACGGGTTAAAAAAATAAGTGCCTCACACGTGGTAGTTTGTTGGAGGTTCCTTCTCTGGTGGTAATACTAGATGCTGCCACTCTCTCTTTAGCCCATTGGAAAGAGCAACTGCATTTGCCACTTGCCTTACTATTAGTCATTAAAAGAATTCACTTCTTTTCAGGGACCTTTTTTTCCTACTCAAACCAAACTTTTGTAACTAATTTACACCTGCCATGAAAATAGGGTTTCAAGAAAAATAATTCTTCATTTTCATACAAGTACCTCAAATAGGCAATAAAAAAATACTACAAGAAGCTGTTCTGAACCACTTGCTTGCTGCAGCTTTAAAAGAGACTGTTTCTAATTTGTGGAATAGCATTTTATGCAAAGTGTGGGAAACAAAATAGTATCACCTTTCTTTTGTTAGTAAATCCTCAATTTACTTGATGCTTAAAGAAAGGTAGTTTCAGAAGCAATTAGGTAAGCAGGTACTTAACACCTGATCAGTTACTGTGAGGTTACAATAGCGAGTGACAGTGACCCCTAATTCATATGTAATTCTTGGAAGCTAATTCCTTATGTAAATACCCCATTTATTACAGTGCAACAAGGAGCTGGTATCACGCATGGAAACCTCTTCTTGTTACGGGGAAAGGGATTTTATATACAAATTTCATTTTTAAGAAGATTCCAGCACTTCTGGGTGTTGACAGATGTGGAAATACATTTTCATTTTCAGCAAGATGGGACTGAACTACTTTATATGATGTGATTTTAGAGAATGCAAATGTACCTCTCAGAAGCAAAAGCTGGTGAAATTTTCTTCAAAGAAATGCAGATAATGTCTGTAAAAGCTATTAATCTTATGTGTTTTTTGGTGACTGCTCTTGGTTATTTGCAAATCTTTAATCAGAATGTAAGTGCCTGCTCTTTATTTGAAACCAAGCAGAGATCTTGTGAGATGATTTTAAATTTTATTTTTTTTTAATGGAGCAGCTCATCTTTGGGCTTTTGCTTTTTATAATTGCATGTTGATAAAAAAAAAATCTCATAAAGAGAAGTTGGTCTGGTTTAGTGGCTCAGGGGTTTTCTCCTCTTTGTACTTAGATGTCCTCAAAAGATACACAAGTAAATGCAACACTGAAGTGCTACTGTGTGTTCTTAAGAGTCGTATGTGTTAATGCTGTTTGACATAGAAATTTAGGTGCCAGCACAATTATAAATGAATAGTTATGAAATGTAAATTAATTTTGCAGGTTCTAGGTGTTTAACTACGGGCAGCACAAGTTCTGCTGGTACTGAAACATTATGTTTTTCCTAATGTGGAAATGGTTATTTCTAACAGATAATTAACTGTCAAGGCAAAATCATGCAAAACAGAAAAGAAAGCAAGGTTGGGGTCTCAGTGTTGCTTGCTAGGTAGAAAGAGACAGGTAACAGAGAGAAGGGTTAATCCCCCCTTTCTCTCCCCACAGTTACTTGCTTCCAAATCAATGTGTTTTGGGTGGGATTTCCTCAATCGGTTTCTAAAAGCAGCAGAAACTTAAAAGAGTGCTTTTCATTCCTAAAAGCCTAGGGAAAGAACGATAATGAAGGGCTCTTGAACTATACCATCTGCATGTCTTTGAAGGAAAATTCAAGGCTTTTACTGCACAGAAGCAGATTTGCATTGTATCCCTATCTCCTGATGGCACTAAGTCCCAGCTGTACCTGGCCAAGCTCTGCAGCCCTCCTGCTTCTCTTGTGGCAGCTGTTGAATAAACAAGAAAAGAGCTCATGGAAGCTCTGAGGGTCTGTCTGTGCTGCCTCTCTGACTGCTCACCTGTCAGGATCCCTACAGAAGGGGAGCCAAAAGAAACAGTTTAGTACCAGCTCCCTCAGAAAACAAGGTTTTGGCAGCCACCTGTGAGCTCTGAGCTGGTAGCTGCTTTCAGCCAATGCTGGCAGAGAGGTAGATCCCAAAAGTAACGCACCTCAGCAAGGTTTGTGAAGTTCAGGAGCTGGTTGTATGACATTGGTGTCCCCAGATTAAAGTTCCTTGGGGCAGAAAAGTAATTATAGCTCTCACACAGCCTGAACATTACAAAGGCATGTGCTGGCCAGCCAGTCTACACATGCATACCTCTCTGATCCAGAGATGTCGCCAGCAAAAGCAGGGGAGGATGCCAAAGGAGATTGTGCAAGGAGGAAGGGGAGCATGGAAAGGGTCTGAAGAGCACTTTAGGTAAAGTAAAAGACATTACAGAGAGTAAATCTCACATATTGTTTGCAGATTAGGTAGGATGCAGCATTTCTACAGTGCAGTCCTATGTATTCTAAATGGTGGGGAAATATTAAATATGTTCAGATCTACAGCCTCTCAGGTAAGAGGCTGCTGTTTCCATGATAGCAGACTGAGATACATCAGTTTGTTTCAGCGGGTACTGCTAAGATGTTTACTGAGTAATGCTTGTAAACTTGTTAAGATGTTGTGATGGGTTTGTTAGGGTTTTCCGGTAGCTTCTCCCTGGAGCACTCAATGCAGAATGGTGATGTGCAGCTGCTCAAGTGTAGCTGAAGTTGTTTTGCTTCTAGTCTGGATAATAGCTGAGTCTTTGCTTTTGTCTCACATGTTGTGGAGCACAGCTTCACTTCACTGGGACCCTCAAGCACCCCAAGAGGCTCTAAGCGTCTCATATGATATTCAGCCTTCTCAATGTTGTGTGCTCCTTCTGAAGCCAAGCCTGTATTGACATATAACAACATTGTCTCCCAAATACTACGTTCTTTGGTATCCTAGTATCGCTATTGCTAACAATTCATTCAAAAGCCTCTTACTGGTCACTGTTTGTGCTTCTGGGCATTTCCTGAACATTTTTCAGTAGAGATAGAGCTAGAAACTAACTGTGTAAAACAACAGCTTTTAATCTGTCTTGAAATCTTACTGCACTTGCTGTTTCATAATCCTTATCTGCAGATTTCCTGTTTGTCCACATTGTGAGCAGTGGGTAATTTTTCTATTTTAAATCTAGATGTAAACTGATATTTTCTAAACATGTCAACTACTCAGATTTCAGTGAATGCCAAAAAATTTAAGATCAGTTTTGAAAATTCTGGTCATAATACCCCAATGGCATAAACAATTGAATAAGCAAATTTATTTTGAATGTAAAGGAGGTTTTTTTCCCTAGGCTTAACTGTAATTGTTTCTTTCTAAATTACATTAAAAGTCTAGATAATACTTACCCTGTATTTTATTAGGATCAATGTGTTTTTAAAGAACATACCTTAAAAAAAATTCAGCACACTAAAATCAAATTGTATCTAATTTGCTTTAAATATGCTGGTTTAATACTTTCCCCCTAAAATATATATAACTTATTATTGGTAAGTTATTGGTATAATCCACTGATTCACATAAGGAAACTTTAGGTGCTTCGTTTTAATTCATTGACTGAAAAAATACATGTGCGAGGGGCGAATCCAAGACAGCTTTCAGCTCGAATGAGCTGCTGCTGGAACTGAGCTGCTGGAATATCTGAAGAAACTATTTAGCCAAGAACTCGCTCAGCAGATTGTGGGTGTAGGCACAAGACTGAACCTGTGTTGGACCCTGTTTTCAGCAAGCTGCTGCTTGCCAGGAAATTCATGCAACCTGATTCTGTGCATTCCACTTTGCACATGCTCTGTGCCTGGTACAGTTTTGAGATAAAACCAAAGAACATGAACTTTCAGAATTTTTGCAGAGATTCTAAACTATGGGTTTTAGCACAGGAGCAGTGCAGACATACGTATTAATATTGGTTGAGCCAATAATGACTCTTGGTTAATCAGTGTGTAACTGTATGCTTAGACAGTGTCTTTCTTCAATGATTTGGTGGGGGGTTTTTTCTTAAAATTTCTGTGACAAGTAAGGACTACATGAATAATATTTTAAATTAAGTGTAAGTAATACATATTGATGACTGAAGATGTAATAGATATTACAGTAATTTCAAATTTAGTTTGATGTGTTTGTTTTTAACAGTAATATTGATTATTGTGATTATGATTTCCTTAATTTTGAAACACTGATTCATGCAGATGTATGTGTGTGTTGTCTATGTTATGATATTTCTATCGTTGTAGCAGAGGAGAGGTGGTCAGTGGATAAATGTGTGATGTCTTTGGATACCCTGAAACAGGGGGATTCCACCAGCTGCTGCTGGGAGATGTGTGAGGTCAGACTGTAGCACTGATCTTGCAGCTGGAGAGAATTGGAGGGGAACACAACATAAGAGTCTTGTTCTTCATAAAACTTGGTAGTGCTTTCACTAACTTTTGCCTAAGGGAGATTAGAAAACCTAGTGTGATCATACCCATTCCTGTGGAGGAAGTCTCATGACTGTTGCTTTCGGTCACACCTGTCCTTTCCTTTCTTGAAAGTATAAATTACTCAATTAACATAATATGATGGAGCTGTACAAAAAGGTGGAAGGTGATTTTAATTATTTATAGTTCAGTGTTGAAGCTAGTAGAAGAGTCTTTGAATGTTATTATAAATTACTTAGTCAGAAGAATCTAACTTTGAAGTTGACTTTGGTTTGCACAAAAGGGTGGACCAGCTGGACCTCCAGAAGTCTCGCAATTGCACGAAGTTGTCCCATTCAGCTTTCCCAGCTCACCCTGAGCGCTAAGCTCCCAAGGGTCCTGCTGTGGTGCTGGACCATGCTCTGGGCTGCCTTGCTGTTCTGCTGTGGTGCTGGACCATGCTCTGGGCTGCCTTGCTGTTCTTTTTTGTGTCCCAGCCTGCTACCTGATCATTGCAGGATGTGGAAAAGCAGAAGTTCACTCAGGTCTCCAATTTTGCCCATGTCTGTTGATGGCTTTAACCCTACATTGACTAGTGGCACAAGAACTGAAGTTACATCCCTATTTCATGTATGTATGTGCATTCGGGTGGGGAAAAAACCCAATTGGAGACTTGGAAGTCATGCAGTCTTCTGAGACTTCAGAAGACTCAGTTGGAGACTTAGAGAAAACGTGGTGTACATCTCTAAAACCAGTGAATTAATCTTATATTTGCTGGAATTTCTTCAATTTTTGTCATTCCTTTATATTACTTAGTGGTGTTTATGTATTGATGCCAGCCTGTTACAAGCAAGAAAGACAAAATTGTTTCTTTTGAAAAGACTGTAAACTAGTGTTTGGACACTTACATATTGTCTGTGCCTGTATGTGTTCAGGATCTCTTTAAAATAATGTTATCTATTGTCTTTGAAACACCGAGCTAGTGGATCTGATGAGATGCTATCTCAATTTCCTCTATTTCCTTTGACAATGTTAAAATTCCCAGTTACAGCATCAAATTGTGAAGCCCCATTTGCTTTTTTTAAGCTGATAAAAAGAAGAAAATTAAATGAAATCTCTTTTGAAGATTTGTTTTGCTTTGTTTTATAGGTTTTTGTCAAGCAGGCAAGGATTTACGGTTAGTATCTCTGTGCATGGAGCAAATTGATATCCCAGCAGGCTTCCTGTTAGTAGGAGCCAAATCTCCCAACCTTCCTGAGCACATTCTAGTCTGCGCTGTTGACAAGCGATTTTTGCCAGATGATCATGGAAAAAATGCACTTTTAGGTAAGAGATTTTTTACTTTATGCTGTAATAATTCCGAGAAAAAAAAGTCAGTTCCAAATTAGCCAAAGTAATTTCAGCTAATAACCTTCTATCAGAAATAGTTGAGGAGAGGATCGGTATCATTAAATCTGTAGATGAACCCGCCTTAAAAGCCCATTTTAAAACAAGTCCCTGATTCCACAATTAACCACAATTGAATCTCGGTGATTTCTGTGTGGGCAGAAGTCAGTTGCAGCCCTGGCATTCTAAATGTGTACTATCCATATACTCTATCTCTACTGAAGCTTACAGCATTATCATTTAAGCAGAAATATGCTCATGCAAGTATTGAAGACAAACTATATTTTTCTGTGGATTAAGGGACAAATTCTGCCCTTAGTTCTACCAGGAACATTGCTCTCAGCAGGAGCTCTGAGAGCAATTTGCCTCTCAGAATCCAACACATAGGGGAAAAAACACCACCAATTATGTCATAATCGATTACATTTATGAGCTTTAAAATTTTAGTACAGGAATGCTTCCTGGTGATTGAAGACAGGCACATGTGAACCTAGATTTCCTGCCTGGGTCACAGCTGGTACAGATTTTAACGGGCTAGTAAAAGTGGTTTAATGTATTTTGGCTCCCTAGCCTGTTTTGAATTTACTCTCTCATTTCTCCCTCCAGTCATTGTGCTACCTAGAATATATTCAGAAAGACTTTCCAAGAGTAAAGAAATTACAGCAAGAGATAAATACCCTGATTTAGCCACACTGCTCAAATTCTGGTCCAGACCGGCAGTACTTGTGTAACTATAGAAAACACCTTGGTTTTGTTACTTTAATGTTATTTCTCCCTTAAATCCATTTAATATACTACTACACACTGTAAACCTTTGGACCTAATGCAGAAATCCCACTGGCCTGAGTTAGATAGGAGCTGTGGTGTGATGTGCCCTTACTGGGTACAGCTGGGGATGTGGAATCATGGGGTACTCTGATGTATACTTCCAGGATTCAGAGGAGCTTCTTTCCTGCTAAGCAGGGGAAGTGCCAAGAGTTGATCAGTAAGAAGTAATTGATAGACAGAGAGATGGTGTTTAGTCTGGTTAAATGTGGTAAGCCTTCCCCCTGCCCCAGCTTTGTATCCATCTATCATCTCTGGTATCATTTGATAATGAGCCTAGTGACTTACTCCTCTGGCATTACTGATGTTATGTATTTAAACACCTCTAGGCTTTTGTAACTGGTACCTATGAGCAAAGAACTGTCTCAGTAGCTCTGTGAGACACTGATGACTGTTTCTAACAACTATGGAGATGCACCAGTAGTTCCTGTAGGTTGCAAGGGAGAAGGAAAAGAATGATTCAGGCGCAGGAGAAACACAATGAAGAAATCTGCTTCTTGGCATCCTCATCCAAAATGATAATGAGGCCCAGTAAGGCTAAAGACAATGGCCTAATTAAAAAGACTTTTATGGAAAATGCATTTTGTCAAAAACACTGAACATCTTTTTTATAAAACAATGAATCTGGCTGACAGGTGAATGTAGGAACCAGTGTTTTCCAAGGTGCTTGATATTGTGGAAATTAATAATAGTAGCAAAGATGAAAAATTGATTCTGTTACAGATCTTAAACTGATTATTAAATGGAAAAAAACCCCCAAAAAACAAAAAGCATTTCTTCTAGGGAATTTGGTCTGCTAGTACTATTATTATATATTATATATATTTATACTGCAATTATTGATGTTTCAGAGAGAGTATTTCTTCATTAAGGGTTGAATGCAATTTAGAGAGGAGCGGCACGACAAGTAAGCCAGAAGAGTTTAATTGTTCAGCATTAGATAGTAGAGGGCTGATTCAAATAACAAAGATTTTAAGGCAGACCCATTTCAGAACATGTCCTGTGCTTTGTTTTACGAACTATTAGACTGGTACCATCTATATGCAGCATTCCCATTAACATAGCTGTGAATGGCACTGGAAATCAAGGGTGCTTATAATCCTTAGTCTGGATCTTATCCCCCAGACCTCAAGTCAAAATTTCACCCCTTTCTATGAAACCATGTTGGAAACATTGCATGCAGAAAAGCAGTGGTCTGCTTTGTTGCTAAATTTGTTAGTTTCATGGGAGGTCGTAGGTTTTCAAAACTATTCTGAAGCAATTCTAACTTTAGCCATGAAAAGCTTGACATCAAGTGATTGTGTTGAAGACTTTTATAAGATGTAATATCCAACTTACTTGGAAAGTGCTTTGTATAAGGAGTCTCAGAGAAAATGAGATGCTATTTTCAGTCATATGAAGTTGCTATGGATTAGCCACTATTTTGAGAGAGATGCATTCAATTTGGAACCCATGGTTTTTTAGTGCAGAGAAAATGGCTATTTTATTTTTTTTCCCTTACGGAAATTTCCTAACTGGCATCACAGCTCTACCCCTGCCAAATAGTTATTCTTCTCTGCACTGTGTGGAGTGGAAAATTGGTGGTAGGATTCTGGCATAAGTTAGTATGCCCCAGAAAGATGGAGGAGTTTCAAAAAAACTAAGACTAAAATCTGACTCTGTTTGGCCTCTTCCTGACACGTGTGCTGTGCAGGGTGTCTAAAGAAACTGACTGGAGGCCTCCAGTCACTTTGAACTGGATGTGCAGGTAGGTTAAAATGCCCTTATTCCTAGTAGATAGTATGAGACATTTACTTTGTATGTGTGTCTTCCGCTTCATTCTTCCAGGATTTTCTGGGAATTGTATAGGTTGTGGAGAAAGAGGATTTCGGTACTTCACAGAGTTTTCCAATCATATCAACCTGAAATTAACTACTCAGCCAAAGAAGCAGAAGCACTTAAAGTACTACCTAGTAAGAAGCTCCCAAGGTGTACTGTCAAAGGGACCCCTTATTTGCTGGAAAGGTAATAAAGGTGACCATTCAATTAGGGTTTTTTTTAATGTTATTAGTGTGATGTTGAATGAAAAATTGAAAGTTGCTGTTGAAAATGTATGCATTCAAAAGTAAGTGCTTGAAGGAAAAAAGGTCACTGATTTCACTGCAGTCTGGATTTTACCAAAGAGGTTTATTTGAGTCTTAATAGTAACCATACAATTGTAAATTTTCTTCTCCCATCTCCCCATACTTTCAGAAGGAGCCCTACATTTGCCCATCTTAGGATGTGTAGTTATCTTGGTAGAATAAATATGGTTATTCAGAATAAGTCAGATGATTCTTTTATGTGCCTGAAGCAAGGTGACTCACAGCCAGGTCTGCAACATTGGTTTTCCACTGATATTCATCTTAGCAGGTGCAATTCAATCTGTTTAATGCCTGAGGATAGCTAGCATGCCACAGGATTAAGAAAGTTCAGGTCACTGATCTCAGGAAGAAAAGACTTGCGTGCTCCTGCCCTTTACAGCGTTTTACACCCAGGCTTACCCTCTACCAAAGCAGCCTGTGCAATATTGTTATGTGCTAAAGAGGTTACCTTTGTGACCCCAAGGCAAGGTAGCCATGGGCTCTCTTATAGGAGGATGTGGGTATTTGGAGCTAGAACCACGCAAAGACACAAGGAGAGAATAGAATGGTTTACCTACTCATTGTCTGCTAAGCTGGTTTTTATGCAGACTCCTGACTTTCTCAGCTGTGGTCTCACTCAGTAAAGACAGAGTTCAATCTGTTCCCTGTTGTTCCAAAAAGGTTGATGTGAGGAGAGGAGAAGCTCCACAGGAGGACTGACAGACATCTGAAGAGTCACATCCTCATGTGAATAGCAGCATGACACCCGAAAGAGATGGTTATCACCAAGCTGTATGATTGATTATAGTTTGTAACAGTTAGTGGTTCAAAGGGATCCTGCCTTCAACTTATTTTCTATGTTACAAGTATAATTAAATGCTACTTTAGAGTGGATATGGTTTTTCAACAGCATTTTTCAAAAAAATGACACGAATATTTAACTTGGTAGTGAAGTTCCAAATACAGAAAAAGGAAACCTTATTTTACTTTTGCATTTGAGGTTGGTGTGTGTCCTGGTAAATGCAGTCAGTAGTAATGCACATGTGGAAGAAGCAGATATTGGTTTTACTTTTGGGTGTATGCTGATCACAAGTGTTCTGAGGACCCATGATAGTTCAGAAAATCAACCAAGAATTGGCCTCATGGGCCTTATTTTGACAGGTTTTATCCACATATTGCTACCACTGATCTGGTAACCTTTCACCCATTACTTACATTATAGGTCTAATTAGAAGAGAAATGCTTTTAAACACCCCTTTCTCTTCAAACAAAACCTGATTAGATCTCAGCTTTAAAAATGGATTAATGTGGGATTTTCAAGGTGACTTTCTCCTCCCCCAACTCAGTTTTCATCCAGACAGACACTCACAAGCACTCGGATCTCCCCAAAGGTTTGTGGAGGCCTACCAAGAATCTGGTTTTCAGCACAATTCTTCCTTTTAAAGGGCAACATATGACTGTTTGTATACAGGTTGAGCCACAGAAGTCTCTGAGCGTTCCCTGGGACATCTCCAATACTTTCAAATCCCTTGGAAGCTGCAAAATGAGGGCTCTTGCCATTTTGCAGCATCTGGTCTGTATTTGCCTCGCCCTCTGAGTGGCCCCGAGGGAAGTTTTCTTAATTAGGAGACAAAGTTGACTAAAACTGCGAGATCTGTGTTTTCATTGAACGCTGCCGTTTGCCGCTGTTTGTTGTCCGTGCTGTGTGTATGCTTTTAACATTTTGTCCCCTCTCACTGCCGTGCCACTGAACTCCGCTCCTGGAAGGCAGGCCTTGTTAATATGTACTGTAGCTGCTTCGTTTGCAGAATGTAGAAGCAGGCAATCCTCTGCTGCTAGCCTCTCTGCTAAACCAAATCCTTCGGTGTCACCGGCCACGACCCCAGAGGGTGGATCAGCTAATGGATACAAGTCAGGGTTCACTCAGACAGGTAGGAGCTGAAAGTGCTGTAAAGATAACCATTGGGGGTGGTAAGTTACCTCAGATGTTGGTGGTTCAAGGATGCTGTAAACAACTGGGTATTTACCTCAAGCCATGTATAGATTACAGTGCGGGGAATGCCTTTCAAAATTTGCTTTGGGGAAGATTAAGACCCAGGTGAGGCTGAAGGTTAGCATAGTCCCCATAACAACGGTTGGTTTAAAGGTATTAAGTGATATATTTATTAATTTATTTGATTCTGAGCCTCCCTGAGTCTGTTTCATTAAGTTTTTTTGGATCTCAAAAAACCTCGAATTATGCATTTATAGGGAGGTGTTTACTTAGTATAAAGATTAGGCTAATTGTCTTGAAAAGGAAAATAATCTCCTTTTGGGGCTGAGGGGAGCAAATTTCAGTTTATTTACTTGCTATTTCCTTATTTAAATTTTATTGCACACAAAGGTGTACTTACAATAGCAATTTCCCTGAAGGCATACAGTGGTTTTGTGTTATATGAGCTAACATGCATCTTATAACTATTCTAGAATGCTATTCATTATATACTTAAACAAGGAGAAACTATAAAATCAAATAGGCATTGACAGACTAAGAAGCAGCATCTTAATTTCATGTATATATTCATTTATTGCCAATAGCCAAGGTGATTTTATTTGAGCTTTTTTTTTCCTCATTGCTTTATTGCAACTTCATCTATGCTGCTGTATATTCTTCTTTGTCTGTTTGTGCTGTTTCTTGAATATTTAAAAGCAGGGAAAAACTTCCTGTCAATTTTCGTAATTAATTGATATGTATGTCCCAGAACATATATTTCTCTAGAGGAGTATGAAATGCAGTTAAAAAACAAGATGGTTAAAATACTTTTCCCACTTGGAAAGTATGTTAAAAGGAATTACAAACAAAAGCTGAACATAGGCATTCTTACAAAATTGTAATCACTGATTTGTATGTTCAGAGGCACTTTCCCCAGGTGGTCACCCATGTCTCTGTTTAGGAAGCTGTATGCTTTAGGCTTTGGTTAAAATCAAATGAGAGTTGTTTAAACACATCTGCATTTCATTGCATGATCCCTTGGCTTCCAGATCTGGCATGAGAACCATGCAGATGCATGAGAACCTATTTATTTGAAACAACGAGTCATCTAATATTTACATGGCTTTGTCTGCTATTGTACCTCCCAAGTTAATAGATACACCTTTTATATACTGCTTTCTCCTTATCAGTCCCTGTGATTCAGTCTGCTTGGTGTTTCTATGTGTCACTGTTTGTACTCTTAAGTCATGCTTGTCACAACCTTTTCATCTCCTTCTGCTGTTATCTTCTAAGTGAAGATAATGCCACATACATGCACATGAATCCCCTGTGTCTGGGAAGGGGGAAGAGCACCTTTTTATCAGTGACATGAATTCTGACATGCGTCACCTATGATGGAGGAGGTCTGACTGTTTCTCTGCTAGGCTCTGCTTAGCTCTTTGTACTTGGGTTTGCTTCTTGGCTGTTTAAAAACAGGAATGCTTATTAGCAGGTTGTTTTCTGAAATTGTTTTCAGTTCATTGTCAACTCATACCCATTTTTCCTTAAAAAGTTGCACCAGTATTTCTGGTTTCTGCCCTTCTAAGTGAACAGTTCAGTCTCTGAGTCCTACAAGATACCTGTACGTAGACAGTTATGGGCACAGAGTATCAAAAATTTGGTTTTAGGCAGACACATGAAAGGGAAAAATTCAATTCAGGTGTTGAAAGTGTGTTAGGCACTTAGAAACAAGGTTTTACAACAGAAAGATGAGGAATTTAATAAATGATAGTGCTACAAGTCCTGCTTAGGTACTGGTGTGATGTTTAAGCCTATACCAACCACACCCACATTCATGCATAAAATTTCAAGATGTATTAGAACTAGAGATAGAAAAAAAAAAAACAAACCCAAAGCTTCTGAGCAGTTTACTTTGAGGAAATCTTTAACACTACATATTTACTAAATCTTGTTTAATGACAGACTGGTGTTTTCCTCCAAAGGCCCTGACCTGGTGTTCTATTTTGTTAGTCATTCAGCGTATTTCCTGTGAACATGGACAGGATTTTCTGGTAGGGCAGCAGCAGAAGAAGCTTCTGTGTCTGTTCTTCATCTCAGTTACTCTGTCTGGCAAAGCAGACCTTCCTCCCCACCCTCCTTCACCAAATGGTGTGTGGCCTGAGGGTGAATGTATTTGGCAGGTCAAGTTGGCCTTTGTCTTCTGTTTTTCTTTAGCTGGCTGTTTTACTAGGACATCTGTAGGTGAACTTAGCCTACATTGCCTGTTTGTTACAGATTACATTCTGGACAGATGCTGAGTTAATATTCTTTCACTCCAGTTATAAGAATTTGGGTTTGTCAGTGTATCAGCCTCTGAATGTCAAAATTTTCTTTAAGTAAATTGTGGGTATGAAATGCCTGATGTTAAAGTAGGGCCCTACGTGCTGAGAGGTTTGGAATCAGTTCTGATTTGTGGTTTTATACTGGGCAAGTATTAAAATTCATTTGTTCTTCCATTTATCCTTCTATAAAATAAAGTTTATGAATTTTAGCCTTGGTAAAGTGCTCTAAGGAGTTGGCATTTGTTAATTCATGCGAAGAGTTTGGGCTCAGATACCCTTCATTTTTTACCCCAATTTATAAATGACCATGCACTTTTCATAGCTTTATAGACAGTAATGCTGTAAGGAGGCTGTTTTTTTCTGCCCAAAGTCAAGCTCAGCTGCATTTGACAGAGGTTCAGTAGCTTGTTCTTGAAAATTTCAGGTGATGAAGATTATGTAACTTCTTTAGGTAACTTATTCCAGTGCTTATTCCCTATGTTTGCTGGTGGCAAGTTACATAAGCTCTTTGTTTTAGCTTTCTCATGTGAAACATGGGGTAACTGTGTTTACTTGCCTATCCCACGAGGCTATTTTGAGGAGCAATGAGGTAGCCCTTTCTACAGTTAAAATATTTTTTGAGTATATATGAATGCAAAATATTTTGGGAGAGATCAATTGTGGGTTCAGTAGATTGTAAGATTCTATAGAAACACCCAGCTAAATGTTTGTTAATACTTCTAAAACGTAGCAATACGTGGTAATTTCTTAGGAGTGTAAAAAAGTTGTTTGCATTATATGCAGAGATGAGTTTAGATAAATGCGTATGACTGTTCATGTGTGTAAAAATTATATATATACGTATGCGTATATATATAATTTTAAATCATTAATTGAACAACTTCTATTCTCAGATTCTTCAGTATTCAGTCCAGCAAAATCATCTTCTGCTGTTAACTTAAGTGGAACACAAGACCAGTCTCGGAACAAGAACATTGTGAAACCTCTGGCTCTGTCAGTACAGCTTGTGGGAAAGACATTTGCTGCAGGTGTGTATAGCCTTGCTTTCCATAGAGAGAGACAAGGGAATTGTCAGCTTAAGAGTCAAGAAAGTAGAGTGTCATCTTTTTGGTGGAAAAGGGAAAGGAAAATATTCACTAGCATTCTCCAGAACTCTCATATTCTTGTAGTCTTCGGCACAGACATTTTTACAGTTATTACAGTCCCCAGACTTGAGCCGCACCTTGGCTTTCAGATTTGACACTCTGGTAAGAGTGCCTGTGATATCACTCTCTGCACTGCCTAAGATATGTAAGAAAGCATCAATGTTACCTCTCGATATAACACTGATTCTTGCCTCAGTAACTGAGAGCTGTGTGTAGTTCTGCATTTCTAACAGCTATAGTTCCTCAATGTACATTTATTGGAATTTAGTCTCATTTAAAGGAGTTTTAATACTCTGCTGTTTTAATTCCTTGTTTCTGTTTTGTGTGTTTAATAAATTAGAACGCCCAACTGTGGCATCTAAATCCCTATTGACACTGTTGTGATATTCTGATTAGATTTTACTTTAGCTGGTTAGTCCTTTGAGCAATGAAAGAAAAAAATCATCACAGTTATTACAGAACAATATGCTTGAATAAGAAAATATATCAGTTTATTTGATCTATACATGCACATGAGCATTAAATTTTATACATGATGTATTATGCCTGCTATTTAATACAATATATGTTGTTATGGTACATAATATTGTTATGTTGTATTTAATGAATCATTCTTTGTGTAAAATACCTGTCCCCCCCCCCCACCTTGTGTAAGTGAATTTATTTTGTACTAAAATTTCTTCCCACCATTTCAACCACTTCTGTAACTGACACATGCCCACCATATCTATCCATACCAAGTCACTTAGTCAGAGTACAAATGGGAGCTACGATGGGCAAGTGAGGTTATTTATGTTTTGTAATTGGCAACCTGAGAATCTTGTGCCCGAATTTATTTGGAGGTTTGCAGCTGGAGAGTTCCATGTAGCATCCTTTGAAGCCAAATACTCACATCTCTAACACTTCCTGTTGCAGCTGACATCCGCAAGCTGCTGCACCGTCTCCTGGTGTTGCTCCTGGATTGTGTTCCTGGGAGCTAAATGCGTGTGGAGCTGAGAGATAACATCAAGGAGCTGTAGTCCTCACTGGGCTCCATGTCTGCTCCATGCAGTTTATTCTTTTTTTTTTTTTTTTTTTTTTAAATTTCTGAAAAAACTAGGTCCTGAAAAAAAAATAGAAGGAACTCAGATGAGTGAAGGTAACTTCTTGATTCTCCGTTGTTATTAGTTTCATTTCAAGGCCTGGATATAGAGGGTTCTGCCTGTCCTTGCTGGGACTGGAGGATCACCTTAGGCAGAGGTAGCAAAATTAAGCATGGTTTGCCTCAGTAATACTCAGACCATGTATCCCTTACAGCAAATTGCCCTGTCTTCCCTGCACACTCTCCTTTGCTAAAGCTTCAGATGGCAGCTCTGTTATGTAACACACTGCATGTGGATGAATGGGGGAAAAATATGTAGGTGCACTAAAGTGGCTTAAAAATCTTTACAAAACGAGTTTGTGATGTGCATTTTTTAAAATTTTCAGTGTCTAAAAAAATGTATCACAAATTTCCCAATACTTTTTTGTGTGTGTAATTTCCTATTTAATTTTGGTGGGATTTGTTTTGGAGATTTTTTTTTCCCACCTATCCTCCTTACTGAGAAATCTCCTTAGGATTTTTCAGCCTGTGGCCAAATGTTTCTCTGCCAAGGACACTTCACGCTTTTTTTCCCTGGAGTATGTTTTTTTTTCAGTCGTGCATCTTGTCCTGTTCCTTTGTGTCTGCACGTGGCTGTATCATTTTGTTTGTTTTCAAGATTGTCTCAAGCCACACACGCTCTGTATTTTGTTATACTCAGCTCCTCTTTCACTGCGTGCCACTGATGTTGCTAATGGAAACGCAAATGGAGGAAGAAATAACGTATTGAGTTCCACAGTCTCTCGGCCAGTGCCTCACTCAACATCTCCAAGTCCTGGCTGTGCAGCTGGAGACCAAGGTAAAGAAAGCCTCTCTCTTCTTTTATTCTAAGCTGCATTGGATGTTGAGCCTGAAATTTGTGATTCTATTCTTCTTCCCATCATAGCTGTCCCTACCATTCAATCTTTACAGATCCACTTGCTTTTTGGCATGGCCACTAATGATAGTGCTGGAATTTTTAACACAAGTAACCATATTTTTCACATCATAATCTGACTTCTGTAAATCTAGGTATGAACCTCCGGTGTTCTGTGATGTGATACCTCCTCAACACCAACGTGAAATGGAAATGTGGGCTGGAATTTGGTCATTTGGGAGGTTGTGGCTTAGAATAAGTTTTTGCTTTCCTTCCAGTACCGATGTCCAGTTCTGGACCACCAAAGAAACGTCACCGGGGATGGTCTCCTGGGTCCCCAGTCCCGCCTCCTGGTTTGGCAGTACCTGTTCCCACAATTCGGCCTTCAACAAGAACAGGTAAAACTTGAATAATACTGAGATGTCATTTGTTAAACTGTGTTCTCAGCCAGACCAGTAACCCTCTGCTGCATCTCAAGTGTTGCTCAGCAAACATAACTGCTGTTGTTCAAGTAGTTAAGGACACCGTGGAGAGATTTTCAGATGCTCCAGAAAAACACACATGATTGCCTGGTCCTTGTAATCTAGGATGGGGCATGGAGAAAGTAAAACTATTGGAGGAGAGAGAGGAAAGGAAGATGCAAATAATATTATTAAAAATCCAAGGCCAAAACAAAAAAAAAGTTAGAGTTCCCCAACTGTAACTCAGTTGTAAACCTGTGCAGGTGTATGGATATATGAATATATTTCAAGGATTTTCATTAGCCTTCACCTTGAATGTTGTGTCTCAGTCTGGTGTGGTATGCTGCACAAACTGTACATTCTGTTTCTGCACAGGAAAAACAGCTTTATATAATTTTGGCCTAAGAAAGGGCACGGACGTCCACTAGGTCATCTTCAGTTAAAAACACAAAGTGAGACCAAATGCTTGCTCTGCGTGGAAAAACTGTAGGAGGGATATATACAACACATCATGACATGAAATTAAATAAATTAAAAATGCTCACCAATATCCCTGTAGGTACCTCTTTACACATAATTGTTAATAAAACTGTTCATTATTTGAGTACTTTCGAGTTGTGAGATTCAGGGGAATAAACAGTTACTTATTGTTCTGTCTATAGAGTAAGAGAATAAACATCGAAGGAATAAAAAATCCAACATGCACAATGTATGTTTAAGTCCACTTTGGCAAGCTTGGTTTTGAGATATTTTGGAATGGTTTTCAGAGATATTCATCATAGGAAGAAGGGTTACATGGTAGTGCAGGCCTGTGTACCTGAACAGCTCAAATCGCATATTTTGTCAGTTTCTACCTTCAGAAACTTGCTGAAAATGCATGATATAAGGCAGGTTGAGTTTGTCTCCACTAATCTGCTAACTCTGTTGCGTACTCCATTTTCCATGAGTCTTTAGTAGTATTTTCTTCTGTTGGATAAACAGTTTTTCCTGGTAAAACGTATGCATTCAGTCATCCTGGCTTTGATGCTTTTTTGTTGATGGCATTGTTTGAAAAAAACTACTGAATGAAGCCTGAGAAACTTGTGAAGCAGTCCTTACTCTGAAACCTGATTACAGACTACAAAACCCTTGCACTTTGTTTCCTTTTACTTATGAAAGTTGCTCTTGCTCTTTCATGAGTAAAGCCTGATTTTTATCCTCACAGCAATTCTGTAAGGACAGCTTTAAGATTTTGGCCTGGTCTTACTTTTCTAATCTACATATATTCTAGGTCAGAAGTCAGAGCAGTTTCTTCCCCTGTATTGAGAGGCAGTATTGAGGGGTAGCCTACATCCTAGAGGTGGCCTTTTGGCTTAGTACTTGGCTTTGTTTAAAGATGCATATTCAAACCTGTGTTTCCCTCTCTCATTCTTACCAACAATACAGTGGTCAGAAAAAGTTTTATTTTAGGGATGGGGCTCTTAATTTAAATTACTTAAAACTATAGGAGGAAATGCAGAGACCTTTTGAATTTTATTACAGTTAGTGATTTGTGGTAATTTTTTTCTTATTTGTTCATAAGGCCAAATCACAGTATGAGCCTTTTAGTAATGGAAGTTTCTCTTTTCTTTATTTTATAGAGCCTCTTTTGTCAGTCCCAGTTCCTCAATCCATGTTAACTGGAATTTTACAGCCTCAACCCATCCCAGCAGGGGAGACTGTAATAGTTCCTGAAAACCTGCTGAATAACTCAGGAGTCAGACCAGTGATTCTGATAGGTAAGTCTTATACTGGGGGAAAAAATTCAGCATATTGTACTAATATGTACTCCCTAGGAGAAAGGGGTTTTTTATTTCTTTTTGATGGTTCTGGCATTCAGTACAATACAAAGTCTGTTTGTCACAGATAGTTTTCTTTAGTTACTCAACATTTAAAACTGAGAGTCAAGCGATTTCTGGAGAACCTGATTTGCGAAGAGGTCACAACTAGGTCAAATTTATGCAGAGCCACTGGCCAAATCAAGGTTTTATACAAATAATTTTTTTGTAAAATCCAAGAATAGGAATATTTCCAAATAATGAAAATAGCTTTCTGGTATAAACAACTTATAAACCAAGTAAATATTTCCTGCAGTATTTATAGTTCAGATCTTCAGCCCCATGATTCTACATGAGAACCAGAAGATTGATTTGAACTGAATAAACAGAAATAAATCATACTAACTCTTTTTGTCATTTATAGTCCATACTTCTTGTAAGCACTTTAGATAACTGATCATGCTTCAGGCTTTTAAAATCCTTTGGTTGTATAAAGTCCATTTTTAACCCTTAGAAAGACATTGCTTTTACTTTAAAGATATGATTTGTATTGTCAATATTCCTTTCAACCTGAGCTATTTGGGCATGCTATGTAACAAAAGATGGGTCGGATATGCTGCCAGCATTTTGAGGAGTGTTGCTTTTTTTGGGGATTTTTTGGGTTTTTTTTACTCTAAATTTCTTCTAGGTCCAGTACAGTACAGGTGGTTGTATAAAGTAGCTTCAGTGTTAAAAGAACATGCTTATCAATACAGTCCATGGAATAACTTACCATTCCTGAAGAAATGGAGAAGTTCACCAAGTCCTCACTTGCACAGATAATTGTAGTACACACAGAATTAATAGGACCGTCTACACTAGTAAATTTGTCAAGGATAGGGTTACACTTCTGGTTTGTTTTGCTTAGTGTTTTTTTCTGGAAATGGATTCTAAAGCTCTAACATGGTGCTCTAATGGTTTTCAGAGAAACACTTCCTTATTAAAGATGAGGGTGCCTGCAGCCATCAGCTTAAGTGCAAATTGAATGCAGCCCTTAGGCTCTTGGAGGGCTGCCAGTAAGTCCTCACTTGGGCTAAATGTTAGTGGCCCTGAGAAACAGTGTCCTATTAATAGTACAGAACCAGATGTACCCAAATGGATGGGTTTGGCAAAATTTCTGTGGAATTTTTTTTTTTTTAAACAAAAAACATTTTTAAGGAAAAGAGGCATTAGCCTGCACATATGTGCTTTATCTTATAGAATATTGTGTTTATTTGTTGATGTTTATTTAACCTGTTTATGAAAACTGAATGGAAAGGTGGCAAAAAGGTGAGATCAATCACAGCAATACCACAGTGGCTGAATCAATGCTAATGTGACTTATGCTGCTTTTATGATGTTAAGATCAATGTACTTTTGCTTTCATTGATTTTTCTTCTTTGTATACTATGTTAGGGGGAATCTCTATTTAAAGGTCAGGGTAAGAACCAAACAGATAATATTCTCATCTGTATTCAGATAACAATAATTATTATCCTGCTGGCATGCACTTAGTGTTAGTTTTTGCAGTCTATGTGATCACTTGTTGTAAAACACAGACAAGAATCCTTGGCCTATCTCATTTATTTTGCAAGGAATTATAATAGTGGTTGTTGCAGGATATTTTGCCAGACAACGTTAAGAAGTTTGGAAATGCATCATTATGCAATATTTCATGTGGTGGCAAATTTTGTGAATTTCTTGGGGGTTTTTTGTTTCTTTTTTTTATAGGTTATGGCACTTTACCTTATTTCTATGGGAATGTTGGTGATATTGTTGTAAGTCCCTTACTGGTGAACTGCTACAAGATTCCACAGCTGGAAAATAAGGATTTGGATCTCTTGGGTTTGTCCAGCAGTCAGCTGCTAAGTGTGGAGAATATGATACTTTTAACTATTCAGTATCTTGTCCAACTAGGTAAGCAGTTTGTCATAAGCACTTGGTTTTACTTGTGGTAGTACTTTTTTCTCCATGCCTTCTTTCTGCCCCTTTCAGAGTCAGTTTTCTGGCTACTTTTTTTGTGGCTGGAGGAGGTTAAGTGGCTCCATCTAGTGTGTGTGACTTTGCTACTTTGTTCCTCAGACCGAAGAAGTGAAGTGAATGTAAAGCCTGATACTGCTGCTCTCCATATGGGGATTGACCAGGTCACCTTTGTGAAATGGATTTGCAATGCAGATAACTCATTTGCTTAGAGTATCAAACCACCAGTTATCACAGGCCCTTCTAAGGACACTCAGTCTGTTTTATTCAGCTGTGTGACAAATGCTGGCAGATGTGTGATGGTTGTCATTGTTTTGTTGACAGCATTGTTTACATAAAAACCGCATTTGTTATTCAGACTAAAGCAAGTGATTCAGTGAATATCTCGTTCTTGTAAATGTTTTTGAAATGGACTCTTTGCAAGTTTGAGAGCAAAACCAGCAAACCATATTTTCTTTCTCTAGTTGCAGGTCCAAACATTTTACCCTAACTTAGAGTAAAAAGAACAGCGATAACAGTAAGGTTTTAGAAGTTCATAATGCAGGATAGTGTTGGGAAACTTCCATGGCAGTCTCAGTCTTAATTTTTGTATTTGAAAACATGCTACTTGCCATAGAGGACTGTGAAAAGCATGCTGCATCTGTAAGAGCTAATGGTATGAAATATGCAGCTGTTTCAAAAGCAGCACAGCTGTTGATGACCTTACAAATTTGGGGAACAAATGTGCTCTACGCAGGTTTCACTCCTGGCTTTCTTATGCTTTGCTGCAGTACTGTAACAGACAGGAAGGAGGCCCTCTTCTGCGTTGTGATACTCTCCAAGTGACCTGATAGCTTTATTCACCATTCTCTGCCTCAGTAGTCCAGTGTGCGCCCTGTTAGAACTGACAGTGAGTTTCTTTATTTTTTACAGGCAGAATGTTTTTCTGTTGCCCTTCTCTCAGTGAGCTTAAATTTTTATTTGAGGTTTTCATCTTTTTTGGAAAGTTTGTAGTGCCTGCATGTTAAAACTAGCTGCTTCACACAGTTCTGGATTGATAGAGGCAGCTTTCATATTTCCTTCAGAGGAGCGTGTAGCCAGCTGATAAATTTCCAATTAAAAGTAAACTATTTATTGAAACCTATGACTCAGTGAACCACACTCCATGAGCAAGTCTAACCTTAGATGGATGCAGCAAGTCTAGACTTGCTGCAGACTAGAGCAGGCTTCATGGAAAGCTTCTGGGGCTGAACTGTGTCTAGTGAGCATTGTGCCTTCAGCATAAAGCAGTTCCCTTTTTAGCAGGTGTTTAGTTTGGCTTTTGTTCTTAGCTCTGCAAAGCTGAATAGTTTCTCATTTGACCTAGTGTGGAAATGGGTGCCAACACTGTAAGATGAAAGAGCCTAATGAGGAGAAAAGTAAAAACATTCTGCAGAGTATGGGGATCCAAACATGTTGCTGGTTTGAATATTGCTGGAAACTTAAAACTGTTGGAATTGTGACAGCTGTACTGAACTGTAGCCTTTGTCCCATTTTGTTAAATCAAAGCAGATTAAAGATGATTGGAGGGCAGCCAACTTCAAAAGTTTTTGACAAGAAGAGACCAATACACACGTAAATTAATGATTTATTCATGTGAGCCTCTTTTCTCTTGAGAAAGTAGGACTAAAAATTCCTTTTTCCAGAGTATATTGTGAAAGAGTAAGATAAAGGCAAAGATAAAAAAGCAAGCAAAAGAAGGAAAGATAGTCTTGCCTAATTTTTTCAGATCCCACTACTTCTACAAAATATGTTTGCAGCTGACTGTGATCATAGATCATAATAATATTATTTGTGAAAGTACTCCTTTTTTGAAAAAAAAAATATAGCTGGGAATTCCTTTCAGTTTTCTCATAAAATTATGACAACATTATTGTAGAATAATGCCATTGTGTTTTCAGAAATCAGCTGAGCAACTCATGATAATATTACAAATCAAAGCAAGCAAAATAAATGCATTTCTGGTGCTTTAAACCTTCTATGAAGACTATACACAGTTAAAGCTGTGATTGCGAGACATGGTGTTGCTATAAATAAATTCCACTGACTGTGATAAAGGAATAAGTAAAAAAAAAGATAAAGATGTGTGTTTGATTTTAGTGGTTTTCTTAGTCTGCCTCCTGGACTTATTCAGATTTCACATTTGTTATCTTTGGCAGCATTCATAGCGAAGTATTCTAAAGCTTTGTTTTTATCATCAAAACATCCATATTTGCAGTAGAGGTTGCCTTCTATCATCTGTAATCATCAGCTTTTTACTATTACACCACCAGTTCTACAAACACAGTCTTAGCCTCTGCAGTGCTAAGATCTGTGTTCTGGTTTTTCAGCTGAAGAAAATTTCTGGACCTTCTGTTATATCACTTGTGTAGAATGATGACATCACTCCCCTTTCTCTCTTGCTGTGGTACATTTGAATAACTTTTACGATACATTTTGTATGCTGTAACACCCAGAGATGTTTTGTAGTTCTAATATCTACACGCACATCCAGACTCAAGGCAAGAACAAGCCTCTGTCTTCAGTGGAAGGGATAGTCAGACACTCAAAGCAAGAGCTTATTCCAGCAATTCTCCTGGTTTTAGATGGTTGGAGGAGTAGTCTCTTCAGGATGCACTGTGAAGTTTGTCTACCCAGAAATGCGTGTCATCCAGAAACTGATGATGTTTCAATATATTGGCTTAAACGGTATAAAATCATACCATAGAATCATAGCAGCATAGAATAACTTATGTTGAAAACACTTTTAAGATCAGTGAGTCCAACTGTTAACCCAGCACTGCCAAATTCATCACTAAGCCATGTCCCCCAGTGCCACATCCACAAGTCTTTTAAACACCTCCAGCAATGGTGATTCAACCACTTCCCTGGGCAGCCTATTCCAATGTCTGGCCACTCTTTCAATGAAGAAATTTTTCCTAATATCCAACATAAACCTCCCCTGGTGCAACTTGGGGCCTTCTCCGTTTGTCACTTGTTACCTGGGAAAAGAGACCAAACCCTACTTATCTACAACCTCCTTTAAGGTAGTTGTAGGGAGCCTTCTTTTCTCCAGGCTAAACAACCCTGAGTCCCTCAGCTGCTCCTCATAAGACCTGTGCTCCAACCCCTTCACCAGCCTCACTGCCCTTACCTGGACTCACTCCAGGTACCTCAATGTCTTTCTTGTAGTGAGGGACCAAAAACTGAACACAGAGCTTGAGGTGTGGCCTCACCAGTGCCGAGTACAGGGGGACAGTCACTGTCCTGGTCCTGCTGGCCGCACTCTTGCTGATGCAAACCAGGATGCTGCAGGCCTTCTTGGCCACCTGGGTTCAATGCTGGCTCACGTTCAGCTGCTGTTGACCAGCACCCCCAGGTCCTTTTCTGCTGGGCAGCTTTCTGGTCACTCTTCTCCAGGCTGTAGCATTGCATGGGGTTGTTGTGACACAAGGGCAGGACCTGACGCTTCATTTTGTTGAGCGTCGTCCCATTGATCCTGTCCAGATCTCTCTGCAGAGCCTTCCTACCCTCCAGCAGATCAACACTCCTACGCAGCTTGATGTCATCCACAAATTGCCCGAGGGTGCACTCACTCAGAATCTGAGTTGGAAAGGACCCACAAGGGTCACTGAATCCAGCTCTTAAGTGAATGGCCCATACAGAGACCAAACCTGCTCCTTGGCATTATTAGCACTATGCTCTAACCCAATGAGCTAATCTTGCTTGATCCCCTTGTCCAGATTATCAATATATATATTAGACTTGCCCAAACACTGAGCCCTGGGGAACACCACTTGTGACAGACACCAGCTGGATGTAGCTCAGATATTAACATTTTATGGTATTGTTTGCTTTGCAGTTTTGTTTTTTGAAGTCAAGATGATCATTTTTGTACTGATTTCTATAGAGAGGCTTTCATGTTCCCTTTTAACCTTGACAGATACGTTTTTTAACCTTGACATATATTTCTTTAGGAAACTGTTCACAATCAAAATCAACATGTATCATTTTGTCTTCCATCTTACCTGATATTGGTTCCATTATTTTTCTGGGTAGTTGGAAAGAAAGACTGCCATGATCCAAGTGTGGTATTAAGCACTTCACTAACATAAAAGTATTTCTTTATCAGTGCCTTTCTGATATCTAACTATTTTTAAGTTTTTCCTCATATAAATAATCTGAGAGAAATTCTGTGTGTTCTCAAACAGAGAAACTGTCTTACAATTTGTACAATTATTTTCATTTTCTTGGATTCATGATTACTCTTGTGTCTAAGAACCTGTCTCTTAGGTAGCCTCCCTCAATCAGTGCAAGCCTGCTTTTATTTCTCTTAGCATGTAACATCGTTTTTGGAGGGCTAAGATGTTGTAGATAAGCTTTATTTCTGCAGAGGAACATTTTTCTCTGCCAACAAATGTCTAATTATTTTTTTCTATTTTGCAGTCTTCAAAGACCTAGAATGCACAGTGCTTTCTTAGAAGGGAAAAGAAAATACATTTCCTAAAAAGAGAACTCTAAAGAGAGAACTATGCCCATGCTGGGTTGAATGGGACTCATCAGAATTTTTCAGTTTGCATCAAAAATGAAAACAGCCTTGCATTTGCAAGTTGTCCTACCATCCTATGATAATTAGATGGTGATGCTTTCCATGTGTTACTTCTCAAAAAGGCAAAATGACAACAGGCAGCAGTTTTTACAGATTCTATTATTTACCCACACCCTGCTTCTCATACAACCTTTCTGTTTCCTGCACTGAAAGAAAACATAAAACCAAAACTAGCATTTTCGCATATCTCTGGTATATAAGCCCAACACCACCAGCCCCCACCTCATTTTGTCATACAAAGCAAGCTGCTGAGGTGTGAAGCTGCCTCCTTTGGCACTGATACCAGATTTTAGAAATTTAAACTCTGGTTACTTTTTACTCTGTTCGTGAATGTTTTTATCTGTTCCTGAGTATCTTTGCCAATGAGCCAAATCTTACTGAGCAAAATGTTAATTGAAGTTGAGTTGGAGGACTGATGCTAAGATGGGATACCTTATACTTCTGTTTTCCAATTCAAGTTCACAATACAGTTTAAAAAGTCTGGGGAATGTAGATCTAAAGTTGCATATTCTTTTTTATGTTAGATGTTTGAAGATTTGCTAAATGAATTTAATTCAGCTAAAGAAGAGGTTAAACATATTTATTTACATTCATGCTTAGTTGATTAGTATGCATGATGAGAAAAAAGCAAAGCAAAGACCACTTGACAGACTTTGTCCTGTTGCATGGCTGCGATTGGACTACAGGTGTAAGCACTTGGGTTTTCTGCTGTAAAAACATAAGGCTGCATGATTAATCCTTCTGTTCGAGGCAAAAGGCACATATTTTCCCACTCCCTTGTTTGCCCCACCAGTTTCTGAAGGTAGGAAAGGTAGGAGTGAGATGGAATACCTTATTGTTAAGGAAAAACAAAGGCGATGGTGGGAGAGAGCTGCTTTTAAAATGAAAAACCAGCAATAAGCCATGGGGTTAAATATCCACCAAGTGAGTGTGGTTTTTTTAAATATTAAAAATGTGGTAAGGAGCTTTTCAGATCAAGACAGACGTGATTATTCCTGGTTCAATAACATTTTGATATGAGATACTGTTCTGTTTGTTTGTTTTCAATGTAGGTCCTGACCAGATACCCCTGAGGGAAGAATTTGAGCAGATCATGTTGAAAGCTATGCAGGATTTCACTCTGAGAGAGCGATCCTTGCAAATGAATGCACAGTGTATCTCTGTGTCACCAGGTCAACTCCCTTGGCTTGCTAGGTTAATCGCTAGTGTGTCCCGGGACCTTGTGCATGTGGTGGTTACCCAGAATTCCCTGGCAGAGGGCATCTCTGAGACCCTGAGGTCTCTCAACGAAATGAAACATCAGCAAAAGCTACCAGATTATGTAGTTGCCATTTGTGCATCAAAGATAAGAGGAAATGAGTTCTGTGTAGTAGTTCTAGGTGAGTATATTTGCAGATCGCTTCAAACGGCAGTGCCAAATCAATTTCCTTGGGTTATTGATCCAGTTTTTAAATCCCTTTTGTTCTTTCCATTCTCCTTTGTATTGTTACACTACAATGTCACAGTTTATTGTTTCTCCATCAAAACTTGGACTACTGATGTCCATGAGGATCTAGACAAATATATTTACGCTAGTCATTGCTACTCCTTGAGAGACCTGAGACTTTGTGTGATCACCTTGAAGTGACCCAGCGACAAAATAGTTGGTTTGTCTTTGTTTTGTGTAACAGCTGTGATATTTTACATGGCAGAGTGTTCTGCAGACTGCTGTAAAACAGAATATGCTTTTTTTATCCTTCCTTTCATATTGATTTTCAATTTCCCCATTGGTGGCTGACTGTGATGTTTGTGTGTTCATGAGTGTGTCTGGAGGGAAGTGAGTTTTGACTAGACAGAGAAATCAGTAATGACAATTTTTTACTTTTTTAACTCCCCCACCCCACCCCCACCCCCTCAACGCTAGAGCTAATTACTTTTTCATGTTTACCCAGAATGATATAATTTGTCACACAAGTGTACAAAATGATGGGCAACAGCTTGCAAAAAATATGGTAAACTTACTTTTATCAACTGATTCTCCAGTCACTAGTGAAGCAGACTTGAGACTGCTCTCCCAGTCTTCTGGATAAAGGCAGTGGAGATCCATGACTGGTCAGAGTGCTCCACACTTCTAGGATTAAAAGGTTGTACTGGCAGTACACTGTGTTAAGGTTTGCTCTCACTTTTTCCCCCCTTTCTTCTCCAGGTCAATATCAATCTCGGGCACTTGCAGAAAGCATGCTTACCACCAGTGAATTTTTAAAAGAGATCAGTTATGAGCTCATCACAGGGAAAGTTAGTTTCCTGGCATCACATTTCAAAAATACATCTTTAGGTGAGTGATTCTAAGAACTGAAGTTCTACTCAAGGCAGTCATGTTGTTAGGGTTGATGTGCCTCCTGTTTGGCACATGAATACAGCTCTGCCCTCTCCACCAAGAGGCATTCTTTCCTTCTCTCCATTCCTTCCGTGTATAGGAGTGCTTGTCTCATTCACCCGTGTAGTGCCAGTCACTAATCCTGTGGCAAAATATTTTTAACATTGTCTGTGCTGTTGAATGTGTGATGGTAGGGCACCCATAAGTGCACGAGCTTTTAGCAAGGTTTTAGAGATTGTTTCATAGTGTGTTTCTTTGTAGTCATCAGTTGTCACCAATAGTTGTAAAGGCACAGAGCTGAAATTATTCAGCTGTGGTTGCTTTTTTTTTTTTTTTTTTTTTTTTTTTTTTTTGAATTAATTAAACCAGTTAATCAGTAAATAAAAGAGTAAAGTATTTCCCCTCCCTCCCTTTCTTGTATCTTCTCCCTTCCCTCTATCTGTAGTCCCTAGCCCCTTCACAGATTTGACATTAGCTATGTGAGAACATTTGTGTGTGTAATGTTCTATGTCATTTGTCTGAAATGGCTTCCAGATAATTTGGTCTTGCTAATTCTGATCTAGGTGATGATTTGGACAAGCTGCTGGAGAAGATGCTACAGCAGCGAGGGGAAAGTGTCATTATTCCTTTTAATGGAGATGTTAGCGAGTGTGTGTCATCTCAGGAGGCAATTGCCATGGTTTCTGCGCAAGAACCAGGTAATTTTTTTTTATGTGCAAGATATGAAATGAGTAGCTTGTTAAATGTCAAAATGCATACACCTCAGAAGAATCTGAGGCCAAAATTGCAGTCACTGTGCCAGCTTTAAAATACTAATGTTGCCAGCTGAATGTAGCAATACAGCAGACTCAGAGGGAAAATCTCTGTAATAATATTCAGCAATTTTTCCCCCCTCTCTGTGTTTTATAATTCCTAAACTAAAACTTGGTATCTTCTGTTAGCCATTATGCGGAGTACAGAAGATGTTTCTTTGTAGCATTGGCAGTGTGGATTCATCTCACCCTTTTGCACCAAGACAAAGAATGTAACCTTGAGTTTAAGGCAGAGAAGTGTGTTCTGATCTCCCAGGTCCTCCTGCTCTTAACTTTTGATACTCCTCACTGTCTGCATGTAAAATGGTAATACACACTACAGACTTGTGTTCTGAGGCTTGAACTTTTAAGGAATGTGTTTTAAGGTCTTGAACTGAAAGTGCTAGGCAAGGGTAATCTGTATTTGTTGATGTGAGATGTGTCTTAGTCAGTATAATGCAACTAGATGCTTAGGTGCAAAAGATGAGCTAAAATTTCCTGTCTAAAAATATTAATTATAATTTCCCCATTTCAGAATTCTTTAATTATTTGGAGTTTTAACCATACGTTCCTTTTCATATTACAGAAATGGTAAGAGATACACTGAGCTGTTGTGAACACTGAGATTCATTTAGGTCTAGTATCAAAGCAAATTTGACCTCCCGTAAAGCTCTCTTTCGTATTTTTTGGTTCATATTAGTTAGCTTAAATTCATCAGCTCAGTGCTAGATCTGAAGGAAAGCAAAATGGTTCCTAGTCTTCACATGGATCAGTAGATCCATTTAGAAGGACTGCCAGGTACTTTGATCTGGCACTCCCAGAAGGACAAGTCTTGAGCTTCCTCACAGGATTAATTTGAAGTCTGGGGGTGTTTTTTCTTCTTACTGTGTGGTTTTTTTCAAAGCTTTATATTTTCTCAAATAATTATTCTGAGTGAGTTTTGTCTTTAAAATATGTCTTTAAAAGTGGTTGAAGCTCCTAAGAAACTGCTTGAACGAAAAAAACCCCAACAAACCAAAAAACAAAAGAATTAAGTCTCCTAGGCAGTGAGATGGATCTTTCTCCCACGGTATATCTACTGAAATGGACACCAAGGCAGGCTTGAGCAGGAGAGAAGTTCATATGCACACACACACACACACAAACACGTGTGTCTGTGTAAAACTAACACAGTAGAAAAAAATGACTTAAACAGAAACCATTATAGGATTTTGGTAATCTGCAAGTTGAAAATATTCAGTGGTTAATGAAAGAAAGACTGTTGGGCATAAAATTTACCTAATGAAAATACTGAAATTGAACATGAGTGCTCTGGTCAGTCCCTCAGTTCTCTGTATTTAGTGTTATGTTGACATTTATTAAGTACAAATAAATCTGAGAACAAAATTTTGTTAAAAGTCAAGAAACCTTCAAAGAAATAAGTGTGCCTCTCCCTCAATAACTGAGGTTTGTTGTCTAGTTGTATTGCTCATTTTCCCTTCACAGCGTGTATCACTACCAGTCAGTACATAGACATATGGCTGTTTTAGTCATAGCTTACAGTGGGGCTGAGTAATTCAGAGCAGGGGTGACGTACAAATGAACTTGCAATAGACCTGCTGTCCTCTTAGGGTCTTTTTGGCAGGATTATCAGGTTTCCTCAGATTAATGCATGTGCTGGCTCTCAGCCCATTGTGCCCAGAGCACAGCAGCTGGAGCACCATGGCTGGTTCTCTCAGCAGGAGATCTGCAAGTTTCAGGAGAACATTAGAGCACTCTCTCTGCTTTTTATATATTTAGACATGCACATCTTTATATATATGCATGCATATTATGTATGTGTTGGTTTATTTAAGAGAATGCTTTGGCATTGAGGCTTCCTTGGGTTGCACTGTTAAAAATCCTCAAAACACTTAGGACATTTTAAAAAATGGGCAGTGCTATACTTGAGGTCGTCTGATATATTACCACATTTTGATCAAAGAGAAAAAGTTGACTTTTGTGATCTGGACCCAACTCCAGAGGGTTCAGATTTATTCTGGTGAGTGATCAATTTATTTTTTTAATAAAAAAAGAGGATAGGCTGTTTGTAGGGTCATGTTTACTGGGGGATGGGAAAGTAAACATATTTCTTGTTCTGTTTTGTTTTCTTTTTCAAACAAACACGCTCTAGATTTGGACGTTGATACCTTCCAAATTTACCAGCCACAGCTTACAGTTGCCAGAAAGCTCTTGTCCCAGGTTTGTGCTATAGCAGACAGTGGCAATCAGAGCCTGGATCTGGGCCACTTCAGCAAAGTGGACTTCATTGTTATAGTTCCCCGTTCCGAAGTCCTGGTGCAACAGACCCTTCAACGTATTCGACAATCAGGTAAAAGGGAGAGGAGGGGAAATAGGCTGATAAACCAGAGTCTGTGATGTTATTAAATCACAGCTGGTATAAATGGAGAAGTAAGTTTTCCAACATGTACTTTGTATATCCAGTATTAGCTCCATTAGTTGGAATAATTGATGAATTCTAAATATCTTCCTTTCTTAAACTGGGCCCAAGCTATCCTATGTAAGTGTCAAAAGCAGTTGCCGTATTCATGAAGATCCAAGGAATGCATGATGTAGAGAAGCATTCAAAACTGAGGGGATTAGCAAATGCCACTGTTCAGATCTTTTATCTCCTAGAGCTGTTAGTGCCATTAATTCTAGGTACACGTTTGTGCCTGTGCTCTCATATGTATTAACACAGATGTATGTGCAGAAAGCTCTCTTATTGGTTAGGTAAATGCCTGAGTGATACATGCACACTGGCACACAATAATTGCCATCCTGGTTCAAATGGTGATTATCCTTGTCTGGGTTTCTGTGTCAGATGATGGGTGGTGCCAAATGTTTCAAGATGAAGAGGAAACCCCAAGTGAACAAGTTATGTTTCTCTTGGGAATGACCTCTGTTATCCACTCTGTTAGTGACCGATGTGTCCTGAGAAGCATAAGAGCTTCTCTGTGGAGAAAATTACTGTCTGACAAAACTGGCAGCTATCTATATAAATATTTGATCCTTTGTTCCATTCCTTGTTTCTTCAGACATTGTATTTACTTAATTTGCTGTTACACACTAAACTAAGAGGTTTTCCAGCATCTATTAACAGGGTTTCACATGTACTTTGTCTTCTTTCTTTAAATGAATGGGTTTTATTTTACTTAAGACAATTTTTAAAAATCATTAAGACCCTGGAAAATATGTAGTTGACTCACATTTCAGAGTAGTTTGTTGCTACTTCTTTAACTCAAATGCCATTCAAGCTTGTATACATTATATCATGCCTACTTTGTGAGTACGATGGCAATATATCAATACAAAGACTGCTGAAGAGTAGTTGTATTGACACAAATGTTGCAGAAGAGCATGAAAAATATGATATGCTACTAGCGAGAGTCAGTTTTATATTAATTTATGATTTTTGCAAAGGAAAGGTCAGGATAACTTCTTTCAAACTGTATTAATATATTAGCTAAATATGGGCAAGTTTAGTCTAGGACCATGGAGCACAGCCAACTGAGTGCTGCTTTGGAAATCTTTATGGAGGCCTGATATTTTTTCCCCTTTTTTGGTAACAGGAGAAGTTTTTAAAGGTCTTCAGGCACTTTTTGGAGGAAATCCAGAAGCCAGGAAGCACATTTCAGCCTCCATTATGACAAAAAATGCATTTGAATAATTACCTTCTTATTAGGGCTTATCAGTGGTTTGGCTAAGTCCTGATATTGACACACAAGTGGCAACCTTACTGACCCTTTATTTTTGGATGCACTCACAGGAAATAATTTTTGTTGTATTCTAACTTTTGACAGGTGTCCTTGTGGACTTGGGCCTAGAAGACAATGGCACGGCATATCAGAGAGCCGAGAAATACGTGGTTCGGCTGGACAATGAGATTCAAACAAAATTTGAAGTTTTCATGAGAAGAGTGAAGCAGAATCCCTATACACTCTTTGTGCTTGTTCATGACAATGCCCATGTGGATTTAACAAGGTAGTTGCTTCAATCTACCAAAGGGAAACCATCTTCTCCCAGTATCTCTCCATTAGGTTTTTCCAAAGACTTACAGTCTTAGACACCCAATGTTTTCTCTAGGCATTTTTAAGGCTTTTTTTGCCTTAAAATTGGAAACAATCTTTTTTTGTTTGCCCGCGATATTTGTTAACTAATTCTGATTCAGATGAAGAAAGGTGAGACTAATTTCAGATTAGTGGATCTCTAACAAGACTGTTTGAAGGGGTATGTGCTATGGTGCCCAGGAAAAGGGTTGAATTTTGCAACTTTGTTACTCTTGTCTTTTTTTTCCTATTCATCTCCTTTTTCTGTACTCAAACCCAAATGTCTCCCATATTCACAAGTTGGTCATGCTTTAATTCATGCTTTTATTCTTGATGATAATGGTGTATGTAATATGAGAACGCTTACAGAGATTTAACTCTTTTCATCATAGGAAAGATGCCATAGGAACTGTAAGAAAAGCATTTTAAAAAACCAACTGTACTGGATTTGGCCAGCTTTAGGTCTAAACACAAGATGTACACATGTGCAGAAACATTTCTTCACATGGAATCACAATTTGGAAGAAGAAAGAAATAAGTAAAGCTAATTATTCTGCTCTTGTTCATGTGTAAACTGAGGAGAATAATCTTAATGTGATTTAAACACAGTGTAAGGCTGTGGGATTCATATCAGTATCAGAGGTAGTGCAACATGTCTCTGTCCATGGCAGAGGGGTTGGAACTAGGTAATCTTTAAGGTCCCTTCCAAACCAAACCATTCTGTGGTTCTATAGTAAACATAATAGTGTCCTTGAAGGATAGCTGAAAATACACAAAATCAACCAGATTCTTCCCATCACATTTTTGTTACTGCCTTTGCTGTACTCTGAATCTGGAAGTCCTGAATATGTCCTGGAAGTGAAGGTAAGTTCAGGAGATGGAAATCAGGACATCAGACTTTTGGGTTCCCCAGTCTTTGAGAAATTTGTCATTTCATGCTGGAAAAGCCACTGAATTTTGTAAAATTGGTGCTATATCCTCACAGCTCATGGAACAGTGTTTTTCAGTGAGGGGAATTTCACCACCTTTGGCTTGTTTTTGGTTTCCACCATCTGATGGCACACTAATCCACCTGCTTACTGTCAGCAGATTTTGGTGTTTGTTGGTTTGATTTTTTGCCTCCTCTGTTTCCTGATTCTACCCACAGAGAACACTCAACTGGTTTTTGAATCTTTTATGCTTCCAAGGAGATTCTTTGAGCTGTGATTCTCAGTGGCATAGTTGTTTGGAGATTTTTCTGCAGGAAGAGGGTAATCCATTGAATCTCAGGATGCCAGTAAGGCAATTCTTTGCGTTCTTATTTCTGCAGTGCCATTTCAAGTTCCCTGTCACATGGTGAGCCTAATCATGGTCTGGCTGATAGAGTTATTAATTGCAGGGAGGTGCTTGAAGCATTCAACCTCCTTGTTCTTCAGGTCAGCTCTTTTCCTTATGCCTTGCAAACACAGCAGTCCAGGATCAGCTCTACCAATGAGGTACATTGGATACAATCTGACGCTGTGGTAAGTGCTTGTTACTTTTAACTGTGATTTTAATGTGGACTTCACACCTAAGAGAATCTAGATGTGAATATTAAGAGGGAGCTCTTTCTCTGCTGGAGTTTATTCTGTCAGATTCCAGATGCACATCCCAGGGACACTGATGGTAGAGGTAGCATTGACACGTAGGACCAGGAACTACATATCTTTCTTTGTCCAGTCATGTAAGATGAGCTGCTACTTTTTGTGCTTTGGTCAGACAAAGCTATGTAGACATGCCATAAAACTCTGGAGCTGGCTTTCCCTTTTCAAGCAGTCAGACTTTTGCTGTAAGCTCTATATGACATAGCCTGTCAAGTCAGCTCATTATCTTTCTGGTCCTAGTGGAAGTTGTGTGATATGTTAACAGACTGTGGTGTAGTAGGTGCAGAGGAGAAAGCCTCTTGGATATTGTGCACTATTAACTTTATTCATCATTTCAGCCAGCTGATTTTTAGGATGTTTTGGCTGAACCATCTTAAAAATAGCCTTTTCTCCTATTTCTTGTTTTGTAGATTTATATCAAATTTGACTTTACTGCATTGAGTGGAACATTGATTTCTGCAAGGTGTATTGAAGTGCCAGCTGTAAAAAAATAGTTAAAGTAAAACTGAGGAATGAATTAATATTTTAAATTTGTTTTTTGGTTGGTTGATAATATAAGCTATGTGGTAGCTTTCTGTAAAGTAGTCTAGACAATTTTTTGTTTCCCAAAAGTAAAATATCAACATAGACAATTTTTTGTTTCCCAAAAGTAAAATATCAACATCTTTCAGTCTTCTGATTAAAAGAATAACCTACAAAAAAAAAGGGGAGACTGTATGTGATTCATCGTTCCTAGAGATTACTGCTGAGGTAAATGCACCAGAGGACATGCTGTGCTTCCAACAAAGGCCACATGAAATTTGAGACACAAGTATTCTGCCCTTCTGATAGCTGTTTTCCAGCAAAAAGCTTACTAGTTTCTGGTTGCCTAGAATCTGAAACTCAAGAACAACTTTGGAAATTAATAATCCTTCTCTCTTCAGGTTCTGCTTTAAATAGAAATGAGATGACAGTTGTCAGTAAATATAAAACCTGAGATAGGGAGTCAGAAAATAATTAGCAGGATTCTAGAAACCCCCTGCAGTCACAGGTAGGAGATACATTGAAAAGTTTGAAAGGGCCTACACCTATCTTTCCTAGGCATAGACAAATAATAAGGTAAGTAAAAAAACTATTCACATTTTATTGTATTCTTTGAAACGGATAAATAGCATTACTAAGGGAGAATGGATAAAAAGAAAGGCTCCTTTGGTTTGGGTTTGCTTTCAATGTATTTTTTAAAACAACACAGGAAATTAAAATTGGTACCAGTTTTCCTTATATCTTTTGCTGTTTGTGTGTGGAACAGGATGATGCAGCAAGTGAAGACAAGCTCTACTTTGGTTTGAATGAATACAGCAAATCTCTCCAGTGGGGAGTCACAAGTCCCCTTTTGAGATGTGATGAAACCTTTGAAAAAATGGTCAACACACTTTTAGAAAGGTAAATAGTAACATGGGAGTTTTGGATTTTGCTTAGTTGGGATCTTAGATATCTCTATGAACCCTGTTACAGGGGATGAAGACCTGATGACCTTTGATGTTGATCCTGAAATCCATGAATTACGTGCCATTTTTATTTTTTGTGACAAATTTAGTGCTGTTGAAGAAGGAGAGGATATCCTTCATTTATTTAGAGAAGAGATTAGGCCGGCTGAGCAGCAATCTGGGCTCAGCTGTGCTGCTCTCTTGGCTCAGCCCTCACCAAGCTGAGAAGGTACCAGAGGTTTCATAACTCACCACTTCTGGTGTCTCTCTTGTTGGTACTGCCAACACACTTGTCACTGGTGGGCCAGCTGAGGGACATAATTTCAAAACTGTCATTTTTGTTATTGTATTAGTTGGATATGATTTTTGTTCCTGCAGCACAGAGCCTGCTAGTACTCTGCTGATGCCTGAACAAGCTACTTTGATGGCACATCTCCAAGATATAAAATTAAATGCACGCATTGTGGGAATGAAGGGAATACTGTCATTTCCAGCAGTGTGGAGTTAATCTGCTCTGCATATCAGGAAGACAGATCCCTTATATCACTTCAATCTATAGTTCTCATATTTTGATATTTACTCTAACAGGATTGTTCTGTCTACAGTACTGTTTTTCCTATTTTAATTAGGTCAGCATAATAATTATAAATGTACATATATTTATTAAATAAAATACAATATCAAATGTGTTAAATTCACAACATAAATGAATAATTGAGCACACCATTAATATTTATTATTATCTGCAAATATGCAAGTAATGAATGTGATAAGTACTAATAATAAGGTCAGTTCTTTAGGCTTCTAGTATCTCTGGTCAAATCCAATGGAAGAGGTAATGGTCACAACCACTGTTTCTGTTCTCAAAATGTGGATGGGAAAAGGGGTGAAGGAAGATTTGTGTATGTGCAAATAATGATATGAGATTAGGATGAGATTAGAAATGGATGGCAGAATATGTTTTTGCGTCACAGTTTATCAGTTTAGCCTCTGTTTTCAAGGAACTGGGCTATTCTGTCTGAGTAGGTGAGCCATTCAAGCTCACAAGCTGAAAACATTGCAGATACTTTTGTATTCTAAGAAAGGCTGCATTTGTTTTAGTAGCAGAAGTGCAGTGGGTGCTTGTATGTCAGGAAGAGTAAAAAGTGTTTTAAAAACGTATTCTGGCTTATGGTATCCAGAGTGCATTACTGTACCTACTGGTTAAACACAGACACAAACCTTTTTTCAAATGGATACCATATTGTCCATTAGATTACTCAAGCAAGAGACCAGAGAAATTTGCAACCCTTAGTTGTTTTAGTTACTTGGACTTATGTGGCACAAAACTAGTGCTGAAGGCGTAATATTGTAGTGTTTCTGTATTATGGTGGTGAATGAACTCATAGGAAATGTCTAGAAATTGAGTAACTTTTTTTGCTTGAGTAGGTCTTGAATTTTTTTTCTTAACATTTTACTTCCTATCTGTTGACTCTGCATATAGATGTAATGAAAGAGAATGACACATTGCTATGTGAGTTAAAAGGCAAAATGGAAGTTCAAGTTTGGCTCAGAGCCAGCAATACCTGTTGGTAAATCTAACTTTCTGGTGAGAAGATGAGATGTGAAATTATGAAGTACTTCTCCCACAAACCACTTGAAGCTGCAATGGTCTTCTAACTTTGTAGAAGTAAAAGCTTGTGGAAAGCAAAGCAATTACCAGCCTGTGCTCTTGGAATAAATCAGATCTGAGTTGATCCTTATCTCCATCAAGACAAAGACCTTTAGCTGAAATTTTGGACCAAATGAGGGTAACAGAAGTTTGTAATACCTGTTACTCAAGCTCAGGACTTGGGCAAAATGCAAAAGATGGAGAGTTGTGTTATGTTCGTGTACTTAAATAATTTTGCGCTAAATTCTTGTCTACAAAAATTGAAGACTTCATTTTTTGAGCACTACTGGAAAAAAAAAAAAAAAGTGGTACTTTATCATGCAGTACTGGGTTTTGGCTAGTTTTTAGACATGACAGTGATTTTGCATGTGCTAATGCAGGACTGTGTCTCCTCAAAGGTACCCCCGGCTGCACAGCATGGTGATTCGCTGCTACCTTCTCATTCAGCAGTATTCCCAAGCTCTGATGGCTCTCACCACCATGGCCTCGCTAAGAGATCACAGCACACCTGAAACACTCAGCATAATGGATGACCTTATCACTTCTCCAGGGAAGGATAAGAATGGCTGTGGCCACATGCTCGTCATTAGGGTGCCGTCGGTGCAGCTCGCCATGCTGGCCAAGGAGAGGTTACAGGAAGTCAGAGACAAGCTGGGACTGCAGTATCGTTTCGAGATCCTCCTCGGGAATCCTGCCTCAGAGCTTACTGTGGCGAAACACTTTGTGACACGGCTGAAGGTAGGCAGAAACTAAATATTTGTTTGTATGCTCACTGTAGTCGTCTGACTGCTGGAATTGCTTTGTGTTTATTCCCACATGTTTCTGGGTTAATTGTTCTGTAGGGAAAGGATGTATGTTCTGTATCTGTCTCTGGGAATGTATTTCTGCATGTCTGAGCATAAATGATACAGAAACTTGGAACAAACCTGACTTGTTACCAGTCCATGAAGTCAAACACCAGATGTTATCTCGCTTCTTAGACTTGAATAACAGCGTGCATCAGATAGGTTTCATCTCTGAAAGCAGAGCTCAGACCTCTGTAGGCAAACTAATTATTTCCACCAACTTGTCTGTCTGTCTAGTGTATCTGTTGTCTGCTTTGCCCATCCACCTCCTGCCCTTCTGATAACTGGTAAAGTATGCTGTTTGTCATAGACTTCTTTTCTCAAACCCCTGCATGCTAAAAGCATCTTCTGTGCAGCATATATTCACCAGGCTAAAAGTTTGCATGGATTTACAAGAGTGTGGTTAACCTAGCCAAGCTCACTTCCTGAATTAACCTCACTGCCTTAAACAAAGTATGAATTATTATATATTAATATTAGTATACATTAAACATGTAATAGTAATATTAGGATGCATCAAACAAAGAAGTGGGTTGCTTGCCTTAGGTATCAGCCTGGAAGTAATACAGGTTATATGTCCTGATCCTTGCTCTAAGCGTCAAAGATTCTCTTTCTGTTATAAGTTATGCAATATATTCAAAACCACACAGAAGAAGAATGAATTTTGTGAGCCTTTCTTAAAGAGCTTGCCTACAGCCAAAGGCAGATGAAATGTCCTCTATAGAAGCTATGAACACTGCTATGAACCTTATCTGTAGTGGGAGGGGGAAAAGAGGACAGTAGTCATGAATGAGAAAATGACGTGTGAGATAGCAGCTCTGTGCTGAGGAGTTTTTTGGTTAATTCCAACCTTAAATCATTCTGGATCAAGTCTTGAGGGGGGGTTCTTTGTAGTGCTTTGCCATAATGCGTTGCAGCCCTTACACAATGCTGGAGCAGCCTTTGAGGCCTTTAGTGGAGATCAGGATTGACTGTGGAGCTGCTGCAAGTGAATATCCATGTAGACGTTGGTCTGGAATAGAGGAATTTGAACAGGCAGAGAATGAAAAACCTTCTAAATAATTCTTCTTATTCCTCTCTCCAAAGCATAAGATACATTTTTTGACTAAACAAATCTCTAGGATTCTGGACTTCTTTCTTTTCTTGCAGGTTTCTAGAAAAAAAGTCCTCAAATCAGAACCGTGCATATGAAGGGAGTGAGGAAAGGAATTTGGTTGCCCAAATATAAGCCTGTACTGTCTTTTTAGGTAGGGTGTACCCCTAGTACTTCAAAATTATAAAGGTCACCTGTGAATCTTGTGCTGCGCTACTGTACCTGCTAGTCTAGTGCCTGGGATAACACAGGATATCTGAAATGGTGTGAGCGTATGTTTGGGAAACTGATTCCCATTATAAAATTTATCAGCCATGCTACTATGGAGTCTAGTTTATTGCAGAAAATTTTGATTTAGTCTCCATGCTGCTTGGCTTTTGTTCTGATGTTAGGTGGAGTACTGAAGCTGGAGGACTAGAGCAAGTGGGGAATTGATTGTTGCCTGCTTTCACTACAAGCATCCAGGCCTATTTTTGGTGTGTGTAGGGAGAGAGCAACACGAGGCCACTGAGTGCTTTCTGGTGAGGCTGAAGCTTGAAATGCTGGTCCCACCAATAAATGCTCTTGGCTTCAAGGAGAATGAGACTTCCTTGTGACCTTTTCAGGGGCAAGGAGGGAAACTTTATAGCTCTGAATGATCCCAGTTGAAAAGTTTGACTTAGCCTCCCTAAAAGGGCATTAGTAAGGTGCATGGCACCACAGCAGGTCAGGGAGGATGGGCAGCTGTCTTTGCAGTGCTGATGGCTGGACTCTTCCCCTCTCAGTCAGATGAGCCTGCTGGCCAGCCAGATGGGTCATTCCTCTCTATCAGGGAGCCAGAGGTGAGGAATGAAAGAACAAATGGAAAACAATTTAAACAACTGTTTTGGTGACTAGGGATGCTGTCATGGCATACCCTTTAAGTTTAACAAGAATCAAACTGTTGGGGAGGCATTCAGAAGTGAGGAGCCCTGAGGGCTGCGCCTCTCTGCCCTTCCTGAGTAAAATGGTCAAGAAACATATCTTCTGGATGCAAGTTTACAGATCAAAGCCCCAGACACTCAGGCTTCTTTTTAGGTCCTTATGCTAGCAAAAAGAAAATCAGCTTTGTATCTTCCCCTATTTGGATTTCTAGTCATGCACTTTCACAGAACCTTGTGTCATTGGAGAAGCAGGGTGACACACAGCCAGACTAACCTCGCTGAGCCAGAAATTACCTCGCTGCTGCTGAGTCTGCTTTACTGAGTCAGTAGATATTGCCAGGTGATTGGAGAAATCAATTTTTTCAGTAAGCTCTGCTGAACCAAGGGGACTGAAGGGTGTAAGGACATAAAACTGATGCTACCAACCTTTCTAGTGCTAAGGGAAAATGCTGCAGTTTTGTGGTCTCAGGCCTTGGTAGACTGTAGGTAAGGAGTCCTTTCTGGTGAGATTAACTCCAGTGAAAGGTAAACTATTTTTCTTTCATGTAATCTTTCATTATATAGAATAATTAAGCAAAGTTCATTGAACCATTTTTGTACTTTACTTGAAAGTCTTTAGCTTTCCATTAATTTCAAAGCACGTTTATTTGTGCCAGTTTGAAATTGAAGGCATCAACTGCATTTTTCTCTGACAGATCACACTAATACACCAGGTGGATGTTTCCAGCACTGAATAACATATGCTATACATCCTTTTGCTTTGTGTTCAATGCTTGGCTGACCACTGGCTACCGTAAAACAAATGCATGCCTGTACCAAAGGTCTCCTTCATGTTGGCTGATGAAAAAAGGAAACAGGTGCAGATTTAGAAGATGTCATTTAGATGTGACTGGAATTTTCTCTGTTCACAGGCTTGGAGGGGCAATGAGCAGGATGACTGGATTCCTCGCACCTATCAGGATCTGGAAGGTCTACCTTGCATTGTGATTCTAACTGGCAAAGACCCTCTGGGAGAAACTTTCCCCAGGTGCTGTTATTACTCTCTAACATGTTTAGATAAGTTGGGGAGGTGCATAAGTGGTTTGGTACCATCTGGCTACTTTTTCACAAAAGAAGTGTGTTTTTGAATACTTTATTTAGTAACCGTTTAAAGTTTCGGAAAGTGTAGCTTGTGAAAAGTAATGCTACTATAATATGTGAATTAGTATGTGAGGAGTATTTAAAAATACTTTTATATTTATAGACTAATAAAATTGTTCAGGAATATTTAGTAAGCAATTAAAGATAGGGGGTATTCTTCAAAGTCAGAGAAAACAAAACTTCATTTTTTCTTGTGTTGGGTTTTCTAGGTCGTTGAAATACTGTGACCTTCGGCTAATTGACTCAAGCTACTTAACTCGTACTGCCTTAGAGCAAGAAGTAGGCTTGGCATGCTGCTACGTCTCAAAGGAGGCAATTCGAGGGCCTATTGTAGCTCTTGACCTTAGTGAGAAGGAGCAGGAGAAGGCTAATGGTAGCGAGAATGACTCTGATGAGCTGCTGATAGACTTGGACCGACCCCAGAGTAATAGCAGCGCTGTCACTGGAACCTCAGGTCAGTTATTCTGCTGTGGGTCTGCAAAACAAGTCTTTATTCCTGCGTCATTGGAAGTTGAATGCAAATATTGCAATGTTTACTCAAATGTGGGTTGCTTAGCTGTATCCTACTGCAGGCCAGACAATGAAATGTTAGTTGCAAATTCTTCCCACAGAGAACAATATTCCCATCTGCTGCTAAAAGAAGATGGTGTTTCAGTGGGAGGAATGGTATGCCATAGCTAAGGGTCCCTTGTGATTTTTATTTTTAAACTTACATTTCACATTTGTTGCTAGCTTTGTCCAGTGGATCCTGAAAAGATCTTAAAAATCAGAGTGAAAAAGGCTAGTATAAAACTCTAGGAGTAGAAAAATGGTCTGTAACTGTGGGAGTAGCTATGGGTGAGGATGGATATTTGCCTCCTTGCCAAGACCAACAAAATGGTTGGGTCTTGCCCTACCTATTCAGGCATCAATGAAGCCTCACCTCCCACCAAGCTTTCTCTTCTTTGCATTCCACAGACGCTTCTGGGGCCTTCCCTTTTTTTCCCTATGAGTCTGAGGTATTAAGACAGCTGAACTGGATCTTTGCCATGCACCAGATCTTCCCATACACTAAACAAACTGGTATGGAGGAGGGAGCACAGCCCAGATCATGTGAAATAAATACTCTGTTCTTCATAGAAAGAAAGGTGAAATTGATCTGTGTATACAGTGGTTTGTTAAACTTGACTTTCAGAAGGTTGTACCATCAATTTCCAAATCCTAGATGAGAAATGATGGCTAGGATTGAACCCTTGGACTCTGAACTCTCTAACAGCAGGGCCTTTGCCTCTCCAGCAAGAAGGACAGATAGGTGTAAATGATTTCTTTTTACACGGTAAACTACTGACCTAAGGCACAGCAGCACTCATTCAACAGAAGTATTTGTGTGTTAGGATTGTCTCACAGAGCAAATGAATTCATGGTTTTCTTATGTCAGTCAGTATCTGTTCATTGTGTGCTCTTTGTGTTCCCAGGTTCCCTGGCTGACAACGGCGTGAGCTCCTCGAGCGCCACAGACAAGTCTCAGAAGCAGGCACCATCTCTTAACTTTCAGCCCGTGGTGCACAGCTCAGTAGATGAGGGAACTTACTCCAGTTTTACATCTGGAGAGACCCTGAAACAAGAATGTGACTCCCTGGGTAACCAGATGGCGAGCAGCACCACGTCGAAGCTGTCATCACTGTCTTCAGTCTCCCAAACCTTTCAGTGGCCTGCCCATTTAGCCAAAGACAGCAAGGCCCTTCGTGTTGCCCTGCCCCGCATTGTCATCCTGTCCAAAGCTGCCTACTGTCTCCTGAGCTCACAGAAAAGTGGAAATTTGCCTTCCTCCTCTTCCCTCCTGCCTCATGCTGATGTGTCTTGGCTGAGCTCTCTAAGGCCTCTGCTTCACAAGGATATGAACAGTGAGGAGCAGTCTCTGTACTACAGGCAGTGGACGACAGCCCGGCAGCACCACGCAGACTTCAGCAATCAGAGCGAGGTGTCTGGCGCCAGGAGTTTTCACCCCAGGCGGCTGCTTTTGACAGGACCACCACAAGTGAGAGCACAGTTCCTTCCTCTTGCCTTTTTAGCAGTTCGAGAGGGCCAGTGATGAGGACTGGAGGTTGTACTGTAAAGGCATCCCGCAAAGTTGCATGCAGTAATGAGTTTGGAGGTCAAAAACCAAAGTCAAATTTTAAGGCTAAGCCCATGCCGAAAGTGGTAAGGAGAGGAAGAGTGATACTGTGTGTCATGTTTTAGCCTAAATGAAATACACATGGATGGCACCTGGCATAACACTGCCACGAGCATGTCAAGAGAGAAGCAGTTGCCACTGCTGATCTCCCTGCATACAAGTGACAGACCGTGGGCCAGTTTCTGCTCAGAGGGCAATTTAGTAAAACTTCAGCACAATAGGGATTATTATGTCTTGCAGCATTTTCAGGCAGAGCTGAAAACAGAGCTTTGGGGTAAGCCCAAAGGCACTTATCTTGAAACTTACCCTTCTGTCATAGTAGTTTGAAATGGCATTTAGGCTTTTTTCCATCTCTGGCTCAGGTTGGAAAGACTGGTTCATACTTGCAGTTCCTAAGGATTCTCTTCCGCATGCTGATCCGGTTGTTGGAAGTAGATGTGTATGATGAAGAAGAGATTAATGCCAGTAAGTACTTAGTAGGCATTCTTAATATGCATCATGAACAGCCTGTGTTGTGTATTATTCAGCAGTGAAATTTCTAGGCTTACTGAAAGACTATAAATTGCATCTACTATACATTCTGTCTGGTACGGTGTAGCTAGACTTGCTCTAGGTGTCTGCATATATTTCGATATAGATTAATAAAAAAGTAAATTTTATATTGAGCTTAGCTGAGAACTATTAAATGTGTTTTGAATTGATATATTTGTATAGCACTGAAATGAAAGTGAGCACAAGACTGTAAATGGGCAGCATCCACCCATGTTCTCTCTCCCTGCAAGTTTTAAAATGTTGACTGCTTTTAGGCAAACAGGACATTTAAGAATATTTTGTTTCTGGCTAAAACATAACTATTATTTTTGTTTATTTATAACTTATGTATCAATTCTCAGTTAGACTCTCCTGTCTGCAGTTTGCAAGATCTTATGCTGAGGATAAAGGGGAGGGGAAGCTTCTTTGGATTTGTGCTCATTTGACAGATTTCATAGATCAATTAACTGCTGTGGCAGGATTTTCCTTGAGAAGAGCAAAACCCTTTTTAAATTATTCCTCTTCATGGTGTCCTTTACAGAACTCTGCTTTGGTAGTAAAGTGTCTGTGGTGCATAGCTCATGACCATTAGACTGGCATCCTGAAAATGTTTTGTTGTTGACTGGTATCCTGAAAATGTAGTTTGTTGTCAAACCCTTGAAGAGACTAATTTGTATTTCTGTTCATACAGTGCTATTAAATGGGGGAAAAAAGTATTTTCCTTTGGTTTGGAGCTTTGGGGGGCAGTTATTCTCTCCTCATTTGAACTAAAGTACCCCAGAAATTTAGGATGAAATATCAAAATGTAGGAGCCATTCTGGGTCATGGCATCTGGCTTGTTGTGATCACAGCAATGCGTCACACCCCTGCCAGGAATGCATGGAACTCCATCACAAGAGCAGTTTGGCTTTGGATTTTTGGTTGTGGCTTTTTTGCTCCCACTGATACTGTTGAAATGCTTCTCCAGAGCACTAGTGTTCTCATTATTGAAAATATTATTTTATTCTCTAACCCAAAGATATTTCTATCGCAACTATAAACATTCTCTTTGGGACCACAGAAAACACTAATTTAGATTAAAATACTTTTTCTCTTTGAGGTTTGCTTCTTTGGTGTAGTCAGGCAGCTATCTTACCCTCTCTCAGCATTCATGTAGGTAGCCTGGATCTTCTTACAGGATCCTCACAAATGACAGGCCCTTTATTCTCCTTATCAGTTTGGTATTCTTGCCTGCACATCTATTTTCAATTTATCCTTCTGGTGCATGGTTGAGCAGAGCTGAATGTGGTATTCTGAAGGATATTTAACCAACCCAGCCTACAACAGCTCATGTATTACCCTGGCCCCACTGAAAGCCCCATGATTGATGAAACCTATGATTGCGCTGGTCTTTTCCATTCTCCCACTTCACTGGCATTGATACATAGCTTGTACTCCTGGGTTCCCCAGCAACTGTCATTTCCAACTGAGGGGCTCCCAAACTGCTGCAGAAATGCTTGCTATTAGTTCTTGATTGTACATATGACTCACATTTTTTCTGTTAAATATCACCAAGTTTTTCTTGTCACAGTTTTTGAGGGCATTGGATTCTTTCTGGCTGATCTTTGATTCCTTCTCCATGTGAGAATATTAAACAGCGTGCCCCCCTACTGATCTTTTAACTTCTTTGGTAATCTCCATCTGCCTTAATGTTTATGATGTTACATGCTGCCATCTTCTGAATCTTCTGTTTAATCAATTATTTCAATTTACAGACCATTCCTTGTCTTCATTTTCTTCAGCTGCATTAATAATTTGTCTTGTATTATCATACCAAATACTTAAGTCCAGAAGGAGAAGATGCATTGCATTTCCTTTGTTCAAAGAAATGGGTATCTCATAGCCATATAATGGAAGTAACACAGGATTTCTTGAGTCAAGAAATGTTCCATGTTGCATTTTATCACATTTATCATTTACTTCAAGGTTTTTTATTATTTCCTTCACCCTCTCTAAACTTTGAATATTACCAAGGTCAAAATAATGGACTCAAAGCTCTGTAGATCACTGTGTCTTCTCTTGAGTCAGTCAGAGTAGGGTGAGCATGTGCTCATTGGTAGACCCCACATTCATTTCACCTGAATTCACTTTTCTAAAATTACTAATCTCAGTTACCTACTTCTGTGTGTTCTTCCATCTCATTTTAAACTGAATTGGCTTATGTTTAAGCTGCATTCTGAAGCTGTTTGCTTTTACCAGTGCTTTTTACTGTTCCCATTCTTAAACCTGATTTTCTACTTTTGACTTATCTCAGTTGGATCAAAGCAAAAAAGTTTCAGTTGATCATTGCTGGCCACATCCCATTCTGTAATAGGAGTGTATCTTTTACTGCCTTTATCATGTACCACCAGCTACTAGTTCATATATTTATGCAGCCTCTTTTTCCTTGCTTTCATCCTTCTGCCTTTGGATATTTCGCTTCCCATTTACCCAGTGCTCTTTATTCCATCACAGAGATGCTCAAAACTACACCTGTACCTTCTGCACAAATAGGACCATTCATTTGAGCACACTATACTTTAACCACAGTGAATAATACCTCAGCAGCTTGATGAGGAACAGAGCTGAAAGATACCTAGGAGGTTCCTTCACCTGCACGCAGTTTCTAAGACATTGCCATTTCTTTGAAATGGCTTTGTGTGGATTGTAATTTCAGTGGCAACATTTATGATGTTCAAAGATGTTGCTCTCTCTGTGTGTGTATGTGCACACCTGTGGTAAGTTCCTGTGCAACTGTAAAGCAGCAAACATCACATAAACATAATTTGGTTGTTATCTGATACTGCTTACCTGAATTGTGTTGTTGCAGATCATACAGAAAACAGTGAAATTACTCAGTCTAGCAATGACCACTGGCCTGACATTGAGATCTTCAGCAAAATATCTTTTGACCTGAGTGTACATGACCCCAAGTACCAAAATATAAGTCCCGTATACACAGAACAACTCTCAAGAGTGAAACAAGGTAAGTAAAATGTAGACTTTTTTAGTAATACTTTCCTACAAAGAACCAGTTTTTATTGCTTTGATTGAACACATGAGTTCACAAGAACCTTTAATATCCAAAATTATATGAAACAAAACAATTTGTGTATTCTTTACAGCTGTTACCAGGATCACATTCTCTGTTTTTTAACACTCATAAAATTTCTGTTTCTTTGTGTACAGAAACAAGCAAAGAAGCAAAATCAGAGGAACCTAAGAAAAGGGAGACTGTGTCCATGATGCTGACTAAATATGCAGCTTACAATACGTTTCATCACTGTGAGCAGTGCCATCAGTACATGGACATTAATCCTGCTGCACAGGTTGGTGTCCAGGCCTAAAGGTAAACTGTATCCTTGTTTTTTCCTGTGGTCTCTCCAGGCACACTGCTCTTGTCTCAGGAGTCATGCTTTCACCTTCCCTGAGATGGAATTGTTTCATTCTTCCATTCCCAGGGGAGATATTGAGCTACAGACCCAGGAGCATTAACTGTGTCTGCTCCGTTCTGAATGAGCAGTTCTCTCCAGCTGTCTCTGGCAAAGGGTGAATATTGTGACTAGTAGCCTCAAGCCAAAGCATTATTCAGCCTGCCCAGGGGGTTTTCAGTAACTCATGGGAGAAGACTGTAAAATTAAGGAAGGTGCTTGTCTTACCTAAGTGCCAGCCATCCTCACGTGTAATGGGAGATGGGAAGGCCTTTCTTCCTCCCTTTGTATGTAACTGTGCAAGCTTCTCAGCAGTAGCTTGTGAGTCACTGGACATAAATGAACATTTTTAACTGTTCAGTTAAACTTCTGGTTTCTGAAACAGTTATGCCCACAGGAGAATGACAGGTAAGATTACTCCTAGTTAGCAGCTCACTTTATTCCTTAACCACCAACAGTTTACTTGTAAGTTTCTTAGCTCAAATAATTCTTTCCTTGCTTGCTAACCTTTTCCGACAGCTTGCTGTTAAGCTCTCACAGTGTAGCCACACCGACCTGGCAGTGTGCAATGTCAGTTGCCTCAGAGCAGCACCAGCAGGTCTGATTTAAACCTCATGCTTCATTAAGTGCGTTGATAGAAGCAAATCCTCCCCAAGGACATCTGTTGTTCCCTCCACTCATCTTTGTGCATGTGGTCAAACATGACTAGTAGTAAAACATGTAAACATCTAGTTATATGTGCAAGTGTGAGCTGTGTATATGGAATTATGATAATTGGACTCAGGGAAATTACACATTCAAAGGGGAGTCATTGGATAGCAAGCATTATGAAGGGAGAGATTCTTAAATGCTTTAACAGAACCTAAATAAAGTCCCTTGCTTTTTTCACCTTTATTTGTGCTAATTTCAATTTTTTTTAGTAAAGATTATAGAAAGCTTATTGGCAAGAGTAAATGATTTGACTTCGTAGTAAGACAGATGCTTCTGTAGGATGAAATCTAATCAGATATTTAGGCAGTTTGTATATGCTTACATGGTTCATTGAAGTGCTGTGCAAACTTAAGCTCACTCAAATTCTTCACAGCCTTATTAATGGCGTGGTCTGCTTTGGTCCCCCAACTGCTTAGGAGAGTATTGCCACAGGAAAAATACCATACTGATGCAGCTGTGCTACTGCTGAGGTGGCTGTCTGGAAGTGCATGCTGCTGTGGAGGCACACCCACGTGCTACACTACTCTTTGAATCTTTTGGGGAAATTTATTTGGACAGTTTGTTTCCTAGTCTGTATATATATATTTGACTTCTGCTTCTAAATGTTCATAAATAATGCCTAGCTGAAATGGACTTCAGAAGAGTCCAGTTTGGTCAAAGATCAGTACTGGTACAGAAAGCTGATTCTTTTAACAGTAAGGCCAGTTACATGCCTAAATAATGTGCCTTATAATGAGGAAAATGATAATATGAGTTAACTTCAGTTACTGAAAGCAAATGTTTTGGATGTTCTTCTCTGATGGCTTCCAGCACTGTGACTGTAAGAACAGGTTGCCATATACTCCTTTATGTATTACCTGCTTGCAATTCTTTTTTTGTTTGTTTCTGTACAGGTATCTGACTCCACTCTGCATGCATTCACATTTTCATCCTCGATGCTAGGAGAAGAGGTTCAATTGCATTTTATAATTCCCAAGTCCAAAGAGAACCATTTTGTCTTCAGCAAGCAGGGAAAACATCTCGAAAGCATGCGGCTCCCACTTGTGTCTGACAAGGTGCATGTGCTGCTCTTATCTATCTGCTGTGAATGCAGTCAACTTGACATACATCTGCAAATTAATGAGGGGGTGGAGGGAGGTTGTCTGTTTTCTTTTGGTTTTGAAGTCCTTTATGTAATTCTTGCCTGACTGTCCTTAGAACTGGAGTTTTTGAGGACAATCATCCCTTTTTCCATTCCTAGTGTCCAGTTCATGTGTGTTGCAGTGATCAGTAATCTTAAAATATGGTATAAACAATAAATAAATGCAAATTCCTATCAGGAATAACCTGCTTTTAATCTAATGTTGCCAAAATATGTCCTGTTCCAGCAGAATCTGAATGCAGTCAAGAGTCCTATCTTCACTCCGTCGAGTGGACGTCATGAACATGGCCTCTTGAACCTCTACCATGCAATGGAAGGCATCAGCCACTTGCACCTCCTTGTAGTTAAGGAGTATGAAATGCCTCTCTACCGTAAATACTGGCCCAACCACATCATGCTTGTCCTGCCAGGCATGTTCAACAATGCTGGAGTTGGTAAGAAACATTATCCATGCATTGCTGTGAAGGTATCAAAATCCATGTTGGACAATGTGGATCATGTTGTTGTAGGAAACACTGCAGCAGCTCCTCACATTTGTGCTGTCATAATAGCAGCAAAATACAGTGATGTGGAAGAACTGCTGTCAGGGACATGGAATATATGTTCGTATTGACCACTGCTTTCTCAGTTTAAAATCTGATATTTTATGGGCCATACTCATTTTACTCAGCCCTGCTGTGCGAATGTTCATTCTAGATGTTTTACACATGATGTTTCAAATTTCAACTTTTTAGTTAACTGAAGGTAAATATTAACTGCCACTGAACACTGGGGACTTGAACTTTGGAATTTGTTTTCATGGATGCTGAGTTTTTCCTGCAGGAAGTTTTAAGGAGCTTCAGTTTTAGAATTTCAGCCCCTTCTTGGTTCAAGTTACTTTATTAATGCCCATAAAATTGTGTTTTGCAGGGTGTCTTAAAGCATCCAAGTCTTCTTGGTATCTGCCTTTTAGATTTACTCATAGTGAAAAAGGGACATACTGATTTCTTCTTAAACTAAAGTGTTATGAGCACTAAGTTCATAAAGGGTTAATGACTGCAGATGTTTCTGTAACCTTTCTCTGGGAAGAGTTATAAAGTCTAATAAAGATGTCTCCTTTGTGGTATTTTCTCAGGTGCTGCCAGGTTTCTTATTAAGGAACTCTCCTACCACAATCTAGAACTGGAACGAAACCGCTTGGAGGAGCTGGGAGTCAAGCGCCAGTGTGTGTGGCCGTTCATTGTGGTCATGGACGACTCCTGTGTCTTATGGAACATGCACAGTGTCCACGAACAGTCCAGGTAGGTAATCACCATGTTGGGGTCCTTGCATTGATCCAGCACAGACAGCTGCACATCTGTGACTTAGGCTCATCTCCAGCATCTGACAGGGTGTTAAAGATCAGACAGCTGCAAGGATTGGACAGCTGGAGCTGCTTGTAGTGTACTCCAGACATTGCCAAGTAAAAACAGCTTTTGGCAGTGGCTTTGATGTAATAACACCAGGCTGCCTGTCCAAAGGGCCTCACAAAGGTCATTATTCACTCAATTACTGTTATTCAGATAGCACACAAACTGTACAGTTGGACTTTAGATGTACTGTCTAACATGCAGAAGTTCAGCTGTTTCACTCAGAGCAGTAGGAAGGCTGTATGTTTGTCTTCCTGACCACCAACATTCAGCCTCCTGCTATTGAACACTTCCACCTGACTGTATCCTTACATCTGTGTCAGTACATCAACAAACATCTGCCTGTGCTTTGCCTAAAGCCACTCTTGCTTTTAGTGACTATTTCAGTGATTTCTCAATGTGTTACTTCCCTGATTTGTTTTGATTCAATATATTTTTCTCAGTGAAAACAGTTTATTTTGGGAACTTCAGCTTTTAAGAACGCATTAGGCTCTTGGCCTTCTCAGTGCTTATGCTGTCCATTACAGAGGAAACAGCCTTCCAGAAATGATGCTTAAGGCAATTCCTTTTCCCTTCCTAAATTGCTGTGTAAGACTTTATTCTGCTGAAAGGCTGATTTTCTTAATGGCTACATGGATGGGATAAAATTAGTTGTCTATTGTTTAAAAAGTCTGCATTTATGTATGTATTTTCACAATATTTGGAGTAAACATTCTCAGTTTTTAATGGATTTTCTTGCTCCTTTGTATACACATATGCATATATATGCAGGGCATGTGATATAAAAATAAGATATGTTTGTATGTTGTGTATGATCATGTTTTGCAGCCAGTCTCTGGAGCCTGGGAGTTTCAGCAAGAATGTGTCTCTGAAAAGCGTCCTCCAACACATTGAAGCCACCCCCAAAATTGTTCATTATGCAATACTGGGTGTTCAGAAATGGAACAGCAAGCTGAATACCAGGAAAGCAAAGGCTCCATTCTCCAGGTGCCACGTGCGTGATTTTATACTGCTCAACATAGACCTGACCCAGAATGTGCAATATGATCTAAACAGGTAGGCAACACATGTATATCTGTGGAAAAATAGTATGTGGACATGATAAAAGTCTTGTCACAATATTTCTGAATGCTGTTGAGATTAACAGAAAGATCCTGGCTAGGGCAATGAGTGCACAATCACAAAAATAAAACACAGAGCAATATACATTGCATCTGAATGAATAAGGCATAAAAGTAAACTTAACATAAGCCAAAAAACACCCGGGAGAGACAGACTATGAGGCACGGGCAAGGGAGGGCTTCAGAGAACTGAAAAGACAGGGGGGAAAGAAGAAACTTCAGGAGAAAAAAGTAACTGGGAGACCAAAAGTAGAAGAAAGGAGCCAAAATTACATCAGTCACAGGAAGAGTGTGGAGCTTTCAGAGTGGCTAACAGGCAAGAGCCTGTTGTGTCAGTAAGAACAAGAGTATAGGAAATATTTAAGCCATTGCTTTGTCAAATGCCATGAGGAAGGATTCCTTGTATTTCATTCAGAGTCAGCTATCCTTCCTGTTGCCACTTGGATTTGCAAGAAAAGTAGATGAAAAAATAATTTTCCATTATTTCCTTCCTTTTCCTTCCCCCTCCACGTCTAACTTCATTGTAAAGCATTTGCAATAAAGCACTGATATAATGTGCCTTTACTGCTAGTTCTCATCACAGACTGAAGTAATATCCTGCTTCCCAGACTAGTGAGTTCAAAACAAACCCTGCCTTTGCTGGCCACAGATGACCCTGGGGCTTCTCACCCTGGGCTCCTGCTGCTGTTTTCAGGGATCCTGTGTACTTGAGTGAGGAATTGTAGCCTGTTTGTGCGAGTGATGTGGCTTCCAGAGCTCTTGATTTCACATTCTCTGTCAGGTTGAATCATGAGATGGGGATCAGCCCACAGAACTGAGCAATTACATCATAAATAGTGCAGGACAAATGTTATTTCTCATCTGCTTTGTCTCCTATAGCCAAATATTTGTCAAAGCTACATTCATTCCCTGATTCTAGTTTGTGAAGAAATATGCCATATAGAACTGGCTTGTTCAGAAATGGAGGTTGGTCACTGCAGAGCCTCTCTCAGTTCCAAAATATATATTTTTTAAAAAAAAAAACCAAAAACCAAAAAACCCAAACAAACAAACAAAAAAACCCCCAAACGACTAAAAAGAAGGGGAAAAAAAAAAAAGAAAGGGTGGACAGGAAATGTTTGATGCCAGTACACGATGAGGATGAGAGGGTGAGCCAGATTTGGTATGGGGAAGAAGCATACAGGCACTCTGAAAAGTGAAGAGTAGCTTGCTCTAAAGATTACCAGCAGTTCCTTTCCCACACCAGGAGCACATTGAAGGAATGACTCCTCAGAGCTCTGTAGAGAATTTGTACTGGCACCATATCAGATGGTCTCCAGAAGTCTCTGCTGAGCCCATACTGGTGCATTTCAGTGTGTGTGTGAATGCTTGCTCATGCACAGCAGCCACACAGCTGGTTTAGTGATCTTGTGTTTAACGTCCAGGTATTTCTGTGAAGATGTAGATTTCAACCTGCGGACGAACAGCAGCGGCCTCCTCATCTGCCGCTTCAACAACTTCAGTGTCATGAAGAAACATATTCAGGTTGGAGGACAAAAGGACTTTGTTGTTAAGCCAAAAATCATGGTGAGTGTGGAAGTATGTATGCTCTGTAATGTGCAAAGGGTATAATCAGGACCTGTTTCCCCTCAAAATAATGAATTCTCTAGTCTCTTAGATTTATTTTGTGCTTATTTGACATCTGACACTCATGGCTTACTCTGTGGTAGGGCTGCCACATCAAGAATAGCAAATTATAAATATTTTGCTATTTATAAAGTCCTAATGAAATTCCTCCTAATCTATTACAAGATGGAGAGGAATTGGAAAGGGTTTGGTCTAGCAATTCAGTGGTATTTCTGATGGAGGAAGAATTTGCAGACATGCACTAATCAAAAGCAGACAAATTGTACCAGACTCAGTTTTAAAAATATAAGCACAGCCAGTAGTTTCTGGAGTTTGCTGGTTTGTGATGACTTTCAGTTCTTGCACTTCTTGACAAGAAGAAGCCTGAAGAAAGGCTCTGAAAACTGGAACCTTTTTAAAGCCATCCAGAAAATCCAAGTATTTATAAAAATATACCAAATATTTTATACAGAGGATGTTACACCTATGCCAGCTTTAAACGGCAATGTATTTCAAACGATTGGTTTAACCTGGGAATCTTGTAGTTTGTGTTCCTAGTGGTTTTAAACACATCCCACACCATCCCTCTTTTAAAAATATCACCTGCATACTTCAAGATTTAACTGACTAAACCCTGGTTTTGAGTATTTTTTCAAAGTAATTTTCTGATTTTCCTTTTTCCTGTGGTTGCAGTGGAATCTGTAGTGATGGACTGGCCTATGAAAAAACTCCACAGAAAACGTTTTATATGGATGACTCCACACAAGGAGTCTGTAATTTCCTGCAATATCTATGATAAGGCAGGATGCAGGTCGCTGGGCAATTTGAACTCCCTATTTTCTGTCCCTTCTTTAGGCAAGCAGATATCTACAAAAGAAAAAGTGGTTCCTTTATTTCTGTGCTGTGGTGCTATGGCAAAATGGAGTGGCGATTTTTGATCCTTTCCCCCAGCTTTCCCTCTCTACCTGCTGTTATCATGGCAATGCCTTCCCCAGGTAGAGGAACTCCTGCAGAGCAAATACACCGAGTAGGTGTGTTAAAAGGGGTTCCCCTTGGTTTCACTGCAGGTTTCGGACAGCGTGGCACCAATAATGCCTCTTCAGTACGTCTGTGCCCCTGACAGTGAGCATACATTGCTGGCAGCCCCATCCCAGTTCCTCCTGGAGAAATTCCTTCAACATGCGACATACAAACTCTTCCCAAAGGCCATTCATAACTTCAAGAACCCAGTATTGGCCATTGACTGCTACCTGAACATCGGGCGTGAGGTACAAAATATTGCAGGGATAATGGGGACAAGTAAATGCAAACTTTACTTCTGTATCTTTCTTTTGTTGAAAACCCCTTCTTTTATGAACCTTCAGCATCATGGGTAGTGGTTGGAGACTTTGGTCTCAAACAGATTCTGCTGCTGGAAGTAAAGGACCAATCCACTGGAGGAGCTCGTGGTGAAGCCTCCAGCTGGCTGGTGTAGTAGAGACCAGAGGTCTGTGATGGGTTAATGTCACTGCTGGATTGTGCCAGGTCCTTCTCTTGGGTCACAACAACCCCATGCAACGTTGCTACAGGTTTACAGTGGTTGGAAAGCTGACTGATGGAAAAGGACCTGGGGGTGCTGGTCAACAGCCAGCTGAAGATGAGCCAGCAGTGTGCCCAGCTGGCCAAGAAGGCCAATGGCATCCTGGCCTGTATCAGGAACAGTGAAGCCAGCAGGACTAGGGAGGGAATCATCCTCTTGTAGTTGGTGCTGGTGAGGCCAAACCTCAAATCCTGTGTCCAGTTCTGGGCCCCTCAATTCAGGAAGGACAATGAGGTGCCAGAGCATGTCTAGAGAAGGGGAACCAAGCTGGTGAAAGGTTTGGAGCACAAGTCTGATGAGGAGTGGCTGAAGGAGCTGGGGTTGTTTAGCCTGGAGTAAAAGAGCCTCAGGGGAGACCTCAGCACTCTCTCCAACTACCTGAAAGGAGATTGTAGCCAGGTGGGAGTCGGTATCTTCTTTTGAGTAACAAGTGATAGGAATGGAGGAAAGGACTTCAAATTATGACAGGGAAGGTTTAGATTGGATATTGGGAAAAATCTGTCCATGGAAAGGGTTGTCAGGCATTGGAACAGGTTTCTCAGGGAAGTGGTGGATTCGTTATTCCTGAAGGTATTTAAAAGATGTGTAGATGTGGCACTTAGGGACATGGTTTAGTGGTGGGCTTGGCAGTTCTGGGTTAACAGCTGGACTCAATGATCTTGGATCTCACGGATGCAAGATAACAGTGGGATCTCAGTGAGTCTGTCCTAAACAATTCTATGATTATATGATTTGTAAAGGAATTGAGTGTGTCTCTCTGAAATATTATTTCATACAAAGCAAAAACCTGAAAGTGATACTGTTCTTGACAGAAGTTGGTATTCATCCTTTGTTGCTTCTCTTTTCATGAATATGGGTTTCTAGGGGAAACTAGGTTTTTGCAAATATATCTTAGATGTCTCTAGGCTGGGAAATTATACTTTTTGAACCCAATGATCAGTTTAAAGTGGGTATGAAACAGCCTGAATGTCTAACGTGGGTATTGTTCTGACAAATTTTATGGAGGTCAGTGGTAAGATACACAACAGCCATCATGGCACTGAGACACAGAAGAGCCCCGATGCTGGGACCCAGAAGCTTCAGCAGTTTCACTATTCATGAAATTGCTTACTGTGTTTGACAAATGTGTCCTTATTAGAACAACTTACATAATCTTAACAGCCATTATAAGCAGGGAATTTGCAGAGAAGCAGAAAATCAAACTGAATTACAGAGAGCGCTGAAATAACATGCTGCAGACCTGGTGACCAAATTTGAATCTAGAAGTTTGTGCCGTTTTCCTCAGGAAATTTGCTCAATACTGTAGTCCTGTTAGATTGTATTTTTACCAGCACCAGCTGACTCACCTGTTACCACTAAGTTATATTCCATTCCACTCTAAGTCATCCTTAGACCTTTCTAACATAGAAGTGCTTTCTTTCCTTCCCTTCCCTTCCCCCTTCTGTTCCAGGTGGCTATATGCTATATTAGTTCTCGCCCACACTCAGTCAATGTCAACTGTGAAGGTGTGTTCTTCAGCGGACTTCTGCTCTACCTCTGTGACTCCTTCGTTGGTGCAGACCTCCTCAAGCAGTTCAGGTTTCTCAAAGGTAATCTCGTTGCTCTGCTGGGCATCCTGGGTGTTTTCCTGCCAAGTAATAATAGCATGGAGGAAAAGGGAAAGGCAGAGGAATAACCAGCTTCATTATTTTCACAGTTAGTACTTTCATTGTTTTCAAAAGGAATAGATGGAGTGGTTTTTTGGGAGTATCAAACTTCTGTTCCTGTTGGTAATAAGTCCGGGTAATTGAACCTTAGGTAAGCTTTGCCAAATTATATTCATTAAGTTATTTTAAAGTGACATCAAGTGAAGTAGGTGCAGAAAAAACAGAATCCATGGAAGTCAGAAGTGAATTGTGCACTCAGTCACTTGAGAGTTTAGAGCATAGGTGTTACTGATGAGGACAAGAAATTCTGCTCTGGCAGTCTGTAATGGCAACAAATCTTCAGTACTGCACATGGGGACAACTCTTAGCTGGAGGATGATGGGGTCTACCCCTACCAGAGCTTTATAAACCTCATCAAAATCTTTCTTGATCTTTTTGTTATTCATGCTAACAAATAGCAAATTGCCATAGGTATTCAGTAATGCTGGAGTCTGTTGCAGAACTCCAGTGCATTTATAGTGGCACGGCTGAGCTGTTTCCATCTTGTGCTGTCTGAGGATGGTGCACATGCAGGGGTGCCATGGGCATGACTCAGAGCCAGTCCTGAAAACCAGGTTTTGAAGTTTGCTCCTGCACCCTCTTTGGCCCTCCAGGGCAGGGGCAGAGGAGAAGGGCACAAAGATGTGGTGGGGGATGGTGCTGGCCACTGCCCTGTCCCCAGAGCTGGTAAGGGCTGAATGCAGTCAGAGGCCATTTTCTTTGTTTCTTGGGCAAGGGGCGGTTTCTTCACACAAAATGGGCCATGAATGCCTGGTAGGAAGGGCCTTCTAATACAACTTCTAATACTACCTTTTTCCTACCTAGCAGCCGAGCTATCTTTGAAATATCTTAGGAAAATGAATGAAGGAAATGAGTTGTTCTTGTACCCTGAGAACCTAACATGCTTTTCAATTGAAGGTGCCACCCTCTGTGTCATATGTCAAGACAGAAGCTCCTTACGGCAGACAATAGTCCGGTTGGAGTTGGAGGACGAGTGGCAGTTCCGACTGCGGGATGAGTTTCAAACTGCTAACAGTAGTGACGATGAACCGCTCTATTTCCTGACTGGACGCCATATATAAGCCTTGCTAAGACACCACTGAAAAAGAAAAAAAGAACTTTTTTTTTTCTTTAAAAAAAGTACAATCACTGTGGAGCAAAGTGCAACCAATATTTATCTAAACTGCTCTAAAGGATTCCCCACAATTCTGAAGTAGGCTTTATTCCTTGGGAGAAATTACCACATCAGGTATGATTTAAAGGATCCTGGATTCCAGTTATTTTCACATCAGTCACAACCACCGACACTAATCACACAGCCAACCAAGCTGTAGGATCTCGAAGAGGACGTTGTTTGGCTGAAGAATCCTTTTTATATTCAGCTGATTTAGGGGAAGAAGCTGCTCTCCTCTTGCAGCTGCTAGCTTGAATGTGTTACATGAAATGCACCCCAGCATGTGGAATTTATTGAAGATAGGTGGAGGAGAGCCCACCATGTCTCTTCAGCTCTGTGCTGTGGTACAGGAATACTCAGGGGTTTGAAACTACAATATAAAGTAGATACTTGTATTAAAATGAATAGTCTTGGTCTCTGTGCAGTGTTAGTTTAAAATCTGTAATTGTGTACGTATTGAAACTGTCTTTGGCAAAATTTCCACAGGTGTTCAAAGTTTACTACTTAAACCTGAACAAATGGGCAAGCACATGGCAGGCACTGTGCACCCTGGCTCTCCTAGCAATGGTGTTTCACCCCAACAGGCACCCCCTCCTCAACTCCAAGGACGAAGCAAAGACTTCTCGCAGCTATTCTCTCTTCACGTAAAGGCCAGAGTAACTTCCCAGCAAATCACCTTCAGCTTCTCACTCTCCTCAGAGCTTTAAAACTTGCAGTCTCTTCTGTGTATGGAAACATGTCCTCCTGTCCATCCGATGCCTTTGTGGTAAGGCTGTATGCAACTCACTTTCCATCTCCTTTACACTCAACTCCAGCTGGCTGCAGAGCTGAGATTAGGTCTGTCATACCCATATATGAAGCAACATACCAAAAACTGTGCAAGACAGCAATGATGCCTGAGCTGGAAACAGAAGCTATTCTACAGTAGCTCCATGGGGCAACAGGGGCGAAGTCCCAAGGAGCTAGGACTGCCCACAAGAGACTCTCCAGAAGCAAAGATGTGCAAATACATCACCTAACACTGTCATCCCTATAAATACTGGTTATGCAGCGGCCGTACGTTGTTCTACTTACAAGCGCAATACTTACTGATCCTTGCTAAGGTGTTCTGGAAGGAACTCGGCGCCATCATGTTCAGTTCAGGGTTAAATCCTAGTGGTACTCTGTTCCCCTCGCACAGTTAGCAGGTGTTACCTTGGTGAGCTTTCCATACACAAACATCAAAAATAATCTTTCTGCACATCATGACCCCTTTATTAAAAAGAAAAATGCAGAGTGTTCTTCAATGCTATTCATGAATATGAATTTAGTCCCCAAAAAGTAATGAAATTAACATGTCTTTATACCTGACCTGCAACTCATTGGAGAAGGACCTGCCAAAGCTGCATTTTTTTTAACGCAGTGTTAATTACACAACTTTTTTTATCTTGTGAAGAGATGTTTACAGATGAAAAAACATAATATATTTGACAGAGGTCAAAGGAAAATGGTTTGCATATGTCTTTGTTGATGTAGCATATCTCTGATGCTGTAAATTTAGCAAATTTCACATGAACAACCAATTTCTGTAAACTTATTTTTTATTTTTCTTCAGACACAACCTGCCTTATCTATTTTAACATTGTGAAGAAGTAGGGATAGAAAAGATTCTTCTTGAAGCATTTGATACACACATGAATGTATTCCAGTAGTGCTGGTTTTGCCAGAAGGGCTTAAGGCCAACCCTGAGTCTTAGTGTGGTGTAGAAGTGTCAGGTATTACATGTTCAAAAACAGTTTCCTTTTTGTGTATTTGATGTTTGCACTAAGTTCTTAAAATTCCAGGTGCTGAGACTACTAGGAGGCATTAGCTTGCTGGTGGAGCAGTGTGAAATTTTCCTGAAGGCTGAGAGTGTGTTTAGAAAATCAGTTATTTGCCTGCCTTTACCAACTAATAGTAACCCCATTTCCTTAGTGCTCTCCCCTGTGGAAGCAAGGAGTTTTGGTAATGCTCAGCCCAAACAGCGCAGGCCTGTCCCATGGAACACTTCAATCGGCTGCCTGTGAATTCCTGGGAAGGAGATCCTTGTTTGGCAGCCAGATGACTGCTATTCCATTTTGGTTTTAAGCCTCACCCTCAAGGCCATTCTTATGAATGTATTAAATCAGCCAGCATTATATTTTATCTGTAGATGTTCTTGTCTATTCACAGGTTAAAACTGAATGTAAACTAAGATTTAAAGAATCATATGCAGATGCTTTTTGCTTAACTTATGTAATTGCTTTTTGTGACTTTTGGAAGAGGGTTGAAAATTGTTGCTTTCCTCGTGTAAAGTTTTCTTAACCAAAAACTTGGTGAATTTAGCTTCACTAGTCAGTCTACCTCATGTTACTGTTTATGAACTGAAACTGTCTGAAGTTGTGGCTAGGGTATGTTTATAATGTGCTTTCATTAAATTTGATTATATTAAGTTACCATTTCAGACTGCCTGTCTCTTACTGGGTACTGCTCTTGCTTTCTGAGGCCACCAGAGGGTCACTTTTAGATTCCCTGTGAACCCACTGCACCTTTACAGTCTGCTTACAATCCTTTTGAAAATGACACCTGGCAGCTTGGAAACAAAGAGACTCTACAAATCAGAATTCACCATCATTCTGCTACTTCAGTTTTAAGTACTCTTGAGTATTGTTTGGGAGGTGGTGCGAGTTCTTCACTTTAGCTCTAGCCCCAGGTTAAGGACAGCACAATATAAATGAGTGTATCCAACTGTACATAGGTTCCACAATTGAAACAAACTGTCACTTTAACCTTAATTGCTTCATTCAGATCTTACATGAGGGTTTGAAACTATTACTCAAGGCTGAACGCATCCCATCTCACCTTAACGCAAACCCTGTATGAGGATGGTATTGATTCAGAGATACTTTGGGGCACTGGTCCCTGTGGTGTGATACAAATGCATTGTCACTAAGGGAATTCCTAACCAAGCAGGTTTGAATGCCACAACTGTGCTCTCCCGAGACTCCATCAAAACACACACTACTCTTAACCACTTTTTTCCTCCAAGAAAAGTATGAAATACACTAAAGATGCATTCACACTTCATATAATACAGAGTAACTTTAAAAAAGCTATCAAGTATTTTATTTTTAATCTATCTACATTATGTACAGATCAAGAAAGGCCACAGCAGTTTTTCCACATACAAACCCTTTAAAAGAGGAGAGATTTATGAAGGAGTGACAAGTATCAAAGTGAAGTCCACTAACAAAGGTATATACACTCAGTACAGTACTTGAAGAAGGACGAGTACACCAGTCCTCAGGGTTTTCATTCCACCTTTTACTCCACAACTGATCTGGGGGAGAAGGGGACAGCGGGCACATGACTGTGATGCAGGTGCCCTGGCATCCAGCAGGGTACAGGCTGCACCACAGAAGCCATGGTACAGTCCGTGAGGGCTGATCCTCACGACTGCAACATAATGCTTCTCGCCTTGATGCAACTGGGCCCAGCCTTGCACTCTGTTAAGCAACCAGAGCAGCTGCCCTGGCTGGGGGAGCAGCGGCAGACCAGTTACAGTACCAAGAAGCACTGGTATATCACCTCATTAAGAACTTCAGCATGTACTCGTCAGCGAGACTAGAGTCTTTGCATTAGTTTACAGTCCACTATGAACAATTTTCTGCTGCATGTAAACATAACTAACTAGATAAAATACAATCAAACTTTTGTAAAAGTTAATAAAATATCTTTCTTTTAAAAAAACAAAGTTAGCCTATTACTGCACTGTTTACAATTTTAATAAAATAGTACAACCTTTCGGTTGTTACCAGTCCTGAGTTCACTGTAATAAAAACGGCCCTGGCTTCTGCTGAAGGCCTGCACCCACTCAGTGCAGTTTGGCAGAAGTCTCCCAAAAAAATGGAATTCCTTCAGAGCAGTTAAGTCTGGTGCTGTCCATTGAGGAAGTTGTATACCAGGAACTGGCCGGTGCCACAGTACTGTGTTGCAAAGAGTTTTCCATCAGGAGTGGGGTCAGAGAAAGCAATTTCTTCCTTACTTAAGTATGAGCCATATATGAAGTTGCTCCTGTTTGAACAGAGGGGAAAATAAATGAATAAATAAAAAAATATTATTACCCTCAAGGAATAGTAAGAAATATTTATGCTACTAGACCACAAACTATTAATTAAGCAGCACAGACACTGAAAAGGAAGAAGTTCTATTAAGAAGAGATGGCTTTATTTATAGGATCTACCTCCTCCTTCCAAACAGCAAGGAGAATCAGTTGCTCTGGGATGGGTTTTGTAAGGTTCTGGTGTTTTAGAAGAAGTATTTGTACAGAGTGATTGCATCAAGAGTTCAAATTCAGAGTTTAAAAAAAAAAAGTTTGAATGCATTCCAACTATTTTTTCATAGAAAAGAGACTTCTAGAGCTGTGACTACAATCACTAGGAATGAAAACACAAGCTACAAAACAAGTTGGGGTGATTATGGAAAGGGCTGACCTCAGGCACAACTCCTAAAAGTACACATTCAGTAATAACAAAAAAATACGGAATCAATTTGCTTAACTTCTTAATGAGAAATATTTTATTCAAGTTTTATTCTTATTTTAAGTAAGAATGGGAATTAAGGGATACCATTCTACTTCTCTGACTGGCTATGTGAGCAAATTTAGAAAACTGAACTCAGTCTTTAAGACCTCGATTAGGGGAAGGAGGAGATAATGTTTATCCTTGGAAACAGAAGAAACTCCCTTTGAACTTAAGGTTTTCAGTTTCTATAAAGTAAGCTTATATGCACTTGAAGAGCAAGTATACAGTTCACTCATATGGACATTTCCCTTATATACTGAGGAAAAGATAATAGGAACAAAATCCTTTTTAATCACTACCAGTTTTATTCCTTTTTCTTTCACGTATTTAGGAAGATGATTTTGCAAAAGTTCTTTGACTGACTGACTGTGGTTTTGTTACTCCAAGTCAACCATGAAAGCTTGAGTGGAATGGGGCAGACATTCTCAAAATGGACCTAAAATTCTGCTACAATGCTTGCAATATTTGGAAGTCAGAATTTAGATGGCTACCAGAATCATCCTGTTCAAAGTACTTTTTGCTATGGGAGACATTTAGATTGAAGTTTCACTGGCATCTGAGCAAGATCTAACTGCTTATTGCCACCCCAAATCAAGTCTCACTCCTTTCCTTTGCCTTCTGTAACTTTCTGGGCTCCCTTGCTTAGATCAACTCTAGAGCTCAGCAGACCTTCTACAAACCAACAGAGCACCAGAGTAACACAAAGCTCTTTTTGGTGAACCTGTTTTCTACTAACACAGCAATGAGCTACTGGAAGACCAAACAAGCACCAGAGCACAGCAAAAAGTGAAGTGCAGTGCGGAGTTAAGAGGAACACTGAGGCCTCACTAGCTGCAACAAACCACGAAAATTGATTCTGAAGACCCTTTAGGGCTGTTGCTCAGGGAGTAACTCCAGCATTGCTCTGGGGGAGAAATCACATAATGTTCTGAGTTGGAAGGGACCCACAAGGATCATCAAAGTCCAACTCTTAACTGAAAGGCCTCTACAGCGATCAAATCCATGACCTTGGCATTATTAGCACCATACTCTACATCTTTCCCTTAGAAAAAGTTTCTAGGAAGCTACTATTAAACACACTACCGAAAAACTGCCAAAAATACAACCAAATAATCCAATTACTATGCTTATCTGAATGCAGCTTTACAGTTCATAGTTCAGACAGAGTATGATCCGATAAGAGCTTTCTAGTTGCTCCACCAGCCAGACAAGATGCATTCTGCAGAGCAGAACAGCTTTGCTAAGCTCTCCAAACACCCAAGAGGGTGAGGACTGGCAGAGACATCAGTACCTGTGCTATGAACGCCAACAAGATGGGGCTAACACAAACCTGACAAACAAACAACAGTAAGATTTGGGCAGTTCTTGCCATTACTCAGAACTGATGTTTACATTTTTAGGAAATGTCAGTGAAAGAAACCTAAGGTTTGCAGACTGACCATTTTTAATATACAACAGCACAGACGTTTGAGTCCTTTTATGGATCTAGCACTTAGCATTCAGCTGAATACACTCACCACTAGCTACTAAAGCTCCATGGAAATTGAAAATATGTCATAAGGCTCAGCAAGCCTGAGGATATATATCAAAAAAAACCCAAACCCAAACCAACAGTTAGAAGCCACCAGACTGTATCAAATGGTTTGGTACACTGGGTCTCTGTTCCTTCCCTGTTTCTACCTCTAAGGAATGGACAATCAGCTAGTGGTTCAGTCTCAGTCCATAACACTCGCATAATCCCACACTTTGACCACAGACAAGTCTTGCATCCCTTACTCTTAATTACCATGGAGGAATTTCCCCAAGCTCACTGGCAGTTTGTCAGAGTGACTCATTACAATTGCACTTAAAGATTTCTGTTAAAGACAAGCTATTGCAGAATATTGACATCAGTTATTGAACTCCACCTAATACTGGAACTGTCAACTGTGCTCAAATCTACATGCCCAGTATCAGTATCACCAGCAGCTTGACAATACAAGCCTGAGACACACAAAGCAATAAGTGGCTTGGACTGAGTTCTACCTAAACCACATGTAACTGAGGGACTTTTTCAATATTACCTGAGACACTCTATCATCCGAGAAGCGATCTTCTTTCGACGCATCATGCTGAATACCCATATCCGACTAATCCCACAAATAGCAGGCTCCGGAGAAGTTGAACAGCACCACGCTTTCTGTCTTTCAAATATGACTTTCTCATTTTCTGAACTGACTTCTGGAACCTTTTCTTCTATAACTCTGTAGCCCTGCAAGTGATGTAAAAAACAAATTTGTCTCCTTATAAAAGCACTAATGACTTAACAAAATAATCAATATATAATTTATTTCAGTTAAACATACTTAGTTGCTATAAAAAGACTGTATATTTGTGTCTTGTTTAATTTCTCCCAACAGTTTCAAAACAGGAACAGATGATAAAAGATTAAACAAACAAAAAAAAACTCACAAGCTTATCTGACTTAAAAAACAGCAACAAATAATACAATTCTTATTACCACCTGTATTAAACTGTTTGCCTCAATTTCTCTGACTTTGGCTAAGATTGTTTTGCTTTTTATCTGCTACTCCCAAGGGACAGTACAAAACCCCAAAGATTACAAGGGAATAGACAAATTATGTGATAAAGTTCTGACATCAATGTTTAGTACTGTAGCTGGCAGCATGACTTTTCATGCTGCTCTCTGCTTCTGTTTGCTGGGGAGCTGTTTGATCCCACTGGGATTCCACTCAATCATACAGAACACCCACTTTTTCATCCATGTTGGATTTCTGCTGGGTAGGGAGCTGAACCTGCTTATCAACAAGCAAGAACAATCACTAAACACTGACACAGATTACCTTTCTCCAGTTCAATCACTTACCCACTGGATATGTTCTGCTATTAAACAGCCGATCACTTTTTTGTCATTGGAAATAAAAAGAAGAGTTTTAGTTCTCGAGTAACACATGAGTGGAGCTTGCTGAAATCCCAAGTCATTGTCTACCATTTCTCTAATTTCTTCCACCTGTCAAAATAAGTTCAAATGCTGTATAAGAAACACATGTAAATGTACATTTCTATAAATTTACATTAAAATAACAGAACTGCAAAGATGTATTAGGCCATCTAGAACACTGAAAGCTATTCCAGATGTTAAGGATTATCCTACGTAACCTGCAACACCTCAATCCACATAAATGTTCCTTAATTAATACTCCTCTGGAAACAGGAAGAATAGAGACCTCTTAGTCAGCTTTCATTAAGTTCAAACTTGAATGCTCAAAGGCTAATAGGGAGAATTCAGATAATCAAAGTGTGGACACTGGTATTTTAGAAGTAAATGAGACCTACAGAAATAGTTTAGTTCAAGATCTTCTGTTATTTTTAAAGCACTGAAAGAACTACTCCATTACAGATTTTGAGCACATGACAGCAGGCACAGTGCCAATGCAGGTAGAAAAATGTATGTGTTTGTTGTAGAGGAAGGAGTAACTGTTGTCTCTTTCCTCCAGCTTTCTACTCTTCCACTGGGTTTGCAAGGAATAACTGAAACTAAAAACAAAATCTTGGTTAATACTAGCAAGCTTAGAAGAATCAGAAAGTTCAGCATGAATGTAAATAAAAGTTTATGCATGAGCTGGTATTTTACTGGTGGATTCTTGTACCTGCAACTGGACATTCAAAGAGTCTCTATCATTCATCTCCTGCGAGACAGAAATAAGGTTGCCTTTCCTATGTGGTGCATTAAATGGCATAAGCTTCTTCAATGCATTTTGTAATCATACTAGTAATGCAACAGTATAATTACTGATGCTATAAATATTGCAGAATGGGTCAGGCTGGGAGGCACCACAGTGGGTCATCTGGTCCAACCTCCCTTGCTCAAGCAGGGTCATTCCACAGCACATGGCACAGGATTACGTCCAGTCAGTTCTTGGGTATCTCCAGTGAGGGAGACTCCACAACCTCTGGCAACCTCAGTGCTCGGTCCCCTGCACAGTACAGAAGTTCTTCCTCATGTTCACACGGAATTTCCTGTGCATCAGTTTCTGCCCATTAGTACTGATCAAATGAAAATTGTGTCCAGAAATGCTTTAAATGTAACTTTTAAAAGGCATGGTATCTGTTACTATTTTCTCATCTAACCTTCAGGTACCAATCATGTAATGACAAGTCCAAATATCCACTTTGAAACCCTAAGTAACCATTCTTGAAATCAGGCATCAGTGGTGACAGCTGTATATTCTCTCAACTTTAGCCACACAGAACTGTAGAGAACTCTACCCTAAATGACTTAATTTGCTATAGTCTTCCTTTCTTCTGCATCACTTAAGCATTTTAAATATTTTTTTTCTTCAGACACTATACTAAAAAAATGAATGTGCAACAGAGGTACTAAAATTAAGATAATACCACCAGAGAAACAAAATTAAACAAATGAACTTATCCGCATTAAGTGTTGTAAAAGAAAATTTGTGGTTTCTCTTCCATTTAATAACTTTAACAGTTCTAGGTAGACTAAAGAAAAACTCCTACAGTCACGCCATCAGCTACAGCTGTCTTGGGCATTAACTGAGCTTCCAGAGATCCCTTCCAACCTCAACCATTCTGTGACAGTGGTACTGTCAAAAAGTTCCTGTTATTCTCAGCAAATCCCAGGCTAAGCAGAGTCAATGCCAGGCTCCAAATGTAATGAGGTATTGAGATGTATGAATGCAGGCCAGCCAGCAAGACACCCTCCTGCTCCACATCTCTGCTAGAGTGCTGTGCCCAGTTTTAGAGTTTCAAGAGAGACATGAGTCATGGCACAAATGGAAATAACCTAGAGGAGAGCATGACAATGGACAGAGCTTTAAAAAACATTATTTAGGAGTATAAAATAAAAACCCCAGCACATCTAGTCTATTTCCTTAAGGTAAAAAAAGAAATCAGAGTTTGTTCAGGCACAAAAAAGCTGTGGCAAATAGGGAAAGAAAAGGATGTTTTCTACAGCTATGTCAGCATGATTAGTACTAATGAGCTTAAAATGTGATATGGAGGTTCTGTTGGACATTTAAGGGGAAATTTCCTAACGTTATGAATAGCAAAGCACTGTAACAGATCGGAAGAGATCAGAGAAATGTCTAGTGGTAAGACTTCTAGAAACCTGTCAGATGCAACATAACCTGAGCAGATCCTGCTCTGAACATGGCAATGGATTAGATGATTTTGAGGCCACTTGCCAGCTGAATCTGTTTTTATCAGAAAGTCACCTAGAGAATGGTGCCTGTGTGGTAAGTTAATACATTTCAGTTTGTTTAAATAGAGTAGAAAGTTTATATTACATAAAGTATCTGTCAGACATTCAGTAAGTATATTTAAAAAAAGTTTTTAGAAGTCAGTTGGTTGATGCTGTTTCTGTCCTTGCCCAGGCCCCTGATCTCTATCAAGAGAGCAGCAGCACTTAAGATTGAGATACCTGCCCTCTTTGTGGAAAAAGCTACAGAACCACTGCAGTTCTGAGTCCAGCTTGAGCTGTTCACACGTAAATTATACAAACTTTACTATGGACATTCTTATTATTTATATGAAAACATCAAACAAAGCAAGATATACAAGTCCAGTCCTTTCCACCATACCTTTTTTAGTGCATACTTTGGGTCATCAGGAAGAACCATTATTATCTTTCCATCAGGATATTCAGCCAAAATTCTCTCCTTTTTCCAACCCTAAATAAAACAAACACTTATCTAAACCATATACAAGATATACTTTTACAAACAGAAATGGCAAATTATTGTTCTAGACAATGAATTTATGCAGAGATTTCACATTATTTAGCAGCTACTTTGCTAGAGAAGGAAACTTCAGCTAGCTTTTTAACAAAAATTATTTATACGACAATTTATACAGTGACCTAACTGTATCTAAAAACAATTTGTGATAGTGTCTTTCTTATAATCTCAACTAGATTTTTTGCCCCCAGGACTGCAGTGCAAACTCAACTTTAAAACAGAAGTAACAAAGTCAGCTCACGTAACTGATTTCCAAACCTATGTAAATATTTTTTCAAACTTCAGTGAATGGGAAAACCCTAAGTTTTATTAAAAGATTTCTTTTTAACATAGTTACCTCCACAAATACACACTCAGTTTTAAAAGTTTGGCATGCGAAAGACCTCCAGGAGGTTCTAAGTGAACTGATTGGCATGCAGTTGCCCAAAATGTAAGGAATAGTTTATTTTGTTACTGATCATAACTGTTAAAGCCACAAGAAGGATACTAGAAAAAAATTTATAACTACCTTCTAAGAATCTAATAGGGAAGGAGACTACGTTGTGTGTATCTGAAGTATAAACATACTCAAAAAAATAGAGGTAATTAACTCTTCTTCAGATCCACACTCGTGGTGAATAATGAGCAGTACCTGCATGGAAAAAAACAAAACAAAAAAAGCCACTTAAATCTAGCAAGATGGGACTAGTAGATATTAGAACTCAAGTTGCTTTGATGGGACCTAAAAATACTGAATGCAGAAGTAACTTCAGCCACTAAAAAGGCTGATCTAGAAGTTTTACTTCAAAGCAGCTTTAAATAAAAAAGTCTTTGAGGAAACAATATTGATGGAATAATTCTCATCGAAATCTGTACCTTTCCACAAAATAACCATCGACTAAAGACTAAACAATGGAATTTGGCACTGGATGAATGCCATATGTACTACCACAAAAAATGTCGAACTTCAGTGCTAAAATAGTTGATCTGTGCCTCATTTTATTCATACTGATTTTACTCCCTTAGCCCAAGCAGGAGATGAAGAAAATAATTTTAGGAATTTATCTACTTGCTGGTAGCCCTGGAACTATTTAATTATTAGTTTAGCACCCAGCATGGAAATGCTTGCAACACAGACAGCATTTTAATCCTGTCTGCTTTTCTTCTCAGTAGTAAATTGAACAAATGAAGATCCTGCTTGAATTTACATATGTTATGGTCTGAACACAAAGGGCAGTAAATAGCAGTAAATTACATTATTCAGGGAAGCAGAAAAGTGCACTTTGTGGGATTATGATCTGCTTTTTGAGACTGTTGGAACAGGCATCAAAAGGTTCAGGCAAGGATTACTATTCTCCAACCTCAATCCTTACCTCTCTCAAATTTTTGTCTTTTTCAGCCTTTTGGCTTCCTGTTTGCCTTGCAAGAACTTATTATAGCCTATTTTAAACCAACTGTGACCATCACTCAGGAAATAAATACAAACGTGCTTGATAATCCTGCCATTACAGCATCCAGACTGTTGCAAGCCTAGTGCAGAAAATTCAACACAAAATTTTAGGTTAAGGTATCCTGGTAATGTTATAGCCAGGTATTCCCACAAACTGTAATCTGATAAAAAACCAAAACACTTCTGAACACCATAGTGTTGCTATGCTTTTAAGTGAAGTGTATTAGAACAAGTCTAAAAAGATTTCTGGAAAAATGCAATAATTGACTATCTAATAAGTAGGACTGATTATTTTCATTATTGTCCACCTGTTCATCTTCTTAAGTGATTTGTATAAATGGGGACTGATGATATTCACAGAAGGGATAGTTTCTAAACTGAAGTATTTTGGAGTTTATTCATAAACATATCTTTTAGATGCAGCTTTCCAAAAAGTTTCTGCAAATCCTAAACTCATCCAAGATTTTTAATGAAACCATTTTAAAGCCATAATGAGCTTTTATACTTATATGCAGCTCTAATAATTTTAAAAAGAAAAACTATCACTTCACATATTTATCTGCACTTCTAGTGTCCTTACTGTTGAGTTTTTCTAGGCAATGAACTGTCCTTCCTTTAAACCAGATGAATGGAAGCAATGCACAAGACTAATTACAGCTGTGTTACATTCTAACATTAAAGGAAAATATGCTACAGCTGGGACTGATCCCATTAAATACCTACAATACACAAAATATGGTTTAGTAGCAGTACCTTGCATGTGATCTGAAGATGACTGATGATACCTTTAACATACCTATTAACACTTTTGAAACAAAACCTCACTATTTTAACCCTATTAAAATAAAATACTAGAGTCTGCAAGGTATTTCAACCACTGAGAACTAAAGTGGGACTCTTTCACACAGGCAGATGACAAGAACACCTTACTATAGTAAGAAACAAAAGCATTATGTTGACAATATATAATACTCTACTGCAATGTCAGGAAAATTGCTCTTCCTTTCCTTTTAATTGATATTACTTTAGGACATTAAGACTTATTTACTGCTGAATCAGATGTCCAAGCATTGATATATATTGCTTGTGATGAAATTAAAAGCAAAGCTACTGTTCCCCCAAGGATATGTGTTCTGCAAAGCCTGGAGTAAAAGAACATGATTACAGCACTCCTCCCTGATACTGGCAGTCTATGCCCAACAGCAGATTACCTCCAGACAGCAGCAGCAGGGCATACAGAGCCTAATCACCACAGCTGGGCACACTGGTGCTGCACAGAGCCCCAGTGGTACCTAACAGCTATTGCAATTCCCTCCTCCCCTCCACGTTAGGCCTATTTATCCTACAGGTATTTGTAATCACTTGAGAACATATGACCACTCTGCAACCCACGATTAACTAATTTTTAACCTACCTCTAACTTTTCCTACCAATTCAAACAAGAATAAAGGATGCTCATGCTTGTTTATTAGGGTGCAATGACAAGAGAATTACAAAAGAAAGAAATCATTCAAAAAAAGGGCAATACATTCAAGCAGTTGCTACCACATCATGAAATAATACAGACAGTAGTTACCACTGCAGAGTGTAGTGTGTTGCTTTCACTGGATATTATGTATATACATAATGAATGATGTAGAATATAGTTGTAAAGATAGCTTCAATGTTAATAGCACAGTAACTAACTGTCCAGTGGTCTGTTTTTCATCACAGAATCCTGGGTTGGAAAGGACCTTAAAGATCATCCCATTCCAACCGCTCTGCCATGGGCAGGGACACCTTTCACTAGACTAGATTGCTCAGTGACCCATCCAGCCTGGCCTTGGACACTTCCAGGGATCGGGCATCCACCACTTCACTGGGCAAGCTGTTCCACTGCCTCACCACCCTCACAGTACAGAATTTCTTCCTAATATCTAATCTAAACCTACGCTCAGTCTGAAACCATTGTCCCTTTTCCTATCGCTATATGCTCTTGTAAATCAAGACATGCATGAAATCTTTCTAAGCTAAGTTCAACATCATCTCCAATTCTGATAGCCTATTAAACTTAGGAGCCAAAAAGTCAAATACTGCCTTTTTTTTTTTTTAATCTGAAAATCATAAGCAGCTCACAAAATCACAGAATGGGTCAGGTTAGAAGGGACAGCAGTGGGTCATATGGTCCAACCTTTCTGCTCAAGCTGAGTCATCCTACAGCACTTGACATAGGATTGCATCCACATGGTTCTGGAACATCTCCAGTTAGGGAAACTGCATAACCTCTCTTGGCAACCTGCTCCAGTGCTTGCTCACTCTCACAGTAAAGAAGTTCTTCCACCTGTTCAGGTGGAACTTCCTGTGCATCAGTTCCTGCCCACTGCCTCTTGTTGTAGTGGTTGGCACCACTGAGAAGAGCCTAGCTCTGTCCTCTTGGCACCCACTCCTTTAGATATTTATACACATTAATGAGGTCCTCTCTCAGCCATCTCTTCTTGAAGCTTAACAGGCCCAGTTCCTGTGCCTTTCCTTGTAAGAGAGAGATGCTCCAGAACCTTGACCAACTTAGTAGTTCTCTGCTGGACCTGCTCCAGGAGCCCCATGTCTTTCTTGTACTGAGGAGCCCAGAACTGGATACAGCACTTCAGATGTGGCCTCACCAGGGCTGAGTAGAGGGGCAAGATCACCCCTCCCTCGACCTGCTGGCAATGCACTTCCTAATGCACCCCAGGATACCACTGGCCTTCTTGCCCACAAGGCCTCACTGCTGGCTCATGGACAGCTTTTTGTTCACCGGGACCCTCACGTCCTTCTCCACAGAGCTGCTTTCCAGCAGGTCAGACCTCAGCCTGTACTAGTGCTTGGGGTTGTTCCTCAAGTAACAGTTTCTTCCACTTTCTTCAGCTCAAGATATTCTTAATCAAGAGGATGAGCTTGAAATGCAAACAGATTCACTGCATTCACACTCAGCACCTGAAGTTAATAAAAGCCTGTGGATTAAGCTTTTGCTTTTGCAACTTCAAAACATCATTAAAAATGCCTTTCTCTTAAAAAAAAATTGCCAAAATACTAAGTTGATACTGTGCGGTTATCATAGAGAGGATACACAGTCAACATTGTGTGTATCACAACTAGGGGATTTCATAAAATTGACCCATGTGTCCATCCCACAAAGTTATCTATCCTGCTGGAGTTAACACCTGATGTGTGTGCCATTGCCTAATGCACACACATGCTATGTAGGCATAATTTTTCTGGAGACTTTCAGATGTCTGATACAAGAAGAACAGCAAGTCAGATTGCTGCATTTGTCTGCAGTAGGAGACATCTCTCAAACTAATCTATTTCTGCTCCAGTGCTATCCTTGACCACCTTACCTTCTTGCTAATTCAATTTGCATGCTTCCATTAATAGCAAATGTTGTCCTTCAGAAAACCCATCAGTCCTTGCCAATTTTCTGTTCCCAAATCCAGAAAATGTCATTAAGCTTGCCAAACTACCTCTCTCTGCATGCAAGGCCTATGATTTCCTTATTGTCACTATCAGCCATCCATGACAAAACAAGTATCTCAAAGCCATTTCCTTGTTAGCCTGTCCTTCTTCTGGGAGCATCATGAAATTTCTAGAGACCTAAACAAAATTTTTTACTAAAAGAAGCAAGACATGTCTTTAAAAAAGAACAAACAAAATGTTGTTTTGTTGAAGACAGTAAATAATTTACTATTTACGTAGAAACAACTTTCTGGCTACTCAATACTTTTAAAAAAACCCACAAAACAGCTGCATGCAGGTGTATGACATCCATTTGCACAGTTAACAGCAAGAAGCTCTAATGTGGTACCACAAAAAGGCCTACTTTTTGTGAGCCTGTGAAATGAAACGTTAGTAGAACTAAGCACAAGACAGGAGATGCTCAAAAGGAAGGAAAAACTGAGAAAAGTCTTCTCAAGTCAGACTGGGACCACATCACATGGCAAAAGCATGTGAATAACAAGAGAAAGAAAATTGCTTGTAAGACACCTTAGAATGCCCTCCAAATCACAAATAATGAGAAACGTATTAACTACATATAAAAGAATATTTGGAGAGCTAATAAAGTTACATACCAAGGTCACCAAGAATAGATGTACCTGGACCAGAAAGTCTAACCAAGGAGTTACTGAGACTTTCTCTAGTACACCTTTTCTTAATCCCATGATGCTACTACCCAGTTAACACTCTGTCAGGAAAGGGAAGGCAGTTACAGCTTCAACACGGTAACTACATACAAATATCTAGAAACCTCTGAGCTATCCTCCTAACAATCCCCACCAGAAACCTCCTAGCAAAACCAGGATAACTAGCAACATTCTGGTATTTCTGGATGACTAAGAATTAACAAGTAGTCACATGGTATATTAATTCACTGACAAGAAGGCTTATCTTAAATTGAAATTATTTTCTAAGAAGAAGTGAGAATGTTGCTGTCGTGATACTATCAACCAAGAACTGCTGACTGTGGATCATATGACTAGTGACTTATCTATTTATCATGGCAAAAGTTACTCACCCACACAGAAAACAGTGTAAAATTGTTATGAGGAAAACAGAAGTCAGAGGGGAATTCAAGCTCAGGAAAGCCCTTCTTTTGCCTTTTACTCTACAGTTTCAACTCCAGAATAACTATCTAAATCATTGCTCTACACTCTCTAGAGCATCACAAAACACAACCAGAGTCTCAAAAGATTACAAAGATAGAGCGGTTTACTCACTGAACTGACAATACAAATAATTTGCTTGAGTACACATTGTCAGAAGTTCTTAAAAGATGCCTCGTAACTGAGAAAACAACATAGAAAGTTTTTCTCAAATTAAAAGCATACCTAATTTTATACAAAGTTATTTTTGAATGGTTTAAGGCAGTCTGCTCTTTCACTTTTAAGTTAATTATGTTGTTACTCTAGACATAAACACAAGTGAGAACTTTCAGCTCTTCCAACTACCAAAATATTCAAAACTTCAGTTCAGCTTCTTACCTACATGAACATAGCAGCTTTAAGTAGCTATTGAACTCATCTGCGAGCTTCTGTCCAAAAGAACTAACACCATCTTCTGTAAATTATGTTTACATCTTTGGTAACATTCAAGATCTGAAAGTACTTGGGCAGGGGGGGACAAACAGGAATAAAATGGGGAAACGTATTTTGCCATTACAAATTGCTGCATTCCATCACACTTTCTGCCCAGTCCCACCCTACAACGTAGCCAATATGCATCAGAAGAGATCTTTTAAGTGTCTGGATTATTCAGCAAAAACCAATCAAAACCAGAATAAATATCAGAACTATAGTTTCAAGCACTTTAGCTATTAAGATATATCTTAAAATTTGCAAACAATGGGATAAAATTGTGCTTGAGATTTAAGAGTAGCCCAACAGCCATTTGGTACCTACACAGAATGAATTGGTGGCCTCAGTTCAGTTATCCTGGAGGTCTTATCTATTCGAGTGTAGAGTACTGAAGGTAACATGTGTGATAAAGAAAATAGACTTTGTGGATTCTGTTCTGGGTTTCAGAGATGTGAATGGGCATTTCCTATGTTCTACATTATAAGCTACTGTGAAGGAGCTCATTTTACAATATACTCGAAATTGCATGCATTTTTTCAAATCTGAGCTTTAATATGGGAGATATACTCAGATACAGCATATATAATGAAGTTATGAAATAATACTTTGTATTTTAGAGATTACAATCTCACTATAAATTCAGCTAAGCTTCAATATACTATGAAGTTGTATCAGCTGCATTTCTAGGCAGTGTCTCTACAAATTACACATAACGAAAGGCAAAGTAATTTAGAAGTCATCCAAGATCACACAATTACAAAAACAGTACAATCAGCCCTTCATCTGACTATTAAGTCAACCGCTGCAAACACCAGTTGCACTGAAACTTTCAGAACAGTGGTGCTCCTTTGTTTTCTTATCACTACCCTCACACCTCCCCAAGATTAGTAATTGTAGAAGAAATAATACAATGGCAATCAAACACCATTATCCTACTAAAAATTTTTATACATTACACAGAACCTATCTACCATGGCTGTTAAAAACATTTATTTCCCCAAGTGGATAATTTATGGCCTACTGCAATAATAATTTTTCGAAACACAACTTAATGTAACATGAATTGTAACTAATACTCATCAAAAAACATACAGTTTTTGTCTTTAAAAAGAGAAGGTTCTCTTACCACATATCTAACAGCACTTATGAACTGGTTATGAAATAACAGATGTTGGGTTTCATCCTCTGGGTTTGACACGGTGTAAAGCATTCCACAAATATTACAAGAAATGGCACCAAATCTCTTCTGTCCTCCATCCTGTTAAAAAAAATAAAATCACCCCAAAACCAATAAATAACCCACAACACAGGTATTTGTCAATTGCTTGCACAGTAAATATAGCTAAACAGAACTTTCATCTAATCAGGTATCCCTTTATGTCTTCTGGAAATTCAACACAAAGGCTAAAAAAGGGTGAAACAGGAGAAACAAGAAGACAGAAATAAGAATTCCATCTTTCAAAAACCAACACAGCTTCAAAAAGCACAGGCATCAATCACAGAGCAAACTCTACCTAAAACAATTATCACCATCCCTCTCTGCCCCTTACTTTTGAACAAATTACTTTTATTTTATGAAACACAAAGAACAGAGTTCTTCCTTCATTACTCCATTTGCAGTAAATATAATTATCTTCCACAAAGAAAATTCCCATATCCAGCACCACACTATTTGGTTTTCCCTATAGTTCTGCTGCTGCCTGCCTTCTGGTTGTGAGTTGCTTTGAGATGGGCCACAGGTGAGCCATTTTCCTGGAAGTTTGTAAGGATATTAAAAAATATGAAAGTTATGGAAATAATTGTTAAGATCAGCAATAACATCTGCAACAGCTGATTGCTACCTTACATTTTTTACAAAAACTAAATATTCCAAGGCAATTTTTCAGACATTGTATGGCAGTTACACTGCAAATGAAAAATCATACCATTTCACCCATGGCCCTCTACGTTATCCTCCTACTCTATAACCAACCATTATCAAACTAGGGGCACTACTCAGTACCTCTTGCTTTACTGTTTATTCATTACAAGTGTTATTAATTTGGAAGTATGCTCATATAAGGAGTCAGTGCCTAATAAAGACTATTAGGTGCTGGATTGCCTTTCGCAAAGAGCAAAAGAATACCAGTTAGAATGAAGTCTCTAGCCAAAAACCCATGTTTTCAGCTACACATTAATGCCCAACTACCTTTTTCTTCTTTAACTACATTTGGAAATTGACTTCATTCACTAAGTAGCAATAGATGTCACTTCTAATCTACTTTAACATATATGACAAGCAATAGAGAAACCAGAAGTTAATTCTATACTCTAAACCAGTATACTACATAAGCAGAAAAGATTTGAGGGTGTTTTTTAAAAGGAAATTGATCTGTGTGCACTATTTTCAAGAAAACGGATCATCTGAACTTAATTTTTTTTTTCCCTAAGAGCTGAAAACATTCATAGTAAAAAAAGCCTACTTTACAGAAGAAAGCATTTTGCAACACAGAAAAAGTATTTACAAATAATTTCCTACTCCTTCCATCTTCAGAGATGTGTCTAAGGACTAAGTGACAGTTCAGTTTTCCACACAACAGCAACCTATTTCAAACAGACGTTAGTGCAATCTAAACTGCAAGTATCAGTTTCCTTTCCAGAAGAGACTGAAAAGTACAGCAGGCCAGACAAACTCCGAGCTGAACTTCTCTTTAAGAGCACAGATGTGGAACTCAGCCAAAAACAGAAGCTGATTCTGAGAAGCCACTGCTTTAACTGTATGTCAATGTATAGATTCCTACAGAAGGAGAAGTAAGAGTACATTAATTTTCTGAAGGAAAAAGAAAAGATGAACCCTGAGGTTAGATTTGTAAAGTCAGAATAAGATGAGCTTTCTAGAAGTGCAGAAATCGAATCTAACACATTTTATTTCACCTGCATATTTCCTTTAAATCAGCAATACAGTTCAAAACTAAGTATCCACTCTGGCCACCAAAATACACTGCATTTCTAAGGTTTATAAAGGAAAGATGAAAAACAAGCAGTTCAGGAGGAAGCAGGATGTATGTTGACTATCTAAAGATGAACCAGTTGAACCAAACTTTGTAATCCTCCCTTGAAGATGAGGAACATATTCCCCTATATCTAGAGTAGGATAAGTAAAAAAGAACTGTACTTTGGTTCTTGGAATATATGTCAAAAAAACCCCACCATGTAAATCAGAAAATCAGTTACATAAAACCAGTCTTAAAATAGTTAGCATGTATCAGTACCGCATAAGTCTCACAAAACAATTTCTGTTCAAACCATCAAGAAACTAGAAGTATTTAAGCCAATCTATCTATTACTTTACTACCAAAAATCTCAAGCAAAAAATCCCCCTAGCTATGTAGGAAGTCATCAAAAAGTTCAAGGCAAGGATATCCTCAAAGTTGTCTCGCTCCTTAGCACATCCCATCTTGCCTTGCAAATATATATGCTGTTTTGCAAGTTTCCAGGAAAAGATTACTTCCCTGGAGTAGTACTGCCATATTGTATTTTGCAGTTTTGACTTTCTCAGATGTCGGCTGAGATTAGTGGCTTTGAGTATTGGGGGGGAACTTTTTTGTTTGGATTTTGTTATGGAAGGATTCACTAATATTACTATTTTACACACATTCAGTTGTATCAATGGGTTACCCACAGAGGTTAATATAAAAATGTGTTACCTGAATTATCAGAAAAAGCGCATTGTAGTATCTAAAGCAATCTTTCGAACTCTGTAGCCCTGAAAAATGTAGACTACAGTTTTAGGAAATACTTTACAGCATCCTGAAGGAAATAGAGAACATTTTTGTATAACTGAAGTACTATTTCAAAGCCACAGCATAGGACATAACGCTTCAGACAAAAATTAAAAGCAGCAGCTTTGGAAATTCAATTCAGACTGCAACAACAGCAACAAAAAAAGGACATGCAAAATAAAGTCAGGAACCATAAAGAACGCAATTTTGTACTTCAATAAAACACCTAGAGGATCTGCCCATTTTTAAATTGATGCCATTGCATAAACTAAAGTGGAAAGGGCATGCATTCAGAGGGAGAAAGTGCTCCCAAATAATTACACTTCATTAAAGGTTGCCAGTCCTCCCTAATGGGAAGAGATGAATAAAAAATCAAAAACCAACAACCCAGGAACACCTTATGCACCACATATGAGAGTAAATAAAACTGGGATTTGAAAGAGGAGGGATGGAATCTTCTCAGCAATCATCAGATACTGGGTACTGAAAAATTAACTGTTGACTTGCCACAACTAGAAAAAGGTGCAAGATGCTTGACTCTCAGAACTTAAGAGAAATGTTTTTCAGAGCAACATTCTAGAAAATGCATGGTTTCAGGCAGAAAAATGTGTTACTCTGCTTAAAACTAAGTTTTCTAAAGAGTAACAATAAAGAGCAAAGATACTTTTATTTCTTAAGCAAATTCTGCACATGTAGATGGCAATTAACAATTCACATCATCTCAGGCAATCCTCAATTAAATACAGGATATCCACTGTTTCAAGGCTAATTGTAATTGAACATTGAGGCAATATTGCCCTCATCTCCAGAAGAGTTTATTTCTGTTAGACAGAAAGAAAAGTCTTACCAATATCTTCTTTGAGAAGGTGCATGTCTGCTGATCCTCCATATGTGGAGTAACGAGCCCTGCAAGCAAAAAAGGCATTTGATGCCCTTGTAGGAGATGAAAAGGGGCCTTTTTGTTCTTTTTCTCTCTTCAAGCACAGATTAGGTCACCTCCTTCTTGATTACCTAGTGCTAGTTAAAAGAAGATTGTTTTTTCCTCTAGTCTTTTCACAGAACAAAGAATAAAGCCCAGCCACAGAAACAAGAAGGCTGGAAAGGAAATTCAAGTGCAGGAAGAAACAACACAAAGATTTTGGGGCTCTCCACAAAATGAAAAGGTCAAAGAATTCTATTTCAATGAAAGATGCATTCAAGACTGAAGCTGCTGGGTAGATCCCCTTGCTGACCAGGCAGATCAGAAGACATGTCCCAGCTCAGAAGAAGAAAAAATTCCTCTCTTCATTTTGAACAAAAAAAATCGCAATCAACAACAACAAACCAACGCACCACCAGTGCCCATCTTTCTGAAAAGCTATTTTAGCAAAAGGATAGAAACCAACTTGAAACTTTCAGAATGGTGATGTATCTAATTTTACTTAACATATTTAAAAAATGAAAATGGAGGGTCATTATCCATCATGAAATTATATCCTCACTGGTCATTGGCTAAAGCAATATTAAAAAAAAAAAAAGGAAAAAATCTGCACAATATTTACAGCGGACAGGTAATCCATTCTCAACCCATATAAAAATATTATTCAGGAATATTACAGAGGGTGTTCCAATGTGCACGGGCTTTGGCTGGGACATGGTTAAATTGTTTCACAGCAGCTGCTATGGTGCTGTATATTAGATTTGTGACCAAAACAGGGTTGATAACACAGGGAAGTTTCAACTATTGCTGCACCTTACACAGCATGCAAGACCTTTTCTGTTCCTCACACTGCTGTGCCAGCAAGGAGGATGGAAGTGCCAAGAAGCTGGGAGGGGACACAGCCGGGACAGCTGACCCCAGCTGAGGAGAGAGGTATCCCATGCCACGTGGCATCATGCTGAACGGTAGGAGCCAGGGGAAAGGAGAAAGGGGAGGATGTTTAGAGTTAGTGGAATTTGTCTTCCAACTGTTACACATGACAGACTCCTGTTTTCTTGAAGATGGATAAACACCTGCAATGGGCAGACGTGAAAGAATTCCTTATTTTGGTTTGCTTGCATGCACAGCTTTTGATTTACCTATGAAACTTCTCCCCCATCCTACGTGGGGGCAGCAAGCAAGCAGCTGCATGGTGCTTAGCTGCCTGCCAGGGTTAACCCACAACACAGTGTTAGTGGCCTTGGTGCTTGAATTCCTGTCTCAGCTCCCTAGATAACCTTACAAAACATTCTCACCCACCTTCAGGACAAAGGACACCATGCACAATCCACCTGAATTTGCTAGACAAAACTGGGTTGCAGCAGCAAAGCAGAAAGTGGAAGAAGTGGTAAATAAGAAAGGATGGCTGCCACTACCCCTCTGTAAGAGCAGAGCTATCCTAAACGATGAGACTTGTGTGGGAAGAAAGGAAAAGTGACTACTCTCAACTATCTTGCTTTTCTCACTGCCTTGTTTTCACTGGGATTAGAGGAAAGGAGAGAGACAGTACTTAACTAATGTGAACAATGAAAGATTGCCCAAAAGCCATTCTCTAATTCTTCAGAGAAGCTACCCAACCAGACTATACCAGTTTAAGGAAGAGCAAGTTTAAATGACTGCAATGTAAATTTCTTCAAGCATGTAAGAAATCTCTTTCACACATATTATTTCCACTAATTTCTTTCATATATCACCTATTTCAGTCAAACAGGAAACTATGTTCAAGTTAAACCAAAATATATGTAAGGAAAAATTCAAGTATGATATCCAAATGTCTAAACTGAATTAACATGGACATCACTTCCACATATAGCCCCAATTCAAACCTCAGAATCAAAAGAACCTTCCATCAAGCAATCCTGACCATACGTTTGCTGATACTTACAAAGATCAACTAAATTTAATCACATTTGTTAACATGCAGGCATTAACTCAGATCTCTAGAAAGGCAGAAAAGTTTCCATAATTCTATACTATCTTTTTATAACTTCAGTGATTTGTTTTCTCTGTTCATTCATTTTACACTTCTTTCCTAAAACTGGTAATTATCATTTTCAAAATACTAGTTTAATTCAAAGGAACACACCTCCTTAGTGGTAAAAAAATGGAAGAAGTGTCCATGTACTTCACAGGTAATTATACAGAACATTGCTGTTTTATCAATCCTTATTTTTATGGTCAAAATTTTGTCCTAACTCTGACAGGCAAGCTGAATTTTTACAAGAAACAAGCAATTGACTTCCCTTGTCTTGGATGTAAAGCAAATCTCATTTTATGAAAATTGAAAATACATGCTTTGCACATTTGTATTTCATTCCATTTCAGAAGTAAAAAGAACAGACAATTTCATATTCGAGTTCTCATATTTGCACATCAGACTGAAGTGAAGATACAGAATAATTTTAATGCATTACTCTTTAAAACTTCCTAAGGAGCTTCATGTAACCTGACAACCTACCAACTGAACATTTAAATGAAGTGTAAGAGGGTACAGCTCACAAATATTCAGAACAGACTACTCACACAAACACCACGTCATGGATGTGGAACATACCATATTTTTAGCTGAAGTCTTAATGTCTTTCCCCTAGAAAAACAGATCATAGTCTCCTCAGTCTGAGCCTAAAGCTTTGCACCTCACTTCAACACCATTGTTTCCTGGCATTGTTTGCTTTACAAAGTTTGTTGGAGCATGAGATTCTTTGTTGTTTTCAGCTAAGTTCTACGCTCGGAAGAAACCTGCTTTTTAAGATGTGTGACAGCAAGAAAGTCTGAACAGCAGTAACTCGTCTTTTGTCTTAGTTGCACTTTTACAAATAAAGCTAATTTTATGTTTGAAAGCTGCTCAGATAACTAGATGATGTGTATCAAGAGAGGGAATGGCCCAAGTGCAGCAACTAAGTATTTCTTCTACAAGGAGAATTTGTGTTATTTTGTTACAATCACACAGCCTTAAAGCTTGTTCAAGATTATATTACATAAGAAAGAAAGAAAATTGATCTATTCATTATAGCAATCATACGGGAGAAGAAGGAAGCTAAGATATATCTTTAAGAATTAAAAAAAAAAAAAAATCCCAAAGCATGTTGTGAAAAACAAAGCCTAGTTTCACCATAACACCTCTCTAAATATAGCTCAGGAACCAAAGAGATTAGAACATAGAGACAATACTGTAACATTCCAGACTCTCAGCCTCAGATACTGTAAAGACAATTAAAAGGACAGATGCTGAACTTACACACAAAAGACCGGGAAAATTCACTAGCAAAAGAACAGCAATATAGAGATATTGCATCATGTGGCTAGTCAAACAACGCCCAACTAGTTTTTCCCATTTGGTAACAGAAGAAGATTCTGTACATACATCAGGATGGACTGGCTCAACAGATCTCCAAAGAAATCAGATCACACAGTAGAGAGCCCCACGTTGCACCTTCCAGTCACTTCATTTTTTACAAAAGTGTAACAAAGTGCAAGTCAAATGTCTCTTGCTAAGAATAAAAGCATGACTTCCCAGTTTAGCTCAAGGTAAGAAGAATAATTAAACTGCTTCTCTTAATACAACATACCAGAAACTTGAAATAAAAATTATTTCTAGCTACTAACTATAAAATTTTTTAGACAGTACAAATGCTAATTTAAGTGATTTGCCCTTGTGTAGTAAGATTGCTCTCCACACAAGAGAAACTTGAACCTCAACAGTTTTTAAACCAAATTAATAATTTCTCCTTTCTCAGAGGCTCATTAGGGAACTATATGAGCACCTTCGAAAATATTTGCTGATACTACTAAAAACAAAAAGCCCAGACACTCAGAATCCATATTGAAGAAACTCACCATGGTTTTCCAAACAAAACTATTTATTACAAAATGTACCTTATTTTATTACATACATTTAATCACAAATCTTTTGATTATTTAATCTCCAGAAGCTAGCACAAACTATTCTAGACATAACTGTGTCTCATCTTCACAGTAACCAATGTCAAGGATAGTATTATACAAAATGGCTTAACTAATACTTGGGTTTCTCTACATGTTTTGACAATGCTAAAGAGCAGTTTTCCCCAAGGTAAAAGAAAAACAAATCAATACCTTACCTAATGCTTTCTTGGTAAAGTGAAATACTAGCATTATCAAAATGCTCTCTACACACAAGAAAAAGCCTACCCTGAACTCAATGAAATCAAAGTGAATTAGATTTCCATGAAGTGTTGAAGTACACAAGATATTGTGAAGCTGCTACTTTCACATTTAGAAACTAAATACAATGCTCAGTTGCATTGTCCAGAAATACAGACACAAAACAAGACACTAAGTCTCTCCCATTTTTTTTAGTTTTCTTCATCAATGAACCTTTCTTTATACTCTGAAATTTTGCTTGGTAAGTAACTTCTACTGCTGAATGTCTACAGTAAAGAAAATATTACTCTCCTCATTTGGGCAGAATACAAGGATACTACCAGCACAGTCAGTAAGGTGCAAAAAATCTTTGTATGAACACTGCAGAGGAGAGCTACACACCCTCTCTTTCGTAGCCAAGCAGGAAGTCCTGTATTTCTTCTTTTCAAAGATCCTAGTAACTTTTCAGTCAAGTTCTACTACTGCATGAGCAAAAATTGAGTTAGCTTTACCGAAATGAAAAGGGATGTTATTCTAGTCCTTTTAATATAGTTAAGATACTTAATCATTCATTTTAACTCTGTTGGTAAAATGAGTCTCAAAGAAGCAGTAACTGAAATGTTAGATACAGTTCAGTTATCATCCTGCAGCTGGGCATTCATGCACCTAGATTTGTATAACTTCAGGCAACTCAAGGACATATTTATCAATTTAGTTCTTGAAGTTCTGATTTTAAAATATTTCAATATGGGTATAAGAGTGCTCAGAATTCACCTGGTTCTATTTCAGTTAGTATTTTCATGTGTATAATCCCTGTATTACATGAAAAAATTACAGTTTAGCAAAACCTCCAATTATATATGTGACAGACATAATTTCCTCCCTTACAGCCTGGATTCCTCTCTCTCTGTAGCTTCCCAGTTCTAGCCTTTCATGTCTCAAGGATTATCCAATATGTGGATTATTAAAAACACAAGACACAACCAAAAATTCCAACTGTCTCACTATCAAGTTGAGTGATTCTACAAGACAGAAAAAACAACTGTTATGCCCTTCTCATTTTGAATTTTCTTGTTATCTGTATTTTGTAGCTAGCATCAAAAAGGGGAAGAATAAATAACCAAACTGGTATTGCTGCTTAAATACTGTGGTGAAAATAAGTGCTTCTGCTGAAAAATCTTTCAGTTTGTCTCAGAAGAAAGGACATTTGAATGACACAGGAACAAATCTCTTGGTATTAATATTGCACGCAATCTGTCAGATGCACTTCCCCCTATAATTCTGAAAGTTTATGAAACTGAGATTTTGCACATAAGTAAAGGTAAATTCATTCTCCCCCAAACAGCTGTATTTTCACTGAATAGCCATTCTATTTTAAAAAAATGGAGAAATCTGTTTTAACAATAATCAGCCTTAAATGTTAAGGCTGGCTTGCCACCATTTTTCCTTCAACACTTAACGACAGTGTAGTACAGATTCTACTTCCACAAGTCATTTACATTGACTATAAGTAGTAGGTATAAGTAATGATTTTTAGACAAGTTTGTAAAAAACACAGCACCACAAATTCAAAACCAATTTCTTCGAGAAGCTATAAACCTTACTAAAAGGGTATCACTTACTGTGATCAGCTGCTTATCACCATCTTTTCCTGCTTCTTTTAGCTTCTGAACATGTTCCTCGGAAGATGGGAAGTTACTGCATTTTGATCCTAATGAAGGATTTGAAAAGGGAACCCTTGAAATACAAACATATTTCAAGTTAAAAACAGAACTACTTATATATGTCATACTAGATACTCAAAGCCACTGTGGTTAGTATAACTAAACTTTCATGAGATGCAAATACAAATTTATTACTCAAAACACAGTCCTATATATTTCAATCTGCAAGTCCAATGGAAAAATCAGGAAATAGAAGGACTAACAAAAAAAACATACAGTTTTTGACTAGCCTAACTACAAATGTTTTTGTTTTCTTTAAAAAAATTATGACGAAGTGGGCAGGTTAGTCACACCCATTAACACAAGCATATAACTGAGGCACTTTCAGAGCATGACTAATGGTGCCTAACACTATATATTTCCTACGTAAGGTTTAGGTATCATACAACAGGCTGCTAAAACAGAGCATGTAAGTATTCCCACAAATCTAAGTCAGATGACACCTCTCTCCAATTTGAGCTTATTCTCTTCTAATGGCTGGCAGTGCAGGGAGGAAGAAGAGGACCCAAGGAACACATGCAGGGGTACCACTGGAATCTCCTTCAGCTTAACCTTTCCCCATCACAGCTGAAAGAAAACACTGTGAAGTACTATAATACATCAACGAAGTTATTCTGTCAACTTACTACTATGTTCAGGGGTAAAAAAAATGACAATAATTCCAGGTTTGGATAAGACTCAGGGAGATCACCAAAGCAAAACATACACAAAAATACACATAGTTCAACTAGATATTTAGGTATTTTATGTTTCTGAGCAAAGTAAGGATATAGGACCAAACAATTACGACAGCTGCTGTAGCACAAGCAGCAAGGTTAATCCAGTGAGCTTTTTAAAAAACTCTTGCCACATGATTTTAAAACAGCATTTTTTGTGCTATATCAGAGCTAATTTTTTTATTCCTGTCATGTGCCCTGAAATTTGCATTAAGTAGCTACTTCAAGGTTTGCCTTTTTCTGCTGCAACCTTTTCTTACAAAGTCCTAAAGAGAGCTACTCTGTAAATATGCACATAGAGATCACAGATTATGTTATGGCAGAAGTACCACAGAAAGAATGATGGCTTAAATCTTGGATATCCATGTGTGGAAAGCAGGATAAGAAAGGTCTCAGAGGAAAAATATATATCCATATAATAGTAAAGCAATATGGGCTTGTTCAGGTAACAAAGGTAATAAATTCAAGTAGATAACAGAAAGTTGTTTAACAGTTGAAAATAAAAATAGGAAAAATCAAAGTCATTGTACTGCTTATTGAAAATTCTAAACCCACTCATTTAACTAGTTTTGCATTTACCCTACCATCCATCTTCTGTGACATTCCACAGTAGAAGAGTTTTTCAGTATGTACAGAAGAGTTGGTTAGTCAGAATTGTTTATCTGGCCTCAGATGGATGTACTAAAAATTAGCTTAAACATTTAATTCTTGTCCCCAGTATGAATACAGAAAACAGTATCAATATACTAACTACTGTGCCACCTAGGTTGTTGTTCAAGGTATCAGGTACGAAGAAATTATTGTCTTTACCTTGTAATTGGCTAAAAACAGAGACTATGTCAGAACTGTTCAGAAACTACAACAGTCAACATAACCAAGGATAAAATGCAAGTCTGAACTGGAAAACAAAAGTAGTTAATACTAAGAATCTTTTTTTTTTTAACATGGCTGCTGCTGACACCTTCATTTTGCAGCAATCCCAAAACAATTTCAAATTAAATCCCCTCTTCCCCAACTAAAAAGATTTCACATGATTTTACAGACTCCCATAATTTAAGGATTAGAGAACTCTGCATATAAGAGAAATACTTCAGTAAGTGAAAATCATGTGGTAAACCCTTCCCATACCCTCTGGTTAAGTGATTTAAGGAAGAGACCACTATAAATGTTTTTCCAACTCTTAAATAATACTTTTAAAAATAAACGTGCAGTTAAAAATATCTTGTTTAATGATTGTCTTAGCAAAACAAAAACATCACCTAAACTATGGGGCAAAATAAAAGTCTGTTTTTACAAAGGACAGGTCACTCATTTGAAACTGAAAATTGAGGCTGGGAGACAAGAGTTAGTCTTACAATAAATCCTCTTGTAACTCTATGGGAGGTTACTGTAATTTCATAATGGATGAAATACCGTACCTGTTCTCAGTTTCAGAAGTTTGATTTGTCAGTGAAGTTGGCGTCAACTGCGTGGGAGCCAAATCTACAATTAATCAAAGATTATAACTTCATTATAAAGTTTTTAGTTGCACAGGGAATTTGAGCTACACAGTGCTTCACAAAAAAACACATTCAAGACAATGCTGCAACTTGCAAACATGCAACCTTGAGGCAGTCTTTGGATGTTTCTCTACAGCACTTTAAAAAAATGTGATTTTCTTCAGCATTTTCAGAGCAGTTCTGCAGAGCAGTTTGCCAGCAGCTAAACAAAGCCAGCAGTGAAAAACTACATGCAAGTTTAAAATACAGACACACACATAAATACCTCTGTGTATAGTATTAGAATTATAAATGTACAGTATGTCCCCATCCAAGGAATGTTTGATAACACTTAACAAAAAGAAACAGCAAATGAAAGAAAAAACACTTTATACCTTCTCTAACAGTACAAGTAGACTATTTTGCCCTTCAAAAAAACTCTCAACTATATTTATTAAAGCTAAATAGTTAAACAGTGCACTCAAGGTTCAGACTGGAAAACAGAACCTCAACAATTCCACCACGACAAAAAACAGAACAAAAAAAGTTAATGAAGAGACACGGTAGGGATGCATTGGTAATATTTCTTAGTCAAATATACTTCAGTCGAAATAGTCACATCACACTCTACAGAAGCTTTGACAAACTGCATTCACATGCTGATAAATGAAGACTATATAATAAAAACAAAAGAGTGATTACCCAATTAATAATTTGGTAAAGATCAAGTAGAACAATTTAGAAGAAAGAAATGCAGATACTTCTTCAAAGGAACCAGAACAGAGAATTAACAAAAACCAAGCCAAGAGAAGCCAACTGAAATACGGACGTTTTACTACAAGTTTTACTGCTTTATTACATGGAAAATGAAAGAATCTGGTTGGGTTTCCCCTCTCTTTCCCACTTCACAGCCCAGAGATAAAAGGACATTTTGGTGCTGCTGAAATGGCCCTGGGTGTGACATAAGGCAATACAAAAACTCTGGTGAACAGTTCCAGTAGTTTAGTTCTGCACCAAATGTACCTTATTCTATGAAACATTCCTCTTAAAGGAAAACTTATGTGTCCCATAAAACTTGTCAAAAGAAGTGGAGAAATGACTAGTAAACAGTTACCTTGAGGTTCGCTTTCTCTGGGTTCTTTTTTTAATTGTTTTGGTGGTCTGGGAGCTGTAACACACTTTACTGGAGAACTTTCTGGACTGGATTCCAAATGTAATCGAAAGTTCTAAACAAAACAGGAAACATTAAATAAAAAGCCCCCAAACTATTTAATGCCTTTAACCTATTAACAAAATCACTAATTTAACTAAGTATTAACATCTTGAATACAGCACCTGTTTTCTGACTTCTACATTATTTTAAGCAGACAAAACACAGCTGATTGGCTAGTCCATATTGAAGTTTGTTGTATTGATTTTTCAACAAATCTTTTTAATTTTATATACAAGCTTGTAAAATACTTCCTCCAGAACACAGCTGTCCTTAAAATCTTAAATTTTAATAGAAACTCAGATAAGGAAATGAGAGGGAAACAAGTGTTCTTTTAATACACACCTTTACAGAACAGAGTAGCTATGGAAGCTGAAGTCATGAAAAAGCATTCATACAAATCAATACAACCTTTGGCGCCAGCAGAAAATTTTACTGATCAACATTTAACTAACAGAATTTAGGAGTGTGGAATCAATTCATTTTTCAGGTTACTATCATCCCACCTATGACAATGCAGCAGTAAATCTTAAAACATTTGAAAATTTTAAGTTACTGTAAAATAAAGTCATTGTTAAAATGAGCACAGGAGTCTCAGAAAACGGAACAGATTTAGAACACCCTCCCACCATACACCATAATTAAAATAACTTACCTCATCTGGTCTTGGCTCACATAAATGTTTTGTCAAATTAGGCAACAAACCATTTTCTGCACCTTTCCTTGTGGGTTGTTTTGCTTCTAATGTCACTTCTTTAGCTCCAGCTATTTCAGATGAAGGATCTGATGTCTCCTGCCTACAAGTTGTATTTTCATTCTCAGAGAGTCTTGTTGACAGCTTGCCTTGTGCCTTTGAAAGCTCTGCTTCTGTAGCTATTTGACTTGCCTCCGAAACTTCAGAGAAATCTTTTAAAAAAGAAAGCTTGGAGACATTTGCAGAATGTGAGTTACTTTGCCTCATGTTACTAGCTTTCAGCAATTTAATTTTGGTCCATTTAGAGTTTTTGTTTGAGGAGTTATTTCGACCATTCAGAGTGCATTTGACAGGCATTCCCTTCTTGCTAGGGAAAAAACGTTTGCACTGAGTACTTTGACTAGGTTCTTTCTGAGTAAGCACTTCACTTTGTTGCAGCTGTAGGTCATCGTGCTTTTCTTCTGTTTTGCTATCCTCAGCATTAGGGGAATCTTTTTTCACTTCTACTGTATCAGACTCAATCTCACCTGCAATTTCTTCACAAAGTTCAAGGATGCTCACCCTTTTGGATTTTGCATCGTTCTCTGGTTGATCAGCCAGATTTGTTTCACTTACAGATGGCTGTGAAGTATTTTTTGGTTTTGCACTGGGTTTTGTGTTCTGATGCATTTGTTGCTTTTCCTTAGATACTGTCTTAGAATTTGGCTTAAGAGAATCAGTTTCCACTTTCTTTGTGTTGCTAGGATTAGGAGGTACAGGGCTCGTTTGGTCTTTCTTAACTTTCTCAAGACTCTCATCAGGACATAATGAGGACCCTTGAAGACTGCGCTGAAAGCTGTTGGAATTGTCCTTTTTATTGTCTGCTTTACACCTTTTCAGAGAGCTGGTCACTTCTACATGTATTTCTTTATCCTCATTTGTAATTTTTGGCTTTATCTTTGTGTTTTTCTGTTCTGTTTTTTCTCCAGCAGATTTAAGTGCTTTTGCTGGAACACTGTGAATGTTCCTTTTTGCCTGGCTACTCTGCTTAGCTTCAGAACCTTTTTCTTCTTTAACCTCTCTGTTGCGCAGGAATCTTGCTGGAACATGTACATGTGTTAACTGCTGCAGTCTCTGTGATCTCCTCATTACTGGCTCATTTGGTGCAATTATGCATTTTGACTTAGGAATTTCTTGCACAGATTTTTTCTGGCATACCTCCTTATTTTTTGCAGATTTAGGCTGCTGTTGCTGGACTGTTTTGCCAGATATTGTTTTATTATTTGAGTTGAATGCTGATGATCTTGTAGTCATGCGCATTCCTAGTTCAGGTTCACTGGTGTTATTACTGAAAGATAATTATTTGAATATTTTCAGCATCCAGAAAGTCAAATTTGTCATAAGATTCTTTTATTCCTAATAACCTCTGTCTCCTTTTTTCATTTTTCCCTTAAAACATGAGATCTTAGACTCTCAACAATTTTAGAATTTTTTCTTGAATCATTCTAAAAACAGTTCTCTTCTACCTGGTTACTCTAAAGTGTATGCTTCACGGTTTTTATGCTTGGCAAGACTGAACTATGAACCCCAGATGAATGCTTTTTAAGATCCCTAGCAGTTTTTAATTGCTGACACTTGTGGTTTTCAAATGAAGTATTAGCTTAATTTTTGCTTTAGACTCTTTATTGAAGGAAGTCTTTCTGCATTTCAAGACACTTACAGAGTTACAGAGAGAGATCATGTAGCAGACAGACATTTCATGATTTAAGGCTGATCTCCCTACTAGTAATATTTAACTATTCAGCTGTATCTTTAACTCAAATTCCCTCTACTTGTATTTTTTCTGTGCTAATGTAATCTACAAAGATAATGGGGAACAATTACATACTTTTTTGTCACTGACCTGTTTGATTTGACAGAGGTTTTGAGTACAGCTTTCTCTTGCTTTGCACACTGATTAGGCTTTGATTTGTTTGAGCCATGTTTTGTATCTGACACCTCCTTTTTCGCTGATGACTGCTTGCTGTTTTTGTCCAGCTTTGGACGTTTAGCAGAAGGCTCTACTAATGTAGACTTCCTTTTCTGAGCTGCCATTTCTGTAAAACACAACAATTGATTCAGCTTTTAGAGTCTTTGTTAAATGTTGTTAACTTTTCACTTTCATACATTCTCTTTTTTCTTTTATAGGCAGATCTTGCCAATCATGATTGGAAAGCCAAACAATCTCAAATCAAATTACACTTATTTTACTTACAGGTTTTTACAAGAGGCAATCGATGTTTAGGCCAAAGTAACTTATCAAGGTGTGCCAAAAGCATTCCTTATGCATATGCTTACAAACAGGACGTTTCATGCCACCTATAAAGAATAAAAAATGTTTATGCAGTAAACACTTTATTAACTTCCACCTCAGACTCTGAATTCCCACCTTCTTTCATCCATTCAAACACTGCTTAAAGATTCTTTGATATGGAATTAAAAACCACCCTAACAAACAATCACAAAACAACCTACAAATTTTATTTTTTATTTCCATACCTAACAATTTTTGGCATTTTGCTGTCTTAAGCATTACCCTTTTACCTTTTGTAAGGTGGCAGGTAACAGCACTGTTCAAAAGGAAATTTCTCAGCTTTTCACCTTTTTCCAGAAAACAGTATGCTGCTCCCTTTTACAGCCAACAAAAAAGTGTGCCCACGGTCAGTCCTGTGCCTCACAGCAACAGTAAATCTCAATCCATTAGACTCTACTGTAAAGTTTTGTGGCTGCTACAACAGAACTTCACAGACATCAGCAACCAACTACAACTGTTCCTTCTACTATGACTGAGGCTACGAATCAGAGATGGAAAGCCCAGAAAATAGCATAATTTGAGACATTTGCCTTGGGTAAAGACAAAGTCTTCATGAGAACTGAAATGATGCCAATGATGCAGAAGTTATTCTGCACAAGAGTCTGAAAACTAGCAGAGATTCTTGGTAAAAAAACCTTCACAGGTTTGCTTGAACATACCTTTCATATGTATTTATGACTTCCGAAAATTTTCAGTTCTCTTATTCAAAGACACTTACTGTGTTATGGCATAAGCAATAATTGGTCAGCAAGGTTTCACTAATAATTTCTTAAAAGTAAGTATACTGGAAGACTCCATGGTCAGAACTTCCACATCACCTTTTTCGATCAAGAATTCCCTATTAATTTTTATCACAACAAAAAAAAACATTTCTGCAACAAAACTAGATTGCTTTTCAAACCTTAACTGACCTGATGTTAAATCTGGCAGATTATTAAGGTCAAACAGGAACTTCAAGTTACCAGTTGTGTAATACAGACCAGATACTTTGAGTTCATTACAACTAAAATACGACTTCCAGTATTGACAAGCACATGTCTTTCTCTAACAATTTGAAAGATACGTACATTCAGTTCCTTTTAATAATTATTCATTATCTAAAAAGAAAAAGTAAACAACTGCACTTTTTCTTTTATTTAGACTTTAAATTGTCCTTAACCTCATTTTCACTTACCCACTCATTTATGAAAGCACTTCTAACCAAGTAAACTGACAATTTTGATTTAAAAAAATTGATAAAAACTCATATTCCAGACACTGGTCCTGTCTTCTGACCTTCAAAGAAGCTGCATGACAAGCAACTGATATTCGGGATATATTTTTTAATTCTACTCAGGGAGAAAACCTCTAATAACACTTTTCGTGGTGCTACTTCCACGTCTCTCCCTGAGGAGCAGGAAACAGAATTTGTGTGCCTAAAATTCTAATAGCTCATGAGCTCCATGAGACCTCGGAAGCCTACGGGTTTCCACTAGTCAAAGCCAGTCCGTCAGAGTTGCCGTGTGGCCACTCACCCTGGAAATAATAGCTCTAGTTGCTGAATAAGCCTTTGGTCTTCTCGAACGCAACACTGACTCTCAGAATTTGAGAACACCGTGACACATACTGTATACACCTGGACCTCCTTGGTTTTTTTCCAGTCATAAATACAGAGCTCTCAAACACATGACATGGCACACTCAGGAAAGACTTTCAAGTACAAACCAGAAAGTACAATCCTTCCCTCACCGGCATTGCTTCTCAGGACACTGACAAACATACTCTCCTCCCACAAAGCTCTTTTAACAGCAATTTCTTTCCTACTAATACTTTGCACAACAGAGCAAAGCCTTTTCCAGACATTCCAGAACTGGCAGTCTCTGCCCTGGAGTAGTCACCCGCTAGTATGTAGTCAGATCCTGGAAAGAAGGGAAGACAATGAAGTGTAGGAACGATCAAAGATTTTGGTGCAAGAAGTACAGAAAGGTAAGAAAAAAGAGAGAAAAAAACCCAAACAACCAAAAAACAGAGAAACAAGAGTCCCACACCCTCCAGTCCTTAAGACAGGGGCTGAGGCTGGATGCCCACCTGCTGGACTGGGCGCGGGGGTCTCGCACACAAGCCGTCCCGACTGATGGCCACAGGGGGAAGGGAAGGGCTCCAAGCGTGGCCCGATGTCACCCGCCCCAGCGGCCCGCCGTGACACCCTCCGGGGGCAGGGCCTGGCCGGGAGCCCCTGCACCCGGCCGGGAGACCCTACACCCAGCCAGCGCCGCCGGGGGCAGGGTAGGGCAGGGCGGGAGTGCCGGGATGAGGCCGGGAGGGTGCCCGGAGGGTGCCGGGATGAGGCCGGGCACTGCCGGGCGCCCCCCCCCGGCTCCCTCTGGCGACAGGGCACGGCCGGCTCGCCCCCACGGCGACAGCGGCGGGCAGGCCCGGGGAGGCGCCGCCGCCGGACTCTGGGCGCCGGGCTGGGGCGCGGGGGGCCCGGGGGTGAGGGGGCCCGCGGGAGGCGGGAGGGACGGGGCAGGGGGTCCCAACTTCCCCGCGCCCTCCCCAGTTTCCCGGCGGCTGCTTACCTCGCGAGGGTGTCAGCGACGTGCGGGCGCAGAAGGCGAGCCCGAGCCTCGCCCCGCCCACAGCCGGGCACCGCCGCGGCCCCGCCTCGGCAGGCCCCGCCCCGCCCCGGCACGGCCCGTTCCCCCGCCCACAGCCGGGCACCGGCCCGGCCCGGCCCGTCCCGGCGGGCACCGCGCACGTTCCGGCGGCGATGGGACCGCGGGCGCATGCGCGGCTGCCCGTGTGAGGGCGTCTGTTCCGTACGGGAGAGCTAAGCAAGCGATCCAGAGACAGTGCGAATTAAATAATGCGTCTGAGGGCCGGAGGGTCTTTACAACAGCACGCAGTGACGGGGCCGGAGGGAATGGCTTCAAACTGAACGCAGGGTTAGGTTAGGCATTAGGAAGGAGTTGTTCCCTGTGAGGGGGCTGAGGCACTGGGACAGGTTGCCCAGAGGCTGTGGGTGCCCCATCCCGGGAAGTGTCCAAGCCCAGGCTGGATGGGCACTGCGCCCCCCCCGCGGCTGGCAGCCGCAGTGAAATGCAAAGTGAAGAGTCGACTGAGGGGGACCCCATCCACATCTATAAATATCTAAAGGGGCGGTGCCAGGAGGACGGATCTAAGCTCTTCTCGGTGAGGCCGAGCACTGGGACAAGAGGCAACGGGAAGGAACTGATGCACAGGAAGTTCCACCTGAGCATGAGGAAGAACTTCCCTACTGTGACAGTGAGCTCGCAGTGGAACAGATTGCCCGGAGAGGTTGTGGCGTGTCCCTCACTGGAGATACTCAAGAACTGTCTGGACGCAATCCTGTGCCATGTGCTGTAGGATGACCCTGCTTGAGCAGGGAGGTTGGACCAGGTGACCCACTGCTGTCCTTTCCAACCTGACCCATTCTGTGATTCTGAGCTGAGTCTCCTCACGTCCCTGGTGGTGTTACAGATGTATGTGCTCGCAGCAGCATTTCCTCAGTGTTTGAAGGCCCCTTCTCACAAGCATGTTGGGAAACCTAAAACACGTTTGGTGCTATACTAGAAGTGATCTTCTTTAACACCACCTTTGGAAACTTCTTTAAAGATGCAGAGATACATTTTGGGGTTACTGGAGGTCTCCCGCTGCTCAGCTGTGTGTTGTGTGCGAACAGGAGCCAGCCCCCTTGGCACAGGTGCAGAACATCCACACCACTCATGTGCCAGCCCAGACAACCTTTACTCTAGTCCTATGGATGTGGTGACTGCTAGGCTTGGAAGATGTTGGGTGTGTTGTGGGGATGTAACTGAGGGTTTGGTTTCCTTCAAAAGGAGTCCATTATGCACACTCCAAGATCCAGCATGACAAGTGAGTGTGATCAGAAGATTTCCTTCAAAAGCGAGCTACTGATGCTAACTGGAATATTAATGTAGAGGTACCTCATGCATACCTAGTGTGCTCCATCCACCAGTACTAGGCTACGGGTAATCTGAAGTAGGTCCTACCTGAAATGCATACGGTATGTGGGTCAGGATCTCGATATTCAGTAGCTTTGCTGTGCATATCCACTGCTACCAGTATGTTCTACTTGCCAATATAGACACAGTCTCAGTTTATTTGACTGTGAATTCACACAGTGATGTACATACACCACTGTATCAGAATGAGTGGAGAACAGTGTGATGAACCTCAGCCTATAACCATAGAATATGTTAGAAGAAAAGGCTTTGAATGGTATGTGACAGGGTTTCTCCCAGAGATCTCTGATTTCCTGTACAGATTTCTGGTTATACTTCATTGATCTAACAAAGATCACTCAAAGATTTTAGCACTTGGTTCTGTAAGTATTTGTTTGTTTATGCTGGAAGCCTTTAAAAGAGGGTTGTTTTTATCATAAACATTTTAGGTCCATTTTATAATCTTACAAACTTTTTAGTGATTTCTATAGCTATCACATCTATGGGATTAACTGTTGGAAATTGCCATCAAGTTTTCTGAATAGCATAAATTTGTTTATATATAGATCAAATTACCTGTAGGTATTTTGTTCTGACTGTAAAGTTTTTTGTCTCTTTGTTAACTGAAACAAGGAACTGCCTTCCTTGGTAAGTCCTGGATGTACTCCACTGAAGCACAGTTTGTACTGGACAAATGGAAATTTTCAGCAGCTGCAGTTTCTTTTAAAAGCTGATAGGAGGAGATGTTATTTATAACTCCCTGTAGCAGCTCCTCTTTAATGCATGATAATCTGCTGTGACTTTACAATGAATGCAGCAACATGTGGTCTCCTGCTCTCCTACAGTAACCAACTGAATCCTTTCCAGATGAAGAACATTGTAATCACTGGGATGCCTGTAAATTTCTTGGAGGATGATAAAAGCATTTTTGTATGTTATCATTAACTTTATAAGTTTAACATGATGTTTTCCCATCTCTCTTTCTTAGGAACATTGAGGAAGTAAACCCAGATTTTCTGACATCCTTCCGTGAAATAGTAATTTGCTGTGCAGCAGGGAAGTAGTAAAGCAGCAGGCATTTTATAAAGCATTAAATTCCAAAATTTGGAAAAATTCAGTTCATGGGATAGAATACCAGTAAATTTCCAGTTTTCCACAGAGGGTGGCAGCATTTTGAAGCCCTGACGTCAGTGTGAACTTGCTATCAAATGTCACTTTGCTGAAAGAAAACAAACTTAACAGAAATATACTGTCCTCGGAAGTTGTGGTGAATATGAACCGGAGTGCTCGGGCAGAAATTTGCTGTAGAGCTGCGAGGAGAAACTGCTTTCACGTAGCTAGAGTATGTGGATAGGACAGATCTAATCCCAAAAGGTTTTTTTGTTAATTTACCACTGCTGTAATACTGCTGGAGTGCCTCTTGTCTGCAGCTAAGTGAAAAATTACTTGCTTCTAAGTTATGCCTTTTTTCACAGGAGCAGTAAGTCAGCTGATACATGGATCATCCCACAAATTGCAGAGAGTGCCTTGCTGGGCTACAGCTTTGGGAGATGACTGTCACCAAAAAGACAAAGTCTGTCCAACTACTGTCTCCACTTTCTTTCCCCATTCTCAGCAGTGTTCTCCAGCTCCTTAACTCATGTCAGCCTCCATCCACCTGAGGGATTCACATAGGCAAGCAAATTTAATTTACTGAGCTAGCAAAAAAATAGCCCAGTGGAAAAACTGAATCATATTCTGCCAGAGTAAGAAAGGCTAAGGACCATATGACTGGAATCAGGGAGGATAAGAAAAAAGCAGGAGGAGGAAGAGCAAGCCTTCCCCTTTAAGCAGGAGGGAGCTGTTAACCTTGACAGCTGCTTGTGGAACTGCAGCCTTAGGGCGGGCTGCAGTTACAGGATTGAGCTCTTGATCCCAAGTTCAGTCCCAGCAGTCCTGCTAGCACACAGATCTTGCAGCCCCATTTGACATGCAAACACACTCCCAGCCTGCCCTATTGCTTATCAGACATCTCATCTGAGCAAGGAAGGTGACAGAAACCAAGAGGCAGTAGCTGCTTAAGCCTTTCACTGGTAATTAACCTTGCAAGCACTGCTAGCCCTCAGAATGCCTCAGACAGGTGAGGTAAGGCCACATGGGAAGCTCATTTAAACCAGTGGGTTTCTAATCACTACATATATAGAACCTTTAAGGAACTGGAGGAGCAGCTGAGACAGCACAGGGCCCTGATTTCCCTCCCTTCAGCAGATTCAAAAAGTCCTTCTATCATCATCCAGGAAGAAAGGAGAGGCTGATTTTCGCATCTCCAGTAGAAGGAATGAGACAGGAAAATTGGATCCCTCAGAGGAAGAGATGTTGGCCAATGAAGATTTTTCTTTTTCTTCTTTTGGAATGAAAATTTTAAAAAAATTCCACATACCCCTCCCCCCCCCCCCAAAAAAAAAAAAAAAAGTAGAAACATGGCTGAGCTATTCCACAGCAAATTTGCTACAGGAGTTATTTTGCTGGCTGGCAAGAATCACCACTAGCCTGTTGTGGGGGCTACCCAGTATGTATGCTGGAGGTCAGTGGCAAACCCCTAGAGAGAGTCTCGAGCTTTTTTATGCCTTTCTCTTTCTTACCCATTGCCTTGAGCTTTCTAAGCATTTTTTTTGACCAGCTGTCATCCTGGGATGAGAATTACAGCAAGTGGCACAGGTTGAAGGGTAGGGTGCCTCTGTGTGACAGCAACTCAGATGACTTGGGGAGCAAATGTTTCCTTTTTTCCCTCAAGGTGATGATGTGTTGAGCTGAAGAGGCCTGGGGAGAAGTACAGTGTGCTCACTCATGAGCACCACATGCAGGACTAAAAGTCCTCTTCCTGGCAGGTGTGAGTCATTGGCATGAGCCAGGTAGTTATAGCTGTAGGGGAAGAGGCAGTTCTCCGAAATTCCTGTGTAGATGGCATGTGGGACAACAGGGCTTGGAGGGTACCCTGACTGCGTGGAGTTAGATCTGCAGAGCATTTAGCTGAGAAAGCAGAGAGGCCATGTTCAAAACGGGGAGGGGGGTATGTGGAATTTGAATAGCTGATTTTGTTTTGGTGTTCTTTCTGCAGGGAGGCAGGAAAGAAACTGTGCTGGGACTTGTCCACTTTGCTCTCATGCTGAATGTGAGAATTTTTTTAGGGGAATGGTGAGTCTAGGCCTGAGGGTCACTGCATCCTGCAACAGTTAGCATGTTAGTGTCTGAAGGGTGACACTCGGTGCCATATTGACAGGAACACATTGACCCACCTGCAGTCACCGCTGATTTATTGGCATTTGCTTGACATCAGCTCCTATGGAGTTGTAGACTGTCCTCCATAGCCCTTTCTGCTAAATCTTTTAAACTTTACTGTTATGTGTCTTGATTTCTAAAAGAGCATTAATTCTTCTGTTAATGTTCTTCATGCCATGGGTTAATTTCTATGTATAAAATCATAGAACCATATTTTGCTATTTGAAATTTTCAGTTCTCTTTTTTTTTTTTTTTTTTGCCAAGAGTGGACATAAGAAATTACACTTTAAAATATTGGTCTTTATGATTTGGTACTAAGATAGCTAAGGCTTTTGGGGGACTGAAGGCCTCACAGGTAAAAAGAACAGTACAATGCATTGACTCCAAAGGCAAAGGGAGAAGAGGTGGATATTCTGGAGGACATATGTAATATGTCCTGTTTTGAGCAGGACAGTTGAACTAGACACTCTCTAGAGGTCCCCAGCAACTTCAGCTACTATAGGGTTCTGAACTAGGAAGTAAGTTAAGAGGTAGGTGTCTGCAGACCCTGTGGCTTGGAATTTCATTTCATTCTACTCTACCTTTCCAGTGATGAGTGCAATGATAACTAACAATTCCCTTCCACTTTCAACATTTCATATTCCTGTTGATGTCTGGATACTTAGATCACATGAAAACCCAAATTAAGACCCTGTAAATTCACGCTGTTCTCAATAGAGGGCACATTGTGACTTTTGGCTCACTTCTGAAACCCTGTGTACAAGGTACACAGATGTTACATAGCAAAAATGTTTACGACACTTGTTTCTAGCTTGTGTCCCTTGCGAGACCTGAAATATGTGACCACATTATTTGTTTCAGAAAATCTGACTGGGAAAGCTTGAAGATATCCAAAGCAAGATTGGGTTGTTACCACTTTGCACACTGTACTTTGAACAATGCATTTTCCCTAATAAAATATAAGGAAAAACACTCTATATTTGGGGGGGGAGGAAAAAGCAACTTTACAGAATTTTGCTAGATACAGCTTTAAAGATAAATGTCTCATGGGGATCTGTATATGGGACTGGACCTAAATTAAGTAACACAGTGCAGAGAGACAAAAATTCTGCCATTAATCATATTACTTTTATTGAAACATTAAGGTGTGATTTAATGTAAGTGGTTTTATTTTTATTAATACTTGATGCTGAGTTTTGAACAGTACTTCACCCAAACAACTTTAAACTATAATGCTAAATACACTGTTTATTGCTTATTGTTTCTGCATTAACATAAAACCTGGAAATGAATACAAGAATAAATAAGGCACCCTACTAATATGCTGTTTTCATGTATTGTAGTGGCATGCACAAAATTTCATTTTGCTTTTGCAAGTCACTTTTCTCATTTTCCTTATTAAAGAAAAAATAAGTTAGAGTTCGTTATGTGGGCAAGGGCCAGTGCTTGTCTTAAAAGTCAAAATTTGAAAGCACTTTCTAATTTTTTTAATTCAACCGTCCACCTTACAAACCAGCTTTCGCATAGCATGTCCCAATTTCTTCTTCTGAAGACAAAAAGTATTTTTGTTCTTCCTTTGCTGTTACTAGGAAACATGCCTTACAAGAGGAGTGTTCACGTACTGCCTGAGACAAAAGACCTGACTTGCTTTTTTTAGCTGCATTTTCTTCTTGTGCTGACCCCGCTTTAATGATAAAAATAAAAATGCAGAGGCATCTTTACTGACTTCTCTTGTGTGACTGGGCCCTAATCAGCGATCAGCAGAAGGTGAGAGCTCCACAGAAGCTGCTTAAGAGCCTTTTTAAAATTTCAGTATGCCCTAAGTTCGGACTTCCCAATAGTTTCAGAATATATTCTGTCCAACTGTCCTTTTTCCTCAAAGGCCCACACTGGCTGTCACTGTGTGTCAGGCCTGAGGAGGACAGCGATGCCAGGCCAGCCTCACACATTTGTCAGCCGCGAGGGCAGGAACTGGTTTGCAGCGGCTTCAGTGATTTGACAACCTATCGCCATAATGCTGACAAATGACAAATAAACAAACCAGAGAGTCGGCACTCCAACCTTCATCCCAGCTTTCTCTAAACAGTTTGTTGTGTTCTTTTCAGATATTATATGAAACAATAGCAGAGACAAACAGCTCAGATTATTTTTTTTTAATTTAAAGCAGATTATATAATAATTTCCTGATGCTCTAATGTATATTCTTTAAAACGGAAATGTTCTTGCAGGGTAATATAAACATAGCAGGTTGAATCATCAAATTTACCAGTTATAGGAAGTATGTATTACTTATATGACAACACCCAGGTTTACATAAACGTTGAAATGTAAGATGTCTTTTAATTACATAAGTTATTACAGTACTGTTTTAAATGAATCTTTTGGTTATATGTAAAGACTATAAATTAGCTCTTTAAAAAATAATCATGTAAGACAAGTATGGCATTGACATAGTCTAAAAAAACAATAACCAGCCCTAAATCTGAATACTCTCAGGGCAGAACAGCAAAAGCAGGTATCAGTCTAATGCTATGGAATAACATGCTGAAATTTTGATTTATTTGAAGAACCAGTGCTTCTTTTTGTTCCCTCCTTTTGTCTTCCTATTTTAAGATTTTCACTATCAGTGCCCTAAGGAATGGGCCAACTTGCACTATGTGTGATAGGATAATACAAGCTATTTTGAGTGTCGCCATTCTAATATTTAAAGCATTCTAAATTAAGTCTCCTAAATACATACTGGTTTAAATTAAAATCCTGAGGAATTATAATCTCTCTACTTGATAGTTTTGGTTAAGTGCAATTTGATGTATGCAGAATGCTGTTTCATTTAAGGTCATTCTTAGTAAGGCATATTAAAAATAAATATAAAAGTGACAACATAATATTTAGTTTCTTGCTACAAAATCTTAGGCAAAAATATTTTTGCATGTAGTAATGGAATTTATCCATTTGCTGGCTTACAGGAGTTAAAATTTGTGCACTAAGCTTAACTGCCCTTGTCAGAATGTGCCACTGTGCTATAATAGTGGTCCAAAGCTACATGCTAAAGATTTTATTTCCATGCTCAAACATAGCTTGCACAAACTGCTTGAAGACTCTGTCCATGTAAGTGCACTTCCTTGGCCATATTCCTTCCAGAAAACCAATATGGCCTCCACACGAAGTCAGAACCAAAGCAACGTTTGCGTTTTGTTTGGCAGTTTCTACTGGTATAGCTAAAAGGGGGGAAAAAAGTTTTAAATCCTTATCCTTTTAAGAAATACCAGCCAGTGAATAATTTCTCTTAAACATTTCTTGTATTATGTCTGAATAAATAGGAACAACATTAACATATGCTTAAATGTACCACAGGATGTAGAACCATAGGTGTGTTAAAAGCCATTTCTCTCTTCATCATTAACTCACTTTATTTGTGTGATTTTTTTTTTTCTGGCTGCTGTAAAAGCTTCCTCTTCATCTTTGTCCCACTGATGGAACAGCACCCATGTTAATGCATACTTAGGATTCGCTATAAATAGTGTAAGTAAAAGGACAATCAAGCTTGTAGTTTTTAACTGGTATTGCAATATTCAACTTTAGAAAAGCTGAGGAACTGGGTGGGACCTTAACTGCAAATCCCCTTCTTTTTATATTAGACTCCAAACACAAAGTCTTTAATGTAACAGTACGATTTGGTCTGTAAGATATCCATCCTATCAGTTAATATTAAAGAATATCCCATGTTACCATAATTTTATCTGATTTGCCATACATTTACACCTGCACATTTAGAGTGCACAATGCAAACCCACTGGGAGATGGTGCTTGCCCATGGAGCTCATAATCTAATACACAAGGTAAACAGAAAAAGAGGAAGGGCAGAGAGCTGTACAAGGACAAAGAAGGCTGCTCCATGTCACCCAGTAGGTTAGTGGTTCTCTACTGGATAGTGACTGCTAGAAATTATTTAATTCAGAATTTAGATTATTAGGCTAGATATTACAATAATTTTTCTTTTGCTGGGTTAGTTTTCTTTTTCAGCTTCCTGATCTGGTTCCCCATGTTAATGCAAGTATACGAGTAGTGGCAGACACAGTCAGGTGAGGCTTTCAGTGAGGTGGTCGTTTCATGACGGCCTACAGTTAGCTTAAAGTCATCAGTGAATGACACCTGAGATACGCACTGATCTGGAAACGTGCGGGAGGGGACACTCCAGTGCCTCCTACTATGGCTATGCAAAGATGTGTGGCTTAATCAATGCTATCACCTGGGCAGTTCCCTTTGTGAAGGAAAATAAAGGTCAGCTAGCACAGACCAACAACAGAGAAAGCATATGACTTTACAAAATGGTATTTTGGTGTGATGGGATGACCTTATTGTCATCTTAGCCAGTTGATATAGCAGTGGAACTTTATCAAGAGTGCAAACACCACAAATCCATAGAAATTAAGGTCTTTAAACAAATTCCTCTGGAGTTTTAGGTATGCTAAATGTACTCCTGAACAAGCAGAAATCTCTATACATTTCAGCAAAGAATGCCTTTCAAAGTTCCAGTTTTCAAGTAATATATGAAAGGGGAAAAAATAAATATCATACAGCTTTTTTGATTATTCAGGATTGACAGAAAGAACAACAGCAAAAGAAAAATGCTTTGTCCAGAAAGAAGGGAGTAACTGGAATTTCACTGTGTTGTCTAAAAAAGTTCATGACTCCACAAGAAAATAAATCTGATTTTAAGTCATACACTACTGAAGTAAAAATGCCTTGGCACTACAACACACAGCAACAAGTAATTCACAAGATTTCTATTGCTTCCTCATTTATTTTAAAGTATTTTTGAAGTGAGATTTTTGATCTGGTTAAGTTCAGGAGGGGAGGGAGGCCCAGTTGTCAACATCCCTTCCTGACTGCATTTCTTTCAGAGACACTTCCCACTCAATGCTATTTCTAGGAGTCTGTTCCTTTACCCCTTTATACATTTGCTATCTGAAAGGTCATTATCCTTGAATAGTTGCTATCCCTGCCTATTACTACCTTCTTTATAGATGTTCCTTACTTTCATTTGGGTGTTGGCAGACTCCTTGCTGTGCGCTTCAGATGCCAATTTGCCTTTGTTCTCAGCAACTAGAGTAAGAGCACAGAGTAACCCCTTCCTTACCCAAAAAAGGACCCACAGCCAGAGTAAGTCACACAAGAACTTGAGTGCAATGACTGTGGTGAACAGCTGTGCAACTTAAAATAGATCAGGGCAGAAGCACTGGACCAGTGGAGTCTGGGGAGGCCTCTGTGCCTCAGAGGTTCTTTCTAGCAGTGCCTGGAATGACATGCTCTGTTCCACTCCAGGGCCTCAGCACGGATGCTAAACCAACTGTCTACACAGCAGGGTTAGTGTTTTTTATAAACGTGTATTACAAGGTTCCTGTCTGTAACATAAGGTATGTGACCATGCTGTGGTGGAGCACACACTGAGCTCCAGAGAGCAATGGGGATTCTCTTGCAGAATACATGAGGTTCTTTGCTACTCAGTGCTATCCACTTCTTCCACTCTTCCCCTCCTTTCAAAATTGCATGCATTTTATAGATTTCAGCATTTACTAAGTGATTCTGATTCTTTAGTAGGTGGAAGAAGCCATGCTTCTTACTGTCTCTACAAGAAGTCCTTGGATTTTCCTTTTTTCAGCTGGAAAACTGGAAATACTGTATGCAGTATCTGGGCCTTTTAAAGCAGTACTGAGGCAAGACTAAAAAGAAAAGTCAATGAAGTAAAAGCCTAGAGTGAGGAATGGCATGGGCTGAAAATAACAGATGCAGAAAACAGTGTGTTATTTCTTGCAATCCAACACATGCATCATTTTCAGACTCAACAAGCGCTTGTCTGGAGTTTTGCCTGAGTTAATGTACTCACCAATCTCTGATCTGCCTCTCTTGGATTCTGTGGATGAACACATTGCTGTGCACAGAGTGGCTGCGATTCCTGTCAGCTTCTGCTGACTGCATAGGAATTTGCCCACTTATCCGTACCAAGCCATTGGCTTCTCTTACCTCCAGTAGAGGGGCCATGTGGGCCATGTTAAACAGAATCCCAATAGAGAAGTAGAGATCAGACACAAACCCAGGTCCTGCTTCAGGCAATGAATCACACTTTCCACAGCCATTCTGCAGCTGTCTCTCTAATCACAGAGAGGACTAATAAACAAGCTTCTGTTCAAGGGTATGGGGAGGAATGTGTGAGAAGAGAAAGACTTGTCTTCCAGTAATTGGAGAACTCCATCGATCCTAATGGATCAACTGCTTACTAACCTGGACATACCTCTTCACGAGCTAAGACTGCAAAAACGTGACTGACATTCATTTTGGTAGACTAGTGTCAAAGAAATATCCTTTCCTGCAAAGAAACTGCTTTGCTGGGGGATTGGAAGGGAGATGATAATAAATGTCTCCTTTGCTGTGCCAACTCAGCTGGGGAAGCCCTTACAAAGCCCACTGTGACCTCTGCACACCTGTCATTCAGACGTTGCCAGTGTAATCATACCTCCCAAATCAGTTTGCTGATGATTGTTCATTCACAAACTGGTTGGCAGTACTGTAGTGTGCTGCCTGCATCCAAACAGCTTACAGCAGCTCCTTCCTAGAAGCCTACCAATCCTGCACTAGGATGCTGGTTATCTTCTGTGCCAGGTAAGGTGAAAGCTGCACACAGGTCTTTACAAGTGTCATCTTCCCCATCCTGAAGTTTTCTCTATTCATCTGCATAACTCCTCCCCAGCAGTTTCTTGGAAGACAATTCAGCATGTTGTGCTGCTCTTCAGTGCCAAAATGCAAATGATGCTTGGCAGTGGTGTGGTACTTCCCTTAAGACTGTTTCTAGGGACCATAAATAAACCCACAATGCAACAGAGCAAATTCTGCAATGTAAAGGGCAGATGAATGGAGCACTGGATGTGATGAACTCTATGATAGAGTTGATGAACTCTATGATAGATGCCAAAAGATACCACTGTTCATTTTTGTCCACATGTAACCTTGTACTTCAGTTTCTACTGGCCAAAATTTGTACTGCTGTTTGATCCAGCTGGCACAGGTCTGTTGTTTGTGATCACAGAGCCACAATGTAAACACATATATGCAGAATTACTTCATTCAAAACCAATTTGTTGTACATTCTTTGCACCAAAAAAAATATAAAAAGAACAAAAGAAAAACATACATGTGAAGCAGCATCAGCTTAAATAAATCACTGCTGTCAAATGCTCCACAGTTTGGTTGATTTCTCTCTGTTCATTAAACTTTTACCCTTATTGTTATCTGTCTGGCCATTCCTTGGCCATCTGGTCTCTCCCAACAACTTCATTCCAAAGTGCTGTTTATGTAGCAGGATGCAAAGTAACACCTAAGAGCAGTTACTCCAAGTTTGGATTCCAGGGAACAGAAAACATTCCGAGAGTTCAATGAAATGTGTAACTGAACTTTGGATATGCACTTACTTGTCACGGTGGATCAGGAGGGAGCTGTCATGACACCTAGCTTCAAGGGCAGGCTTCCAGCTCAGACACAATGCTCACCAGCAGCAATTAGCAAAGCATTTGTATAGTGAAATTTAAGTCAGATGCCTAATATGCTGCTTAAAGTCTCTGAGGAGAAAAATGCCACTTCGGATGAAAAGTTAAATGTGACACTGATAATGAATGCTGTTGTTCCATCTTCCTGATTTATTTTTCACATTTACAAAATAAAAGGCCTTGACTTGGTTTTATTACATATTTCCTGAAGCAATGGCTTGTTTAAATTAATTATGGTGAGAGAAGTGTCATGCAATGAAGAAAGCATTTGTTTTCATTAGTTAGCATTATGCAATATGAGAACTGCATTCCAGAATTAAACTACAGATACATCCGCTGCCAAGCTCTATGAACTTTAAACACCAACATTAATGAAGGACTGCAAATTAATTCTTTCTTCCTAATACTGGATTGAGATCAAATGGCACATTTTCACAATATATTTAAAAATAACTGCTGGGAAGTACAAAGCATACCAAAAAGCACATGAGAAGAAATGATCAGGTAGTAAGAATCAACAGAGGCATCCTCTGCACATTTTAAGGAAACTGTCTCTTTAGGTCCACACTCTGTGTAATGACAAAGCCGACTTGGTTTTGTATCCCTCAAGCTCTGTTACAAGAAGATAAATGTGTCTGGCTTTATGAAGGCTGTTTAAACACAAAGGAATTCTGGCACGGCTTTCTCCCTGATGAGTTTTCTAGGCCTGTTTCCCAGCTCTTGGAAACAACAGCTATCTACAACAGAGGTGGAAGGTAGCTTAAAAGCTGGTAGATATTACTGGGAGAGATGAGACATGAAATAAGACTTCCCAAAGTCAATAAAAGGCTGGGGTATGGATGAGAATGAATTTTGTGGCTTCGAATCTATTATACAGTTGTGAGTGGAAACTGCCTCTGGTTGTCACAGGCTTACATGTATCCACACATTTTTAAGCCAGAAAAAACAACCCAGTTGCCAGATTAAAGCCACCTCCAAGAGTAACACCAGCCCTTTATGTTTGCCAACACAAAATAACTTGCAGAAGCGTGAAGATGAATGAGCTCCAGTAACTCCTGGCAGCGGACATAAATCCTAAGCTGCTAATCAGGGTGCTCTGTATCTCCTGCCAGCACAAGGATTCATGTTGAAGGTGCACAGCACAAATGAAAAAGAAGCCAAGGATAGACACATGGAAGTACTATTAGCTGTAAATCAACATTTTTCTAAGGGAAACTAGTCACCACAAGGACAAAGGTTTACAGCTAACAGCATTAACTCTGTGAACAAGGAACATCATCATCATGGCTAGGCTTCATGAATGAAGATTTGGGGGACAAGGAACAAATGAATGCCTAACCACCCTAATACTTTCAGGGAGAAAGGATGGTTAGGGTCAGAGTTTAGGAGAAGATGGACAGTCATCAGAACAGACTCCGCAACACTTCTTGTTTCAGAAGTGGTGGTGCTCTACCTTACTACCCTCTACATTACAAGACTTCTAAGGCATTCATGCAATAGGTTCAATACTAATCTTACACTAGCAATCATCCCACTGTTCACCAAGAGTTGTGTTACTTTTAAAACCAGCTTCAAGGGTGGAGAGATCTGCTACAGTTGTACTCTAGCGGACTCAATCTTTTGACTAGTCAAACTACACAACTGCAGAACTTTTGAGGCTGTAAGAGACTTCTTGAGAATAAACTCCAACCCCTCTGCTCAAGTATGCTTACTTACAGCAGGTTTCTCAGAACTGTGTCCAGTGAGGTTTGAAGTGTCTCCATAGATGGAGATCCCACAACCTCTCTATGCTTCACAATTTGACCACTCTCATAGTAAAAAAAAAGTGTTTTCTTGTGTTCAGATTGAGTTTCATGGCATCAGATCAGTACCTAGTTCTTGAGAGATGGAGGCTGTATTTTAAAATGAGAAGGGGATGAAGTATCTGCATTAGCTTTTATCTAGCTAGCAAATGTCCCAGTCCCAGGCTCTAAAAGGTTAACAAATCTTTCAGTAACAGAGGCACGCTGTCTGGTTCGCTGCTGTTGTTACTATGCTAACTAGGTAGCTTACTCCTGCCACACTTACTACTTCACTTTAGAACACAAACTACACACTAAGCTAGAGCTAAACATAGAAGTGAAGCCATTATTCTGTCTCTCAGATACTTCATGAAAGAACCATGGCACAGCAGATCATCCACCTTGCAGCACGATGGGCAAAGTCATCCCCAGGATCATAAGACCCATAAAATATTATCTCCAAAATCACTAGTCATATTTGGACATAGACTTTAGGGTCACAGCCCATCCATTCTTAATTCCAGGCCACTGCAAGCTTGTAAGAGAATAAGCAGATGTCCAGTTTCAAGGAAAAAAAAAAAAATCCCACAGAGGCTAGTAAATACAAAAGGGCTAACTGTCTCACAAAGTCCTGAACTGGAAATTGTTGAAGGTGTATTGTGTACTATGGTGGAATACATCACTCTCACTGGTTTTTAAGCCTCTGTTTCAGCCAATGTAGGGGATAGATAGTTTGGCTAATCCAGAGTCAGCATTTTTTCCCTTGTATTTGGTGGCTGTCACCTCTCTTGATATTGTTCATGTAAAGCATGGATTTTTTTTTTGTTGAAGAGCAGAAGAAATCAGACTTTTTCTAGCACACTCTACTGGAGTGGCCCTTTTCTCTTCATGTCACATTTGTCTCTAGGAGGTCTTCAAACTATAAATAGTAATGCAGGTGCATGTATCTGTATGTGTTGTACATCTGCACACAGAAAAACAGTACAGCATACAAAGAGTCTCTTCCAATTCCTTAATTGTTGTTCTAACCTGTTTGCCTGCTCACATTGGTTTCATAATTCAGTTTGAAAGAATCTCACTTCACTTGAGGTGGCAGAAGAAAACTTTCCTGAAATCAATCAAGTGCCTTAACTTCTTTTTTAAAGGTTTCAGGCGTTCACTGCTGAAGACTATTGCCTCAACCAGCTGTTCATTTTAGTGGTTTTCCTCTACATTAGCTTTTGTTCTCCCTCTCTTCTCAGACACTCTAATCACTACATAGACAGCGGGAACTAATATATCTTTTCAGAATAGTTAGCAACAGGGTTTTGATCTTCAGATCAAAAGCAAAATCTTCATAATGATAACGTGTTTGGCACAAAATAGGGAGCACGTGGAAAAGATAGTTTTCAGCCTGTTAGCTGATATTGCTGCTTCATCTTCTAGTTAGATTCTTATTATGTGCCTCCTTCCAGGAGCTCACCTTGTGTGTACCTCTTCCCTTACCCTAGATTTTGGCCTACATGCTAACTCGTATTTTTTCTTACTCTTAATTTTCAAGCACTGGACGTGGCACTGTGATCAACAGCTGAGGATTTAATGTCATCTGAAACACAAGCACCTCCCAGACATTCTGTGTAGGGACTGATTAAAAAATGAAAATTAAAAAATACTTGTTTTCGCTTGCATAGAACTCTGAATGCCTACAATCCATACACCTGAATCTGAGTTCCTTTTTATAGGTTCTCTTTGTACTTGGTGAATAGAAATGGGTGCTTATGAGAGGGCACTACATCTGACATCTTCCTTACAGTGAGATAATTCACACCCTAAATGTGCATATTTGTTTCTTTTGACTGTAATGACCCCATTAATGGTTAATGAGACCACCCATATCCTTCTGCATGCTGTACCAATCAAGTCTCTCCATCATCAGCTGTTTTATGTGTCTTACACTTAGGTAAACTGCAAGACTGATCCATCCATGGAAGTTTTGATCCTATGTACAAGTAACATTTAAATACACCTCTACACATACATCTGAGTTCATTCTCAAACTTATGTAGTTTGTCTTAATGACTGCATATACAGATAAATGTATTTTAAAAAGCCTAAACTTACCATGACCTGGTGAGAAAACATCATCCACAGAGTTTAGACATAACACTGGAATTCCTACTGACTTCAGCTTGCGACATGGGCTGGCATCTTCATAGTAATCATCAATTGAACGGTAGCCAAACATGACTGAAGTGAACTGCTTATCAAATTCTCTAACAGTTCTAGCCTGAAGTACAGAATTCAAATAGGAAACTATGTCAGCATTTAGAAAACAGCATCCAGCTAAAGCAGAAGCAACATTTTCACATACCTTCATAACAAGATCCATATCAAATAATTTCTCCAACATTTGTCGATGCCTAAAAAGGAGAAAAAAATCAGAGGGCTTGTTTTTAGTTATGTAAACAGATGTAGAAGTCCTCTGCTTTATAGATACATTTATAGAAATAACTTTCTAACAAGAACATGCTTGTTTTTAATTTTCTGTCATATTAAAAATCTGTCTGGAATCCAACAGCAGAACAATTGTTCATTCATACTGAGACACATCCAGCAATGTAGTAAAAATCTGCATAAGCCATAAGAAAGATGCCAAAGATAGGAGAACTTTATATTTGGGAATACAAAATAAACCCTAGTTTTATAAAGCAAAGGATGAACTAGCCCTTTCTGTGCTTTTGCAGTCAACGCTGACTTAGAAGAATTAGTATATATCCATATATACTCCAAGTCAGTATGTGCATGTCTAAAAATTTTAAAAATCCATTTATTTCATCCATAAATACAGAAGTACATTGGGCTTGTGCTGAGTCCCTTGAGAAGCAGATAAATTTAGTCACATTAATGACAAACTTGCTTGGAAAGATCCTTTTGATTTCAAAACTTACCTAGGAATGCACATAGGGCAGCTATGTGAAGTGTTGTTACAGCATTAATTTTGTCAATATTATTATACCTGCTGTAGATTTCATGCTAACATCCTTCCACCTTGCTAAATAGTTCAGAAGGCAACTCACCTGCTGATAGAGGACTGCAGACAAGTGGTCAAGTAATAGTTGAAAAGAAGCCAGTTTAGTGGCTTCTCCAGAGATTCTACAGATTCAAAAACATTCCAACCCGCAGAGAAAATTGCAGCTGCCATTAAAGGAGTGTCTCTGCCAGTTTTGCCCAGGTAATTTAAAAGAAGCATGCTACAAACAGAAATGAAAAACAGAAACATATACACTATCAAATTGATTGCTTCAATTTAGAGTAAATATAACAGTCAGCCACCTTTTTGTCTGTTTTTCAACAGTTTCTTGATCAGCTCTACAGTTGTGCCTAGTACATCTAAAAGGTAGTCAATGTAATCAACACATGACTCATTACATTTACTTTCCCTCTCCTCAGGTGACTGGTGCACTGTGTAGGGTGTGGGTAGGAGTGCATTTAGAAATAGAGGTGTACTAGTCTTGTTTGTATCACTAAATGGAGGAAAAGGTCAAACAAATGGTTCTTACTCACGGAACAGGTATTCCCAAGTTGCTAGTAAGTTTTACCACCTTATAAGTTCTTGGTCTTCCTGATGTGTTCAATCTGATCAGTGTGCCTGAAATATGCAACCTGTTCCTGGCACACCTGCCTCACTATGGAGATGTCTTTTGAGTTGAAGGTAGTGCCATTACCCCACCTCACACATATGAGAGAACACAGCTGTTCTTTCACACACAATATATAAAGAATGAAGTGTTGGATAATAAATGTAACTTGAGACACAGAATTATGAGCCAAATAAATTACTTAAGTCTTGTCTTTCTGACCAATTGCAACTTACAGTCTCTACTGCTCATGTATACTTCTGTTGAAACAGTGGAGGGTTCACAAGTGTCTGACCCATCAAATGTAGAAAAAATAAAATAGTAGGAAAGTGTAAAAGAATAATACTACCAGAAAAGCTTTAAGTCTTACTTTACTGCCTGAGACCTCAAAGTTTACAACCACCATTTTAATATCAAGCCTTTGACACAAAACATTACAATTAATTGTTAATATACCTCCCTGGACCACCAACACTCTGTACTGTGGCTTATCTGCTGTACTTCATGAGACAGCAACCTTTAGCAAAGACAATATGAACCAGCCTGCTATGACAGAGATTTTATCCCTATGCACTACCTACCAAATCATAGGACAGCAGTCCAATAAACCAATAGAGTTGCAGTAGCAGAAGAAGCCACTTCTCTAACAGAATTCACAGAGTATACGTGGTAGAGAGAAGGTTTAGGAAGCTTTATGTTGGAAAATAAAGTCCTTTTCCAAAATAATACATATTGAAGATCAGTAGAACAACTGGCCTTTCATTTACATTTATATGTCTGTGGAGTGAATGTTTATTTTCATCCTTAACTGGGCAAATCTGTCCTATACAGGTTATCACAGAACCACAGAATATGCTGAGTTGGAAGGGACCCATAAGAATCACTGAGTCCAACTCTTAAGCCTGCACAGGACCATCCCCAAGAGCCACACTATGTGCTTCAGAGTGTCATCCAAACACTTCTTGAACTCTGGCCATTCAGAAAATTCTGAAAAGGGATAGGTAATAAAATCTACTGTAAGATTAAGATAAGTGGATGATTTTTACAGTATGTTCCTGAGGAGACCTTTGCTACGGCTTAATTTTAAACATGCAAGTGTTCTGAAGCACGGAAACAGTTCTCATGTGCATGATTAGAGACTCTGCCAGTTTTCTGTACAATGAAGCATATGGTTTTGGTTCAGGATTTTAAAAACATCCTGGCAGAGGATGGTGCAACACCTTGATGAACACAGTGGTGGTGGCAAGGTATAAGCCAGGAACACAACACAATCCCCTGCGCCATATTAACTGACTTTGCCAATATTTAGGATACCATAATAGGTTACGCCAAGGACAGAAATGACACTAAGGGCTGACCTGGTATTTTGTACCAGTCACAGAACAACCAGCTTCTACTGCACCTTCAGTCCTTACAATCACCAGGTACAGGGAACTGGAACCATTGCAACATCAACTGTCACAGTAAGGCACAAGAAGACCAGACTTTTAGAGAGTATTGAGGACAATCTTCTGATATACAATCAAGGACCCAAATGGGGAAAATATTCTATGGAACTTCTACGCACAGGTAAGGAAAAACCTGTCAGGTATAAGAAAATGCAGAAGAGTCTTGGCCACTGAGATTTTCTGATGGTGGATTTTTAAGATCAGAAGTAAGTGGGGAAGGTAAGCAGCAGAATTGCAATACTGGAGAGAGTTGGCTTTTACTGGGTAAGGGATCTGGTTGGTAGGATCCCTGGCGAGATGGCCCTGATGGGCAAATGTGTTTGGGACACCTGTTGACTTTAAGGATAACTGAATGTAAAGCAAAAGTGGGAAAAATTCTGATGTGCAGGAAGTTGAGCAAGAGTAGCAGAAGGCCACATGGAGGAAAACAACCCTCCTGACTCATTTCAAGAAGGAAGTATCCTTAAGGCCTAATGGGGGTGGTCTGCCCGGGAGAAAAAGTCATTGCCCAAGCACGTAGGAATGCACTTAGGAAAACAAGTTCAGCTGGAGTTAGAATGAGCAAGGGATATGCAGGACAACAAGACTAAGGTTTCTGCAACAAGAAAGGCTTCTGTAAGTCTTTTAGCACAAAAAAAGACTCAGAACAAAAAAACATACTCTTCTTTCCCCTCATCACTAAAGCCAGTCATCTCATCATAGAAGGCAATCAGATCACCTGGGCATGCTTTGTCCTTGAGGAATACAGTCGCCTTCTTATCCTTCATACACTTGAAAATGGCCTCCAGAGCATCTTCCCAAAGAACTGAAGTTAGGCTGACCAGCCTTTTTTTCTTCCTGGGATCACTATTCAGAGGAGCAAGGAACCTAGTGACTGAAGATTTGTAAAAAAGGAGAGGCTACCTGTCTTCCCTATCTTTACTGCTGAGGTCTGTTCTCAGGCCTACTAAATCCCCGTGCCTTGTGGCAGAATATGGGAGAATGGCAGCAGAAAATCAAATTAGGGCCCACATTAGGGCCCAGTTATGCAAACTGGGATAGACATGTCAGTGGGACGAGATGAAGTGCACCAAAGCTCCAGAGGGAGGTAGCCAGTGTCATCAGGAGACTGCTACTGAAAGGTTGCGGCAACTGTGGGATATTTCTCATGCCTGGAAAAAAGAGGCACTGATCTACAAGAATCACAAGGAGGAGGAAATACAAGTTCCAGTGCCTAACCACAGCCCTTTGGGAATATCTCCTGGAAGCCATTTCTAAGCATGTAAAGGTAAAGAAGGTGACGAATAACACAGCCAGCATGGATTTACCAAGGGCAATGCATGTCTGAGCAACCTGATTGCCTTCTATGATGAGCTCACTCATCACTCACTGATTGAGGAAAAGGAGTGGATGTTGCTTATTTTGACTTTTGTATGGCTTTTGATAGTCTCCATGTAGTCAAACTGGAGGAACATGGTTTGAATAGGTGATCTGCAACACGCATGGAAAACCGACTACATCATTTGGCTCAGGGAGTTGTGATCAGGAATTTATAATGCAACTGGAGTGGTTGGTCCAGGTACTAGTAGTGTTCCTCGTGGGGCAGTAATGAGGCCAATACTGGGTAAGTCTTCATTAACTCGATGATGAGATGGAATGCACCCTCAGGAAGCCTGCAGGGCAAACCGTGGGGAGTGGCTGCTGAACTGGAAGACAGGGCTGCCCTTCTGAGTGACCTCAACAGGCAGAATGGACTGGCAGAAACCTCAGGAAGTTGAATAAAGGTAAACTCAAAGTCCAGCACCTAGGACAGACTAATGACTGGACAGAGAGCAGCAGAAAAAGAACTGGGCAAACAGAACAATGTACTTTTGCAGCAATGAAGACAACTAACATGCTGTGCTTTGTTAGTTAAGAGCACAACAAGCAGGTCTAAGGAAATTATTATTTTCCTGTATTTGACACTTAGGAGATTTTGAGTACTGTGCCAAATTTTGGGCTTCCCAGCAAGATAAAACACTGACATACTGGAGAGATTTATATGATTTCATACTGAAGATATTTGCAAAATCCCAGTAACATTGAGTGGAAAAGGATTGGCCTGACTTGAAAAGCTTCCAAGTTAATTATTTGGTTATCAGCAACTATACTGCTGGAACAAATATGTATTTATCCCAAAGCTTCTACAAGTCATTAGTAGATTAATGTCAGTATACAGGGCCATATCTGCCCACCCTCCATAAAATTTATCACAGAGAAGGGAAGTCTCAGGACGTTACCACTGCTGCTGTAGTACTTCTAATCAAAATTCTCCTCTGCTATAATTTGTTAAAGAGGCTGCCTGAACATTTCTTCTAGATTCTAGCAGTGATTTTTTTCCTTGAGAAACTGTGCTGTCATTGTCTGTTCTAGCTGCGCTTACTGGAGAGCAGCCAGGACACAGCAAGTCTTAACACCACATGCTCTATCAACCCATACTGGTTTCAACAATAATACTACTTCTTGCTTCCAAGCCAGACAGAGCAGATACCCACATCTCTTCCAGCCTAATCTACCCCCACATTGCAGAACCAAAACAGACTGAAGACAAATCTTGTCATTTCAGATGTTGCTATGAAACATGGTATATTAGCTCTAGTTCCTGGTTTTTATCCCTCTGTTGCAAAGACAGCCTCCATAGTCTCCAAGGATTGTATTGCCTATCTATTTGGCTGTCAATCTCTCTCTCATTGTTTCCTGTCTTTCTCCACCCTCCTCAACTTTTGAATGTTGGCTAATTTCAATCTTCCCTGATACAGAGCTAAAAGCCTCGAGGCCATGAAGAGATTTCTAAGTCTTCTGCATCTTGACTGTTGGAGGCAGACCCAAGTTAGTTGCATTTCAGTAAGCAATGCAAGTATTGCAAAGCAGTAATTTAAAAGGCTACAACAGCCTTCTTTTACAACCACAATTAAACTGAGATTTGTGTTGCATAACCTTACCCTCCCATAGAAACACCTGCTGCCATGAACGGAGCCGAGGGGTGCAAGCTGTGTACGTGATGAATAACGGCCTCTAAGTCCTCTGTGTTAGCTGCACAGTAAGTCCTTGGTGTCTGCAAGGAGTCAAGAGAGGAAAAATGCCATCATAAGCTTTTGTATTATCCTTTAAGGGCAAAGCAAACTCAACAGTGCATCATTTATATAACAAGATAAATTTAGCCTTTATCATGAAGCTTTGCTAAACGGCAAATAGAAACCCAAAGTGCTTCATGAGGAGGTTTACAAAGGAGTTATACTCGTTACCATCAAAAAATATAAGAGTAGACAGGTATCTTCAGCATCTGCAACCTCCAGGTCATTAGATGAAATCTGAACAGAGAACAGTGATCTAAACTATATAGAACTAGATCAGAACTGGATGGGCACTGATATTTTTAAAATACCCTGAGGAAATGGAAGCATATAATAAAGGCTGTGATTTACAGAAAAGGAAGTTCTAATGACAATTTTACCATCTTCACCCACATTCAAATGCAAAAGAAAATATTAGATTTCAAATTCTGACAGCCAGCATTTGAAAAATAACCAATATTTAGATTCTACATACAATACAACCAAATAGGTAGATAAATCCCCTTGTGCCATTTACCCAATTTAGTAAAATATCTTATTAACTAAAGCAATGAAACACATATATTATCTTTCCTTTGTCTGTCATTAGCAACTCTTTAAATCCTGAACAGAGACTAAGAATGGCTTCCACTGGCATCACTAAGATTTGGGTAACCCCTTCCCTGCTATTGCAGGATAAGCACAGTTTTGAGCCTTATTTGAATGGGCACCTGGAATAGGCCACAATCTGGGAGACTATCTGGAGCAGTATAAGGGAGACAAGTCCATTTAGGTACAATAAGAATCACAGTAAAATCAGGTTTTTTCTAATTGTGTTGTCCAGATTTCATCTACAGCAAAAGCCAGTTTTTACCTTAAGAGTTGCTAGTAATATGTTAGTGATCTTGATCACTGACTGACCTGACAAAATTCAGTATAAACATTAAAACTAAGTATAAAAATACATAATTCTGAGTTAATGAAACTTATTTGTTGTCTGAAGCAACAATGTATTTCAAGGGTGTTTTTTTTCAAATTGCTTTCAGTTAAACAGCCAGGCTATTTGTGGGTGATTTTAACAAGTTTAATTAGATGAAGCCAATTACTTCAAATACATTTAATGGGAATATTGAAATGTTGAAGTTTAAGATTAAAAAAATTGAAAGAAAAGCTAAATCTGGATAATTAAAACGGAAGAAATTTTAGATTTCCATTTATGTTCCATTGCCAGTTCTCATCCACATGAATCACTCTTCACTGTTTTACACCCTATTAATTATAAACAGTGTGAATATGTTTTATTTTAATTAAATTGTCAAGTTTACAAGGAAAAATAACTTATTTTTGGTAACTAGGGTCTAATGTATTCTAAGTGAAAGTGTGTTTGAAAGTTTATAGAACTGGAGAGATATCTTGCATTTTAACTTCAGTTAATTCATGACAATTTAACATCTCTCTCTCTCTACTCACTTTATGAATATATTTTAAAACACCATCTTAGCTCACTGTGATCAATCTAATATTTGCTTATTCCATATAGCAATAATTCACAGTAACTTTCAATAACCAATGAGAACAGCATTCTTTAAGCAACTATTATCTGGTGTAAGTTTGGATCTATCTTTAGAGACTAGAAAAAGAACTGTTTACATAACTAATTTCTACTGTGGTGCTTAACTATGCTTCAAACTCATTAACTAGGGATTTCATATTAAAATGTAGAAATCCCTTTGCAGAAAATGTGATAATTTCCGTGGTTTTGCTTCACTGCAAGATCTTATAAAGCTTAAAGATGTAAATCCGATTACAGTAAAATACACACAATGCATCCAAACAAGAGATCTTTTCTCTTAATGATTCAGAAATTCATCAATAAGGACTTTGTGTGTCACAAAACTGCTTTGTAGATCCATCTGCAAAAGTATGCAGAAAACTACTCTTAACATGGCAATGTTTGCATTGAAATGCTTTATCTGATTGTGGGAAAACATTCTGAGCTTTTCAAAGTTTGAAACCAGGGGATTAAAATATGCAAAACAATACCAAGTATTATGCACATTCGTTCCAGCTGCAGAACTGTCAACAAATCGCATATGAAGAAACAAAGCTTATTCAGCAATATTTCCTCATGCCTTGTCCCTTGCTGCAGAAAATGTTTAGCCACAAGACTTTTTCATCTGAGAAATGGCCAATTATTTCTAAGCAAACATGGCATGTCTGTCCCAAAGACAAAAAAAAATGTCTTCTGTAGCTAAGTTTGTGTAAGAATTGCGGAGAAAAATAGAAGAAAACATTTAACTTTTAGGATATGGCTATCCATATAAATCTGATTCATTAATTCACTAACACGTACTATGGATCAATTTTAATGGCTTTTTAACCATATCAAAAATCTATTTTAAACTCATATTGGCAACTGGGAAAGTAATTACAATTGCTTATATTTGGATTTGTATGGTAAAAAATACTGTAATATTTTTGAAAGAAAAGTGGAAGGATTGTTCATTTTAATGTTACAGATAATAATTGAAAATATTTCATAAAATGGAATGCTCAGAAAAAATGTGCATTGACCAGTTGACCTCTTAAGAGTTTTAAAATATAAGATGAATATTGGCACATGGTTGATCTACCAGATGGCTAGATTCTCTTCTCTGCATTTTCAACACATGCTGTTTCTCTCATTTAAATGCAGCTGTACAAATAGACATAAATGATTCCATATATACCACTTTTAAGTGAGAGACATTTATCTTAGAAGCCATCCTTACCAAAAGATCCTCACCAGCAATTCCCCGATTGTTAAAAACCACGCATCTAAAAATTGAGACAGTAAAGTCAATCATACACATTGTACATTTCACTAAAAAGAGAACTTAAACACACACAAAAAAATGAAAGTGCATAAAGAAAAATGAGCCAGTTCAGCACATAAACATTTACAGCCGTACAGATCCTACATCCTGACCTGTGTGGAACAATCTTTATACCAAAATGGGAGTTCACTGAGGTCAGTGGGACTCTCTATGAACCCCTTGATTTGCTGGTCGAGGTCAGATTGCAGGGTAAGAACGCCGGGGTTTACCCGAAGATGGTACAGACACGTCCTGGCTGCACTCTGCCATGAGCTCTGCCGGGGCAGGGCTGAGCCTAAAGCTGTGCCCTGCAAAGCAACGCCAGAGATCTGTACACAGACATCCTCCAAAGCTACGTAATTGTATTAAACTGCAAGAAATGACCCAAATCAAAATTATAATGACAGCTGCACCTAAGCTGCAGGTTCTTGGGGATGGGATTTTTTTTTTTTGTCTGGTACAGTATAAGCTTCTGTTCTCTTTAGATTGGTGGGAGTCTCTGAATCTTCTGCAGTATTACCATGACTTAAGGATCTATACTTAATAAATCTTTCTTTTCTATTAATCTACCATCTCACTGTAATAATTTTGTTAAATAATAGATACATATTTTAGATGGGTTAAAGGTATGAAAAATACTTATTTTGGTATTTTTCTCAAATGCAGCTATTTGAAAATAAAATTTCGGCATTCTCTTGAAATCTGACATAAAGCTCTCGTTTTTAATGCTGTACTTTCTTTTCTTAGGTGATCAAATGCAGATATTACTCTCAGGAATACTTTAAAAATTAATAGTAACAAGTTGTTGATTTCAGGGCTACCTCTGATATTTTTTACTTGTCAGTTTTAAAGTGACTTAAAAAGTACTTTGAACAGTCAAAGTGCTACTTTACTTTCATAATTTAGTAAAGCAGTTATCCAAACCTCCAAACAGAAGAGATAGCCAGACATGTAGATAAAAGCTCATATATATATATTTGAAGAACTTATTATAGTCAGTACCAGGAACCAATCTGCAAAGACAAAATGTAATATTCCAAATACAGGTTCTGGAACAATGACAACTTATTTTGATGTGTAGCAACAGCAGCAATATGATTAAGTAAAGGAGGCTACTCATCAACTAATCCACTTGTTTTACCCAATTCTGACCAGAAGCTTTCAGAACAAAACTAAATTATACAGTGACGATTAAGAGGTGACAGACCTCCTCCTTAAACACTAACAGTAAGGGCAGGCTAGCTCTCCTTTCTGCACCCAGGAATTTGAGGCTGGTGAATCAAGCAGTTTTGGCATTCAGAAGCTGACCTCCTCCAAGGCCTACTGCCAGCAACCCATCCACATGAGTTTTCTTGGAGCTCAATACAAACCCCTTCTCTAGAAAGTGTAAAGGTTAACACAAATACTGATATCATAATTTAAGAAGCAGCAGCGAAAACCTTATGCAGACTTAGCTTGGTTTCACTGCAATCTCTGGGGCACATCTGTAGATACTAAAACAGCCCTTCCAAATGTATTGCCTGTTACCTAATTCCACTGTGATTATTATTACTAATAACACATTCTTACATAAACTAATGTATTTAGATCTCATTTGCCTTTGGGAGGCGTCTTATACATCTACATACTTATATTTGATCCTATTAGAAGCAGCAAAATACTAGCAACGAAATACAACAGCACCTATATCCCAGTGTTTCACTTTGATGGATCATATGAAGAATGTAGGATTCCTTGCTTGTTCCTGTCAGGCCAGGCAATAACAGGACGGTGGGTCTTGTGCTGGCATCCGGATAATATAAGCTGTCATTATTATCAAACCAATCCAATGAAATCTGTCCTCCATCTGCTGTTTTAATGAGCTCACTGAAAGGCACATTTCAAGACAACACTGATTAGATTGAAAAATACATACAAGCTATTAAGAGTGCTTGCAGTGTACAAATTACCAGGTATGAATTCTGCATTTTTCATTATATTTTAATACTCAAAGTGCCACCTGACTAGACACATCTGCATGTTTACCATTCAGAAAGAGTCACACCTACAGCTGACTAGAATTAGAACAGTCAATTTGTGGAGTAATTCCTGTTCACAATAAATGAAGAGCTGGCCTTTCATAAATTGCTGCTGATGTACCAGAAGCCTGTAACTGATGTGATTTTTGGGACTGCTTTCTGTTTTATATAGGCTTCTGTACTGCAGATTTCCTTTGGATCATCCGAAAATCTTTTGAAAGGAAACTTGGCAATGTGAGAAACCTTTATCACATTTTTTTTCTCTTTATCCAAAGAAGCAGAGTGTATAATGGATGGCACTTTGTTATGTTTTAAACATAGACACACACTACTGTATCTCTCACCCTGTACCTCCACCAATTTTGCTAGAATGCACTCTTAAACCATGTATCTTAACAATGCAACAAATACTGTAAAGGAAGATAGGCATGCATTAAACAACAACAAGAAGGTTTAATTCTTTTTTCAGAAACATCCAGCATCTTCTCTCTTCCTGGCAATGAAGACGTTCGAGAGTGCTGGTGTAGGAACTACCAAAATGTAAGCCTACCTTGTAATTGATTTTTCATTTGAAAGTCTTGGTAGCAACTACTCCAGATTTTAGAGGTAATCAGCCTTGTTGGATTCTAGCTCAGCTTTGCCCTTTTTCAGTAATGGGAAGCAAGTGAAATGCTGGTGTGCACTGCCAACACAATCTCAAATGGTGCAAAATAAGCATTGCCCCGTGGAACTATGTTTCTTCCCTCACAGACCTTGAAATAGAAATATACAAGAAGGGCTAGAAAAAGTGGACATGGCCATACCACTGAAATGTTTCCTAGTTACTAAAACTAAGGGAAGCTGCTAAATGCTAAATCTATTCTACCATGCAAGCAGAGCTGAAACAACTTGTGTTGAATCCAGGTTCCGGCGCATAAAAGTACTTCTCCTTAGGTCTTGTGCCAAATGCCTCATTTGCCAGGCTAAGTCTCATTTCTGTGTGAGAAAGATCAGCTGAGGGCAAACAATAAATATAAGGGTTTTTTTTCCCCCTTCGAATTTAGGCATCAAAGAACACGGCATAAACCCCACAGGTAAAAGTTACTCTGAAAAATCCAATAAGTTCTGTATATTCAAAACAAGACTGAATGTGGCCATGCTATGGTGAAGGTAGAATATATTGGTTTAATGGACAGATACAGTGGCTGCGTGACCTTTGCAAAATTATGGCATTCAAACACAAGAATACTTGATACACCAGATAATGGTGCTGCCATCCAGAGAAATCCCAACAGGCTGCAGAAATGGGTTGGCAGGAACTTCACAAAGTTCAGTGAGGGGAATTGCAAAGTCCTGCACCTGGGAATGAAAAACCCGTGTACCAGCACAGCGTGGGGGCTGACCATCTGGAAAGCAGCATGGCAGAAAAGGATTTGGGGGTCCTGGTGGACATCATGTTGAACATGAGCCAACAATGCACCCTTGCAGGAAAGAAGGCCAACAGCCTGGAGTCTATGGAGACCTAAGAGGAGTGTTGCCAGCAGGTCGAGGGAGGTGATCCTGCCCCTCTGTGGAGCACTGGTGAGGCCATACCTGGAGTACTATGTCCAGCTCTGGTGTCCCCAGTCCAAGGAAGACATGGACATACTGGAGAGAGTCCAGCAGAGGGCCACGAAGATGATGAAAGAATTGGAGCCTGCCTCCTATGAGAAAAGGCTGGGAGAGCTAAGACTGCTCAGCCCAGAAGAAAAGGCTTAGGGGGAACTTAGCAATGTGTTTACATACTTGAAGGGAGCATGCAAAGAGGATGGAGCCAGGCTCCTTTCTGTGGTGCCCACTGACCGAACAAGAGGCAATGGGCACAACCTGAAACACAGGTTCCCTCTGAACATCAGCAAACACAGTTTCAGTGTGGGGGTAACTGAGCACGGGCACAGGTTGCCCAGGGATGTTGTGCAGTCACCATCCTCAGGGAAATCCAAAAGCCACCTGGACATGATCTGAGGCAATTTGCTCTGGGTGACCCTGCTTGAGCAGGGGAGCTGGACAAAGTGATGTCCAGAGGTCTTTACTGACCTCAACCACTGTGTAATCCTCTGAATATATAACCACATCAGTTCCTATGTTGTCACCAATATTTCAGTACTCCAAAGCTCTTTGAGCTAAAATACGGCCATTTGGGAACATTGACCTTTAAAACCTACTGCATATTAAATCCACAATGAAGACAGTTCCAAGCCATGATGGAGTTGTAAAGGTGGGCATAAAGCAAAAAACACAAACACAAACTTGAGCAATAACAGTAGATGTGACACGGTCAGAGTAACATACCAGCTGGCTACCAAATTAATCACTTTGAAAAAAAGTCACTTACTTCCTGTACTGTACTTGGGGTCTAGATGTGATAAAGGGGCGCAGGAGTGTCTGTACCCGACCTTCCCAGCACCAGATTGTGGGATAGTAAGTTTCCGTCACAACAGGGCAATATTCCTCGAGAAAGCGGCAGAAACGGTCATTGCTGGCCACCAGCTGGGGTTTCTAGGAAGAGAGACTACAGTCAGGCATAGTCATTCATATAAAACAAACTACAAAACAAAGAAAGAAATGAAAGACTGTTTAAGTCCTCTCCCAGTGAACTGATTTATTTCATAAAGTCATTTGCAATGCCTTTTCCTTTCACGGTAAAGAGATAAGTAAACCAAATCTAAATGAAATGCCAAAATGCCCAACTGAAAAGTGAAACCTACTAAACATAATGTATTCCTTACCTATTTCTAATAACATATTGATCTACTCTACCTCTACCAGCATTGTATCTTCACTGACAAATCAAAACGACACTGTCTCTTGGTAGAGAAGAAAGATTTTATCGAGTCCACTTTCTTGGTCTGCATGGACAGTTGACACTTAATCCATATGTGAACTTTGTGCACCTGCAGTACCTCTTTTGACCTGGTAGGACACTCCTCCTCCCATCTCCATACTACAGTACAAAACTGCATCAGTCCCTCATCTCTAATAATGCTCTGCATGCAGAGAATTTCCTTACAGCTTCCATTTGTATACCAATTAACAAGGAAAACTCCCTGTGTACCAAACACCTCACCTTTTAGCAACCATATTTCTTAAACTTCTGTTTTACAGTGACTCTCCAACATGCAAGCATTAATATGGCAAAAACAGATGCTCTGAGGAAAACCACTACATATAAACAGCAATAGTAGCACATCCTCCCTTCTTTTTTCTCCTCTGACCAAAATCAAGCACCCTCTTCTTGATGAAGAGGAAGGCTATGTTCCCAGCGGTTCTTTGAAGGACTGGGGCAGCGCTCAGGTCCTCCAGAGTCAAAAACCTTTTGATATGCGTATTTTCAGCTGATTAAGCATTCAACGAGGCTCTCTCACCACGGGGCCACTTTAGATCTGATCAGGCTCACCGTATCCAAGTAATTTGCGACTACCTAATTTACCTGTGAAACCATTACTGATGAGGATGTACCAGAGTGCCCCAGCCCCCAAAACGCTTCCATAGTAGCTCCAGAGGTACTTAGGATGGTACCAACGGCACACACAAGGACAGCAAAATTACTTTATCACCTGCCCTGCTAGGAAACCAAATAGGTCGGGTTTATGTTGCTGAAGGAGGGTTCCTGACCTCCCTTTCCAAACCATGGCATCCAGCCAAGCTCTCTCGCTGGTACAGCTGCATTTTGGGAACGTACGGGGCCGCGGCCCCTTGCCCTCGCAGAGGGAGCACGGCCAGAGCAGCTCTCCGTCCCCGCGGAGGGAGCGGCCCCGGCGGGCGGGGGGGCCCTGCGCTGCCCGGGGCCGTGCAGGGCTCCGGCCGGCCGGGACCCCGAAGCGGGCGGGGGGTGTGAGGACACGGTGGCCGCAGAGCCCCGGCCTGCCCCTCGCCCCCTTCCCGCAGCCACTCCGGATGCCGAGCCCCCCGTCGGCCGGCCGCCGGCGCCTCCCCCGCGGGCGGTGGGTCGCGGTGACCTTCGCGGGACGGCCCCGCTCGGCGGGACACCTGCGGAGCCCGCCCGCTCCGCCGCCCTCCCGCTCACCTTGGCGATGCTGTTGAGGTAGTAGCAAGCGTAGGCGACGCCGAAGCCCAGCACCAGGGACAAGCCCACGCCGGAGCCGAAGAGCCCCACGCGGACCTGGTTCTCCAGGTAGAGGGAGAGCTCCCTGGTCAGCACCTGCCAGTCCATGGCACACGGGGGGCGGCACGGCAGGGTAAGGCAGCGCTCCCCGGCTGCCGCGGCCGAGCCCACCACAGCGCCGAGGGAGGAGGAGGAGGAGGAGGAGGAGGAGGAGGAGGAGGAGGAGGAGCAGGAGGAGCTGCCGCCCGCCTCCCGCTGCCGCTGCCCGCGGGCCGCTCCGCGCTGCAGCGCCGCCGCCGGCATCCCCGGCCGGCCCCTGCCCCTGCCCCTGCCCCTGCCCCTGCCCCTGCCCCTGTCCCTGTCCCTGTCCCTGTCCCTGTCCCTGTCCCTGTCCCTGCCCCTGCCCCTGTCCTGCCCCTGTCCCTGCCCCTGCCGCCGTCTCGGGGGGCCGGGGCCAGGCTCGGCAGTCCTGCGCTGCCCGGGGTGCCTCAGCGGCCGCCGCCGGCACCGGCCTCCCCACGGCCCCTGCCATCCCGGCCGCCTCCGGTGTCACCTTGCTCCGCCGCTTTCCTGCAGTCGGGGGCAGCGTGTGGGGTCAGATAGGAAAGGAAGCCGTCCAAAACCGTAAGGAGCAGCTGATGGAGTCGTGTGGAAACTCAGTCATTCCCGGGCAGGCAGCGTGTCCCCTTCCCAAAGCTGTTATTTGCACAGGACACGAGTCTTCTATTGTACAGGAGAAAGAGGGGACACGGCGGCTTCCAAATGCAGCACTGGTTAGTCAACAATATCTCTCTAAATAAACGTGAGACTGAAGTGTGCAACTCCTTTTCAACTTACCACTGCTGTTACAAGGCATTAGTAAGGACCAGAGAGGTGTAGAAGTATCTCTGACCTCCAAAGAGAATTTGTACTTGCTCCCTTTTCAACTGTATGGATTGTTGCTTGGAGGCCCTTATGTTTATGAACACAGATGCTTCCCCCTTCAGCTTCAGAAGATGCACAGTGTCTGCATCTTTTCCTTGGCAAAGTCCTAGGAGCACAGCTGATAACACAAAGATCTTGGAACTGAGCATCTGCTATTTAAGATGCATGCATGCACCATGGGACACAGAAGTACTTTCCCTCTCCTTATTTTATGGCTCAGCTCCATGAACTGCTGAGAGAAGACAGACCTTGCTTGGTGAGACTCTTCACTTCCTACCTTACCTGTGTTTTTCTTGCTATATCCAAATTTTAAAATATGAAAAAAACAAAACAACCCAACCCCCCCCCCCCCAACAAAACAAATCAACAAAATCCAAACAAAAACCCCTGGCCCTTTTTAAATTGTTCCTCCTTACTAGGACAGATCTTACCATAGAGATTCTTCTCTGACATAACCAACATTTTCTTGTTCACCATGAACAAGCTCTTGGATATTGCACCACAGCTTAACATAGAGAAATACAGAAAAGGATTTTAGCTTTCCATAGTGTAGAGAAAAGTGCTATCGCTTTCATACCAAACACTCTGCTTTGTGCAGCAATGGGGAATTCCAGCCCTGTTTTGACAGCTATCATGAAGCCCCGTTGTGCTATCTACAGACTTTAAAATCAAATTATTGTTTCTGATTGCTTTGCTTATTTGGATGTGGGATTTGGAAACATCAACAAGAAATCTTCTACTTATCACCTTCTTAAGTAAAAGCAGTTTGTACAGTTTTAAGGATTTTTCATTAAAGAATCAGCATGATCAAAGTATGCAAAGTAATCAATTGATATGTTAAGAAAGGTAAACTAATAAGAGTGTATTTCAGAGATCTGAAGAAATTTTAAAATATCTATCCAGTCAGCTGTCCAAAGTTTCTGGAGACATGGGGGCAGAGCTACTGCAGCCATTGAAAAGAGTATGGGAATTGGTAAGCAGAGGCTGGAATGATCTGGGGTTTGTTTCTTTTCCCTGCAGCTGCTACAGAAACAGGAAACTGAAACGGTGGAAAACCTACTGTCATCGACAATACACTTCCTCTCGTGATGGAGAACAGCCATACTCAGGTCTTGGTCCTGAGTTGCTGGGAATGTGTGTCGTACACATCAGATAAAAGGATTTATCATGAAGGAACACTCCAGTGTGAACAGCTGGAGTAGATAGCTAGCTCAGTTAGAGAACACATAGGCCTCATCAGCCACTTGAACTTAGGAATCTTTGGAGACATTAATTTGTCTGAGGACTGAGTGAGCTGAGAACTAGACTGACTTTAGGATGCAGAGGAACCTGCAACATCCAAAGGAGGAAACTGGTTGTTACTTGCAGCAGATTGTTCTCCTGCATTTGAGTCCTTCCCCCAGTAAGCTGATGAATCCTTGAGTCACCCAAAAACTAAAGAAAAAAACTCAAAGTCTGAGAAAGAAGAGGACACAGTGTGTGTCCTTGGGTCTAGAAGGCTATTAAGTGCATATACACACTTTTGGCTGAAAATTGGAAGGTGTGGCTGTTGATGGTTAGAGAAAACACTTTGAGTCATACAAAACCAGTAGTTTAATGGCTCTATCAACAATCGAGAGATTGCATGCAGGAAAAAGATCCATGAACAAAGGTTGATGAGGTTTATCTTTGTCTTTGACTCCTGCGTACCTTGTGTTGATTACTCATGGGAATATTGACAGGGTTAGACATATGTGACATGCCATAGGCAAACTGAAACGGGTTATATGTACTGAGAAAGACTGGGTTTTTTTACTGTGTAAACATGTTGCTACACTGACAATAGCAATAATATAAATAACTTCCTTCTGTTTCAAGCAATCCCCATCAGAACCTCAAATTCCAGTGCTGTGGTTTTTTAAGTCTTTAAAAGATTGTCCTTTGGCCTACAACGCATGCTGCAGAGCTGGTATTCTGCTCATGTTACAACCACTTGCTAGCGATTGAGTCATTGCAAATTGTGCATGTGTGAAAAACCAAGGTAGTCACTTTGAACCCTTAACTGCATTTTTTTCAGAGGAAGAGAGTCCTCCATTCCCAGAGAGACTTGCTATTTGCACTATGGTCTCTGCTCTCTAAGTGCTTCATAAAACGATTGCCTCAACCCACCACTAATGGATTATAGATTAAGCAGAAACGAAAGGGCACAGAACTGTTCTTGCATATTGTCTCCCAGTTTATTTTGCTTAAGGAACAGATAATAATTGACAGAAGCATTGAAGAGTCACAGTTTGATTTGCTTTTAACTAGGAGGCTGCAGTATGTTATCTTTATGTTTTTTTGTGAGGGGAGATGGTTCTCTGATCATTTGGGGTTTGGGTGGAGTCATTACGTTCTTACCGGCATTCCAGTGGACAAGCTGGTCCCACTGCAGTTCTCTGTATCCCCATTCTTGGAATGGATTTCAATCGGCAGTACCTCTGAGCAACGTGACGTTTAACCTCAGAGTTTTAAATTCGAGGTTCTGTTTGATTATATTCTTTTAATATTTGTTTACTTCAGCATTCATCTAAAAAAAAATGGGGAAAATATCTTTGTGTCAGCATGACCTATCTTGGTAATACTTGAAAAGCTCCAAATCCATGCATCTGAAAAGTTTTCCATTAAAGCAGAGGAAGAGGCACTTAATGTTGCTGATATTTATTATCAGCAGAGGAATGGGAGAAAAAAGTGCATTTGAAAAATTCAGTTCAGCATTTTTCAAGCCTTTCCTCATGCATATTATAGATTTTTCTCTCCTTAAAGTATGAATGAAATAGGGAATTAATGAAGTCAATGAAAATATTCAATGTTGGAGGCTCTTCAAATTTCAGAATTAAACCAGGCTGTGCTGATGTTTGTACTCTTGGTACTCATGAAAAAAATCAATACTTGTGCCATTAGGAATAACTGCTTCTGTTTGTTCTGTTCTTGAGCTTTCCTACCCTTGCTATTATCTCCATATTCCCATGCATTCATATCTCTTTATTCCATGCTTCTTCTCTTCACTCTCTCATGAAGTATTTCTCAGCCCTTTACAGTGGTAAAATTGGAAGGCACACAGGATTCAAAATTAATGTTTTGGGTCATGTGTTGGGGGATGAGAAACTCAGCATGACCTGGCAATCACTTGCACCCCAGAAGGCCAACAGCTTCCTGGACAGCACCAAAAGGAGTGTGGCCAGCAGGGGAGAGAGGTGATTCTCTCCCTCTCCTTTGTCCTTATGAGACCCCACCTGGAGTACTGCATCCAGCTCTGGGGTCCTTGGCACAGGAAAGATGTGGACCTGTTGGAGCAGGTCCAGAAAAAGGACCATGAAGGTAATAACAGGGCTGGAGCACTTCTAGAAGGGTCTGGGAAGACCTTACAGCAGCCTTTCAGTACCTAAAGGGGGCCTGAAAGAGAGCTGGAGAGAGACCTTTTATAAAAGCTTGTAGTGGTAGGACAAGGGGGAATTGGCTTTAAGCTGAAAGAGGGTCATTTCAGAGATTTCAGAAAAGTGTGGATGCTCCATCCCTGGAAGTGTTGGATAGGGCTTTGGGCAACTTCATCTAGTGGGAAGTGATCCTGCCCACGGCAGGAGGGTTGAAACTGGGTGATCTTCAAGGCCCCTTCCAACCCTGGCCATTCTATGATTCTATGATAATTTAACTTCTTCCCTTAACATTTCCTTCAATCAAAACGTATTTCAATTCAGCAGGTGTAGCAGGTGTTGTTTCTCTCTCTGTTTACGTGGTTGAAGATATCTTCAACAACTTCTGCAACAGGAAGACTTGTCAATATTTTTCTCCCTTGGGATGATTCTTGCAGGATCTAATCTATATGAAACCAGTTACCTGCCTTTGAATATAGCTGCCAAACTGCTAAATACAAAATCGTGGTTAGTAGAGCATCAGGCCAATTTTATTAATCATCATAAAATATACCAAAATATTTAATTAATATTAAATATTATATTTAAATAATACTGATGAAACTTTGTATAATCGAAAATGTTCACAGAAGAGTTAAAATGAAGGTTAAAATTCTTTGATATATAGCTGAGTGTAATTCTCATAAATGTAAATTAATTTAGAATTGATTGTTTCATTCAGATATCAAAGATCCAGGCCATGCTGAAAACTGAGAATATGAGACAGTACAGTATATATTGAGAGTATTTCTCTTATCAGTTTTTTTAATTAAAAATGTTAACAGAGGCTGTGACAGGACTTAGAGAACTTTTGTAGGAGTACAGTAGAGCTGGATGTTAAATCTAGGTTAAATTTCCTCCTGTCTCCAAGGAATATTTATTGTAGCTTAAAGTAAAACATTCTCAATTTTATTTACCTGTCTTCATTCCTTCATAATCACTTCAAAGAGGATAAAAATTTTCATCTTGTATTTCAAACCCAAACCCAAAGCATTTTAGAATGCTTTATAATGTCAACCCCCTCAACCAAATCACTTCCATATACATTTGGTAAGCTCTTGTTCTGCTTACATCAATGTTATGGCTTCAGATGAATTCAGCAGAGTCAGAAATATTTCCAAGTAAGTTTTTTCCTTTAGACAATTTCTTAGATTTTCATTTGCATGTTACAGGTGAAAATTATTTATAAGCATTGGACACAAATTTAAGGGAATGTATTTTAAAAATGTTTACTTTATGCAAAACATTTGGCCTTGTTCACCAATAGATTTTTTTTTTAATTTTCTTTTTTTAATTTCTAGACATCTTTTTAATAAATACAGGTTTCAACAAGTCTGTGAGAGTGTTCTGGAAATTTTACTTCTTAGAATTTAAGATTCCATAATGTTGTGACTGGGACTACTTTCTTATGAAAAAACATGTTTAGATTCTGCCTCAGTTACTTGTTGTTTGTTACTATTTTGGAAGACAATTAAAATTAAACATAGATATTATTTGGTGCTTAAGTCATCTTTCAGGCATTATTTAGTGCATATTGAGTGCCTTTGTAATACAAGACAGACGTGCGCTTGACTGTAAGCACATGATTAGCCCCATTGATTGCAACAAAAATTATCATGCACATTAATTAGGAACATTCTTAAAATATCTTGATGAGTCATGGAAACAGTTTATTTTCCTATCAGTCTAAAAATATGACCTAGCTGGTTCTGATTACATCTGAGAATTTCAACTAAGTACTTTCTTTACAATCTTTGCAATCAGGAAACTTAATATCAGGAAGAAATTTATCCCTCTTTCCAATGCATCAACTAATTTAAAAATCATCTATGAATAAAACACTAACATGTGGCTAAACCTTTGAAAATATCAGTATGAAGTATATATTTTTTAATCCTCTGAGGTATGCTGAAGTAGGAGAATTTGCATAGATGTGCAAACATGAGTACATGGTATTTTAGTGTGTATGTCCTAAATTGCTACAGAATTTTTATTTACTTTATTTTGTCTTTGAATAGTTAGAACCAAGCTTAACCTCACAGATATGTTGTTTTCTCTCCACTCAAAATAGTTCAGCACAGTAAAACTTAAAGTCTTAACCAAGGAGGAAGATTCCAGGCTGCTCCTGTTATGGAAAATTAATCTTCTTTATACTAAACTACTTTTTTCAACATGTGGAAGTTTTTAGCCAGATGCAGAAAAAAATTCCTTCTTTTTTAGCACATCTCCATGGGATTAGTTTTGTTTTACAGCAGGAAAACAAAGTGACAGATGTATAATCTGTTCTCTGTTCAGTTGTTTTTCCTTCCTAGAAAAGAAGTAGCAGATAGAACTCCTCAGGGAAAGAAACTGCTTTATGGACGAGCTGGGATAACACGTGTTCTAATTAACAATTTCACAGAGCATTCCAGTAGCATAGTGAAAACCAAACACACCAAAGCAGTTTGCTGGGTTGCATGCCAACTTGCTCGCTATCTGCCATTAAAAATATTTCAATCTGCAGAAACTAGGATAAAAAAAATTCAATGCCAATTATTCATTACATTTATGAGAATTGAGGAAGAAAATGGCAAATGAATCTGGTAAGTAAAGCTGAGGAAACACAGTGAATAATAAGTAAATTTACAGTAAGTAAAGAGAATGGGTGGATTTGAGCATTAGTGAGAGATGGTTCATGGCCACGCGATGGCAGCAGAGGCTGAGCAATTAGGGTTGGTTTTGACATTAAACTACGGATAAAGGGGATGTGCCCTAAAGTTCCTAATTGGTACTTCAGGTTCCAGAACATATGCATTATGTACATTTTCATTTTAAAAGATGTGACAAGTTCATCAGACCAGAAGTTTCTGTTGGAGAGAGGTTACATATTTTCCATTAAAAAAAGAGAAAAAACCGAAAAAAAATATATTCAGGGCATTTCGCCCCCCCCCCCGTAAAACAGTATTTTTCATCTCATTTGCCAATATTTCCATCTTTCTTCCTCAGTAATTGAGTTATTTACACCCAGAAGAGTAGGAGTATTTCAATAAAAACAAGGCAGTTGCTTACTTTTTCCTAATTATTTTCCTGATACTTTTGTCCACAGGAAAAAACCCCTGCATTATGAAACCCCCTTTGAGGAAAACCATAAAATTAAAACCTAGAATGCGTTCATTTTTCAAGAGGAGGACTAAAAAAACTTGCTTGTTCAGTCTTGAACTGAGGAGGCAGAATTTTTGGCCTCAGAACAGTATAAATTAATAAGCCCTTTGTATTTTAAAAAGAAAACTACAGTGTTCTCATTATATGTAAACTAGATGCTCTTTCTCAACTCCTAGGAAGCTATTTATATATCCTTCATATGACAAGTTCTAAGAATTCAGGATTTGTGCAAGAGAGTAAACAAAACCTCAAAACTCCACAAGTTAAAAATTATCTTTCCAAGAAGTTGAGATTTTTATCTTCTGAAATGTGTAAAAGTAGGTCTTTCACATGGAATTCTTTCCTGCAATAGGCTCATTCCCCTTTCTGCAGTGTGTGTGTTCCAGATCCTACACTGCAAGTTCAGCTTGAATCAAACAAGACAGTCCAGAAAAACTTTTATCAAAGTCTCTCTTCAATCCATGCAAATATTTTCATTAGGATTTCCTGCCGGAGTGTGAGCTTTTGCAGAACAGAAAGGCACCCAGGTGGAGTTTAGACAAGCCGCTTTCTGGAATGGCTTAGATGGACAGGAGCATAGGCTGGATGTCTCTCCAACTCCATCAGCATTGTCTTGAGGGTTGCCCTACCCTCTAGGAGGGTAGCAGCTGCTCTTACAAGAAGTCAGTATGCTCTCCAAAAACACAAGGAAGGCGCAGGGATATCGTTAGGGAATGCACAGCACTGAATTCTGCATAAACCAGAGGCCTTCTCTCTTGGCCTCTCCCTGTATTGCTCTAATATGGAAGGAAGTAGTGAGGAAGACCATAATCACCAGCTGGAGGATGGTGTGACTCAGCAATATACATAATTTTGGGTAGCCAGAAGGGAACTGGTTCAGTAGTTCATTTTGTGCATCCAGATGCCTGCACTGAATGCATATGAATGAGCCTTTGCACAATTGCAGGCGAGTATGCCTAAAGCACTGTGGATTCCCTTCCTCCAGCCTGTGATTCAACTGCTCTGTCGCAACTATCTGAGGTGTTCCAAGCCAGCACTGCCTCCCAGGGCAAGCAGCAGTGGTTCATTGCAGCAGCACTGTTCAGGTAAATAAGGCCTTTGGCAGCTGAGCTTTGATGGCTTCTGCTGCAGCATCCTAAGGCATTACTGCTCTGCCCGTTTGCCCTGGTGGCCTCCTCGCATAACAGGAATGGTGGGGAAAAACCACACAGTCCTATTCCTCAGCTGGTGCTGGGTTTGAGGAGAGTTATGAGTGAGTATAATTTCTAGACTGTAGATGCAAAAAAACAAAGAAAAAAACCCCATCTGCTAACTCTAGTAGTGAGGTTTTAGATGGGATTTTTCCCCACAATCTGAGGACTGACAGATTAAATTACCTGGAGTGTGAGTACATGGGTTCACAAGGAAAAATTCTGTTTATCCTATTGTGTTAAGGTCTAGTGGATGAAGGGAAGGTGGTAAATGCAGTTTTTCTGGATTTTAGTAAGGCTTTTGGTATTGTCCCTCACAGCATCCTTCTGGACAAGTTGTCCAGCTGTGAGATGAGCAGGTTCACTATTCACTGGCAAAGAACTGGCTGAAGAACAGGGCTCACATCATTGTGGTGAAGGAGGCCACATCTTGCAGGCTGTATAGGGCTAGAAATGACAGGAGATTAGAGTGCAGAATTCTGTCATATAGTCATTGTCAAGCGAATATATCAGATCAGTCTATCCAGTCTTTATTCTCTACCACACAAATAAAATGGCTCTGTGTTTTGAGCTACAGAGACCTGTGTGTTACCTATTAGGGAAGCATCCAATAGATGCTAGGCTATTACCAATATTTGTGTCTGTCTAAGACACCTCTGAAATAATTTGGACATCTTTAGAGATTCTGTTTTTGCAAGTAAATCATCTGATAGAAAAAACAGGCAAGTAGAGGAGATACAGGGGTTATTGTGATAGAGCATGAGTTGCCTGTAAAAGGGTTCTCAGGAGAGAAGAAGCTCCAGGATAATATCTACCCACATGGATTACTGCTGAACTGCAGTAGCAGCAGACTCTCTTATGGTCTGTAATTTAGGATATATTCTTCTTGGAAAAAATAAACGTAAGGGATGAACTCTTCTGATCTCAGATTTTGGTGGGTCTTTTTGGCATACATTTTTTTTATCCAAATGTATCAAAGAGTAATAGAAAAACATGCTCTGGGTTATCCTTAGATATGCTTGAATCAAAGCACAAAAAAGTAGAATGAGGCAGATGGGAAAATTATGCCCTTAAGAACCTAGATAGATTCTTTGATAAACCAAGAACTCTCCAAAATTTCTGGGAAATTCTGCCATGCGCCAGTGTAATAAGCTAGCACAAGTTGTGGGTACCTTTAGTATGGGGAGAAACATCTGCTAAAAACCCACACTGCTTGGGAATTGCGTGCTCTTCTAGGGTGGTATCTGTTAGAATTCTGAGGTTTTCACTGCAGAAGCAGAAATCAGACACTGTTTGGGATCGCCCATTGTCAGGATATGATTTCCTGTTTAAGGCAGCACTCTTTAGCCTTAGCATGGGTTAGGAAGGAATGGGTTTTGTGAGGGTTGTGGTGGTAGTCTGGTGGTTACATGTTCGTATTCTTCTTCTCTGCTATACATATGGTAAAAAACTACACAAAAGAAGTTCAGGAAATTATCTCAGACTCTTCTATCTGTATTAATAACCATGAAGGTGGAAGAAAGCACAGAAACAGCAAAAATACCCAGGACACAAGGGTGGCTGGGCTGGGTTTTATCAGCCATATCCCTGTTGACTAAGAAATGGATTTTCTTTGTCTGGTTCATCCTTGCCTGTCCTTTAAGGTGGATGCTTTTAAAGAGGCAGCACAGAACATGATTAGAGAAAGATAAAAACAACCAGAGAACCCTTTTTAAAATGAAGAATCAATTCTATAAAAGACAAGGATATGGGACAAAGGAAATTCTTGAGTGTCATGACAGTGCTAATGAAGAGAGTAGTAGATGAAGAATTGCATTGCAGGTATGTGCTCAATCTTTAAGCACGTACATCCTCCATGCAAGGGATGCCCCAAGGTGGAAATGGTGGGTGGAGGTACCAATTCCCCCCTTTGACTGACTTGGGCACCTGAATGCCAGCTAAAACTGCTCCTGAGCTACAGAATTACAGCCGCACCAAACTCACCTCCCTAGCACGCAAGACTCATATCCACAGCTGGAAAAGGAAATGGGATTTCAGCACACAGAAGGAACTAAAAAATGAGGAAAACACTACAGAGATTTAGAAGCATGGAATCTCAGAATCATAGAATGGCTTGGGTTGGAAGATACTTTAAAGACCATCTCGTTCCAACCTGCCCAGCCATGGGCAGGGACACCTTCCACTAGACCAGGTTGTTCAGAGCTCCATCCATTTACCTAAGCTAGATCGCGCATCTATTCGTTGATACAATTTAATTGGTAATCCCTCTGCCACTGCAGCAGAGGCGATACGAGCAACCTGTGGATGGAGAAGGAGGAGGGCGGCTCGGGAAGCCCGGCGCTGGGAACCGCTCCCGCCGCTGCCGCTACCGCATCGCCCCAGCCCTGGGCAGGACACAGCGACTCCAGAAGGAATCGCCAGGCTGGCGATCTGGAGCGGCCCGAGGCAGCCCTGCCGGCAGGGCTAAACAACCCTCTGCTCCCTCCTCCGCTCCGCTCCCCTTCCCGCGGGCGCAGCGCCGGGAGCGGGGCAGGGAGAGCGGGGAAAGGGAGAGCGGGGAAAGGGAGAACCGGGCCGGTAGAGCGGGGCGGTGAGAGCGGGGAAAACGGGAGCGGGGAAAGGGAGAGCCGGGCGGCGAGAGCGGGGCGGGGAAAGAGGGGGGAGAAAGGGAGAGCCGGGCGGGGAGAGC
>JAWWEU010000081.1:105141018-105167534 GCA_035583155.1 Acropternis orthonyx
AGCTTGGTGTCATCAGCAAATTTGCTGATGATGGTCTCAATCCCCTCATCTAAATCATCAGTAAAGATGTTAAACAGTACTGCACTCAACACTGACCCCTGGGGGACACCACTAGTGACCGGAAGCCAGCTGGATGCAGCTCCGTTCACCAGCACTATCCGCAGCCCACAGCCCAAGAGGATTTCCACCTCATGCAGGCCCACAGCTCAGCACACCCCTATTTGGATTCTACTCTCTGCAGTCCTGGGTAAATCAGTGAATCTTCCTCTGAGTCACTTTTTCATCCGTAAAGTGGAGGTACTATTTACTAACCTCTGTGAGCTGTCATGAGACAATTTCTTAAGAAGTGCCAAGTCCCTGAATAGACTCATAGGGAAGGAAAGCCGGCAAGAAATGTCAGGCATTACCTTGAGCTTTCCTCCAGCTGCTGTGATGGTGATGGCCAGGGAGCTCATACTTCTCCCATTGGGCAGCTCTCACCGCCTGCCATAACTGAAGGAATCTGGGGCTTGGCTCCAGCTCCTCCCAAATTCAGGGGTCCACAAGAGCCAGGAGACCCATCATTCATCAGGATCAGGGACCATCAGGTTGCTGCTGCTGCTGCTGCCAGATGTAGGAGATACTGACAGCTGTGGGGCAGCCAGACAATCCTCCCCATCCCCTGTCCCTCCACAGCAGCAAGGGCTCTGCTTGGAGAGAAAGTGAGGCGGGCAAACATCAGGAAGATGTGGTCACAGTCTACTGCCAACAAATGCTTTTCCAGTGCCCTCTTCTGGAAAACATTTTTGGCCCAAGTAAATGCTTCACATAAGGTGGTTTGAGACTGGTGGTGACTTGCAGTAAACTGCAGGAGCATCTTCCAGCTCTTCACACCCAGGATCTACTCTGTTCCTGTCACTTGTGGACCTGTGCAGCTACTCATGCCCTTCAGAGCAGCTTGGCCAGACCCTCAGGGCACTGGCCAGAAAACGGGCAGCAAAGGACATGCCTCCTTTCTCTCACCTGATATGCCTGTAAGCTGTCCCTGACTGTCCTCTGGCATGGGAACCCAGGGGTCTTGAGCTGGAACACCTCCTGCAACCTCATGTTCCTCAAATGCAGCCCTTGCCACCAGTAGCACTCAAGGATCCTCCAGAGACAAAAACTGGGAGGTGGATAAAATATTTTGGTAATCCCATCCTTTTGAGGATCTGATGTCACATTGCTATTAAGTAGCTGCAAACAGCTAATGAGTGCATGAGTTCCTTGAGTAATTGCATGCCATGGTTGTTCTTGTCACCTCTTTCCTTTGGAGGAGTCCAGCCTTTGCTCTCCAGCCTTAGGTACAGCTCCATGTTGCCTCACACCTGAGCGGTGCCTACCCACTGGCCACTGTGCTCCTGCTCCAGCCACGGATGGCCAACCTGGACACCAGGGATGACAGAGCCACAGGCTCTTCTCCAGCTCCAGCCAGAACATAGAAGATGAAGAGAGAACAACAGCTGATACCAGGGACGTGGTGGAGTGCTGGGGCCAGGTCATGGCCATTGTCCCTATCCGAATCACAGCCCTTGCTTTTGTGCCAGCTCAGTGAGCAATTGGCTCCTGCAGTGGTGGCACAGCCCTTCACTTCCCTCTGTGGCTGCTTTTCCAACAATTAATTTACATCTACTGCCCATGGAGCCAAATCTACAGACTTGTGAGGCCCATTATCTGCCCTGTTAAGTGGCAGGGGAGGTGGTGTGAAATTCCTCTGGTTTTTTTGATGGGTTACCTCAGCACAGACAATGCTTGTGCAGTGACAGGAATATGTGTGGAGGGCAGGTTGTGTCCTGAGGACCAGCTGATGTGGGTGCTACACACTGGGACAGCTTTTCCCAGTGCTTTTTTGCTGTTATTTAGAAGACCTTCTATTATTCATGTGAGGATGTGTGGTCACATACACACACACCAAATGTACATGTTTAAAAATGTTCCTTTTTTTGTTAAATTATTTTAACCAAAACCAGCAATTCTGTCCCGACATTTCTTTTTGCTGTGTCTCAACTTGCCTTTTGTTCATTATCTGCTTGATCTTGGTGCTTTCCTTTATTTTAATTCTTCAGGGGATTCTTGTACAGCCCCTGCCATGCCTCTCCTCCCCAACTCAGCTCTGGCTGCTGGGGCCTGTGGGGTGGACAGGGACATCCCATTGATCTGCTTCTGCCTGAAATACAGTGGGTTTTCCAGCTGAGATCAGTGGGAGAGGTGGGAGGATGGGACCTCGCAGGCTGGTGAGCATAGCCTTTTAGGTACCTCCACGAGAGCATCTTGCACTCCACAGAGCAGTCAGCATTTCCCATCACTTTTCCCTATGCAGGACTGAGGGTTTTCCCCAACGTTGCAGTGCTCATCCACCAGCTCTGCAGAAGGGCAGAAGCTGCCCAGATGTCTCTGCCTGCAGACAGCCATTGAAATAGCCACTGGTGACTTGGAGATGGGGAGCAGAAGCACCTGGGCTCTGTCCTGCAGCACGGGCTGCAGAAAGGTTCCCTGCCTCTCTTATAAATGCCCCAAAGGCAGCAGGGTGTAAAAATCCCCTTTTCACCGTGGCAAGAGCAGCCCCATCCTTCAGAGCTCCTGCGAATATCAACAGGGAAGGGAATCAGTCCACAGGGGGTTGTGTCTACCATGGTGTAAAACTTGAACTTTTTAAAGAGAGGGGAAGAGGGGCAGAAAGTGCCCATCCCGGCAAGGGCAAGAAAGCACAGGTGTTCCAGGGCTAAACCAGAAACAGGTTAAAAGGATCGTGGAACTTACACCTGCTTACAATTTCCACCAAAGCCCATTTTTAAAACAAGCCAGCAATACAAAACAACCTCACAGTGAAAACACTATCAAGTGTCAGAGCAAAAGCAGAGGGGGGAAACAGTGGTTAGTATTAAGGGAAAGTGTTTTTGATAAGAACCTCGGTGTGCAGTGACGGGGGCAGGGGCAGCAGCCAGTGCCGACAGGGGCTGCGAGAGCCGCGCAAACTGGGTGGCTCTGAGGGGGACAAACCTGTCCAGAGTGACACTCCGGGTGTGACACTCTGGGTGTGACACTCCGGGTCCCCCTATTCAGCGGTGCCGGGGGGGCAGTGCCGGTGGGGGCAGTGCCAAAGGGACGCGGGGCAGTGCCGGGGGAGCGGTGAAAGGGGCAGTGACAGGGGGGCAGTGCCCGGCGCGGCCCCGCAGGGGGCACTCCAGTGCCGGGCCCGGCCGGGCGGCCGCGCATGCGCATCGCGGCGGGGCGGGGCGGCCCCGCGGTCTCCGTGGAGCCGCCGCCGTGGCAGGCCCCGGATGTAGCGGCGGGCGCGGTGCTGGGCGGGGGGCGGCGGGCCGGGGGGGCGCGTAGGGCGGCGGGAGGGAAGGCAGCGAGCGAGGACAGGAGCGGGACGGACACTCCCGCCCGGCGCCCGAGGCAGCCGCCCCCATCGGGGTGCCCCTCCGCCGCCTGCGGGCTGCGCCCCCCCCCCGCCCGCCCCGCGGCGCCGCCGCCGCCGCCGGGATGAGCAGCTCGCGGAACAACCGGGTGATGGTGGAGGGAGTCGGGGCCCGGGTGGTGCGGGGCCCGGACTGGAAGTGGGGGAAGCAGGATGGCGGCGAGGGCCATGTGGGCACCGTGCGGAGCTTCGAGAGCCCCGAGGAGGTGGTCGTGGTGTGGGACAACGGCACGGCCGCCAACTACCGCTGCTCCGGGGCCTATGACCTGCGCATCCTCGACAGCGCGCCCACCGGTGAGCGGGGCCGGGGCGGGCAGGGACCCCCGGGGCGCTGGGGGCGAGGGGCGTCCCGTCCCGGGGCTGGCGGCCCCCGCCTGGCGCTGTGGGGGCGCGCCGTGCCCGGGGTTGGGGGAGGGAGCAATCCGCCAGCCCCCTCAGTTCGCGGGGGTGTCCGAGTGCGTGCACGCTAACTCGGGACTAATGTGTAGCGTGGGGCCGTGGGGAGGGGAGAAGTTGTCCCGGCGCTGTTTAATCGGGGTGGACAAAGCAAAAGCTGTCTGCCATGGACGGCAGGCTCCCTCCCGGTGTTCTTGGGGGGCCGGTGGAGAGGCAACCGTGAGCGTGGTACATCAAGGTTTGGGTTGGTTTTCACAACCCCACCCTCCTGCTTGAATTTATATTTCAGAGCACTTTTTGTGAAATGGTGACAGTCATTCTTGAGTACAGTATAGGGAGGATTGCAGAAGAGAAGTGGGTTTTTTTCTGAAAAATTACCTTGAGTAGTTGAAATACTGTTTTGTCTTGTAGTCTGCATGTTGCCTTTTATCTGTATTGCCAGACCTGCTGTAAAATAATGAAGGTACTGGGGGGGAGAAGGGGGAAAGAACATTGGTTGATTCTTTTAACTACTTGGCTGCTTGATATCTATGCTTTAGTCATTTTGGACAATGGATTTAGATCTGCACTGACACTATGCGGCAGTGTTAGTGTTGCAAACACTGCGGGGAAATGTTCATTTTATCACCTGTTTTTACAGTGGAAAATCACAAAGAAAACTATCTGTTTTGTTAAGTTTCATCAGAAATACAGTGAGGTGATTTTTGGATCGGGCAGAATTGCCTCAGTAATGAGGTGATTGGACTGATTTGTTGAGGTACTTGGCTGTACTGCTTTTTTAATATATCTTTCATTTAGAACATCATGGGGAGACCATCTTTTTGTGCCAGCCATGTGTAATGTTACAGAAAGGAAAATTACAGCAGTGGGTTGAAGCTCAAAGACTTTTGAGGAGATGGAATAATGGAATTAATTCTAATTAGTTACAAAACATGTTGCTAAGAAAAAACACCACATAATGCATGGTGAGGCTTTGAGATGGTTTTAATTTTTCTGTGACTGGGTGCCTTCCTCTCTCCTGGCGTCATGGTTGGTTTTTTGTTTTAGAGGGTAATGAGTTGAAAATCCTTTTGAAACGGACTTTGAAACAAGAAGTTAGGAGTAGTCTTTCAAGTTGTCAGTCCTTGTCTTGCAGACATTTATGCTTTGAAACTTTACTTGCATTTGATATCCTGTAGAAACCAGTGGGACTGCTTCTGCTGAAAAACTGAAGTGTATGCATAAATGCTGAATATGAGCCTCGAATGCTCATTGTTCTAGCTCAGCTTGACGTATTTGCAAGCAGACGGTATCCGGTTAACTGCATCTGGAAGCCTGGACTTAATATTCAGTTTTAAGTGTTGCAGCCCTGCTTTTGCTTTGGTGGGGGTTTTTTTGTGGTGGGGTTTTTTCCTTGTTTTTTTTGCTGGGTTTTTGTTTTTTTTTTATTTATTCCTTCTAATTTTCATTTCTGTTTATACTTTTGTATTAGAATTTTCATTTCTGCTTCAAGTAGGACTGTGTATATTGCTGTGGGGGAAACTCATAAACATTGCTGTTGTCAGGCTTAGCAAAATGATATTTCTGTTTCTGAGGCTTCTGACCAACACCTGCATCACCTTCATCGAACTGATGCGTGGAACTACCCAGGGTTGCTTTTTTTGCTGGAGGGAGTTACTTTTGAGGTTGTGATCCCCTGGAGACAGAAAGAATAAAAATGTGTAAAGTAGTAGCAGCAAAAAAGCAAAGTTAATAAAATTAGGATGGTGTCAATTTGGATGGAATTCCTACTTTTACTACCGATTCGCTATGTAGTCTTGTGCAAATCCTTCCCTCCTTCACTTTTTTGTAATGACTTATTAAAGTAGTGACTATCCATTGTTTAGACTAAAGGACTCTGGATGATAGTTTGATACTCTCTCCAGTGCCATTTATGTAAGTGGGATTAGATGACAGGAATTTCTACTGGTAGTATTAATAATGATGCTGTTGAGCAAGGAAATACAGAGTATGGGGTAGCTTTTTGTTTGGCTATACTTAGCACGGTATGAAATCATGGTTCTTATAGTTTAAAATGAAAAAAATTCTCTGATTCATAAATATACAGTCACAACACAATTTTAAGTTTGTAGAGAAATTAAATAAAAAAATAGAGTAGTAAAAAACTAAATTAGCTATTGCTGGGAGTTCTTTCTCTGAGGTATTCAAACCCAGTCTTGATTATATGTTCTTAAAAGTGGTGCTCGCAGCCAAGAGTTGCTTCTTTCATGGATTTGAGGCCTGTGCAGCCAGAAGCAGTAGTGATGCATTAGGAACTTACTGTGTTATAAAAGTAATGTTTGAAACTAATTCTATTAAAAAAAAAAAAGAAGACACTTGAGTTTGATACATGTGTGCACATATATGTATATGACAGAACAATGCTTTGTAGACTTAAAAAATGTGCTGTTTCTTGTCTTTTAATAGGTGTAGGCTATTACCAGCATTGTGAGACTTAACTTATAAAACCTAAATAGCCTTAGTACTAAGATATTAGGACAGTCTTCTTAAAACTAAAAACTTATTTGTAATTTACATGAAGAATCTCTTGTAAGCTCTTTGCTCAAGATGTAGTCATCTGGGTAATGAGTAATTTGTGGTATGAGGTTTCGTGTTGTTCCGGCTATGTCTACTAAGGTTGCTGTATTAGCTGCCTCTTAGTGTGGCCATATTTACACTGGGATTGGTAAACTAATAATCTGAAAAGAAATGAGATTTCAGTTAGAAGAAAGAAAACTTCAGGTAGCTCCTGTGTAGTGGGTACTTCAGTGGACAAAGTGTTGGGATGTGATACATCAGCACTGCAGTGTGGTTGCTCTATTACTTGCAAATAAAACCTGTTATTTCTGTGAAGTAGCCATTTGCCAAGACCTAGGAGTCTCGAATATCTCCTTTTTTTTGGTAGTGTTGTGCAAAAGAAGCAGAAAGGAATAGTTTTTGGAGTTGCAGAACAGAAGCTAGAAGAATATAAACCCAAGCTTTATATTTAGAAGGGAAGGCAGTCTTTTGCCAGAGGTAAAGGCCAGACAAGTAGCATGTTTGCAGGGAGCACACCTGGCTACATTCACATAACACTCATGAGCATGACAGAAACTTTTTGTTTATTCTCTTTCTGAAGATTTGCTTTCTATAGAGCTTAGACCAGAATTAATTTGTCATCTATTTTCTCTTTTAGATGTTGGTTCAAAGTAACAATGTTATTTTCCTGCTGAAAAATATTTAGCCAATTGTGTTGAAACAAGGGAAGGTGGTGGAGAGGCTGGGGTCAGGAAATGGAATCTTGATGTGGAATTATCCCTCAGCTAGAGTGTGCATCAGTGCAGTGTAGAAAGCATTCCATGCTGTATTCTGCTAATACTGAAAATTTAGGTGTTATCTATTAAAAAGCTGAGTGGCTTTCTGTACTTGCCTTAGTAGTTTTTGTAACCTGAAAACCTGCATAATTCATCATGAAGTCATACATGTCAGAATATTTTAAAAGGCAGACGGTGGCAGATGACTTATTGTACGTTTGGGTTTTTGTTCTTGCTTTTAGCCCATCAAGTGTAATTTAAAGCAAATTGTCTTAGTCAAGATTTTTTTTAGTGGCTATTTGTAAATACTTACAGGAGCCCTCACAAGTTAAAAAAAAAAATCTAATGGCTTCCTGAATAGTGATACTTGAGAATGTCTGTGTTTTTAATAAATATATTCTTTGTTCTTCCTCCTCTTCTCCTGTGTCTCCTACATAATAATCCCCTCCCTCTCGCTGTATGTTGTGATACCCTTACCAGATAGGACACATGCTTTAGCAAGTCTGGTATTTTGTGTTTATAACAATAATTGGTCAGCTGGCTGCTTCCAAATCGTGTATTTAGTAGATTAACTGTGTTTGTGGGAATACTTGAGTTTGCATGCAGTTTGTCGAAATCTAATTGGTTAATCTTTCAGAATTCTTCGTTTTCAGTTTGCCTGCAGTCTGACTAGTGTAAAAATTGTCTGGAGTGGAAGGATAGGAAGGACAAAACATTGCTATTGCTTTTTGAATTGAGGTGTAAATGAATCGATTTTCTAAATAGTTTATGGTATCCCTTACTTGATGGTAGTGTTGTCATTATGGTACAAAGGAATTTTGACTTATTAGAGTTCAGTAGAGAGTAATGAGTCCATTGGAAACCAGATTCTGTTGGTTCTGAGAAGTAATTGAAATCACTATTGGCATCTTCTGTGCTTAACAGTGAGTGGTGTGGATACCCTTTGTATATCTTACTGTTAAAATGTTTTTTGGTTTTTTTTTAATGTCTCTGTATTGCCACCTAATTATGTTTAGTACAAAAGAGCAATTTGTAACAAATTCAAGTAGCAATTTGAGCAGCATTGCTTCTATTTTCATTCACATTTGTAAGACTGAGCATGTGTTTAAAAAAACGTTTAGGACAAGGATGTAAAACTGATACATAAATGAGTGGTGACAGAGAGGACTGGTGGGCTACGTAACCCAGGGACAATTTGGGAATAGATGACAAAAGTAAAGATAACCTTGGCAGGGACATAAAAGTAGAAAACTAATATGAAATTTGAATAGTAGAAAACATTAATGACCAAAATATATCAGGAATACTGTATTTTACAGTGTACTAAGGTTGGAGGAACATTAGAAAATGGCAGCTCTTTAAAAGTAATTAGGCATAGTGAAAGTACACTTCTCATTACCTGGTTTCTTGTGGTTTTTTAGTGCAGATGATACAAAACCTGTTTCGTTTTGAAATAGCCTGCTTCTGAGAAATTTTGAAGAATATTTAGAGTTTTAGTGTTTTCATTATCTCAGTTTATAGAGAGCTAAAGTGCTCTTTTGGTATACAGCTGGTCAGCTGCAGGGCTGCTGTTTGAATTCTGATGTTTTTATGGCACTTTATTTTATTCCAGTAGTTTAGTGAAGGCATTCTTTCCTAAGTCTACACTGAGCCTTCCTCTTGAGCCTACACTTCATCCAGTCTCCCGGTTGTTCTGGTATATTGTGCTTTGATTTACATCATGGAGTGGTTTTGGAGCACATAAACTGCTCTGTTTTTTTGGTGGAAGTGCGTTAAAACACATGATCTTGATGTTGATCTTGAGTAGAGCTGAGCTAGTCTGAAACACTAGGAGTAATGTCTCCTTCCCTCCCTTCCTCCAAGTGTGTGTACTGCTGCCATGAGGTCCTCAGGACTGAGTTTTGGTGTGTAGATGGAGACCACAGTGATGCAGCTTGTCCCCTTGCAGGCTGTGGAAGGCCACAGTGGAGCAGGGATCCTCACTGCAGCCCGTGGGGGACTCTGTGCTGAAGCAGGTGGATGTGCCCTGAAGGAACCTGCAGCCCAGGGAGAGCCCATGCTGGAGCAGATTTTCCTGAAGGACTGAAGCCGCTGGAAAGAACCCGTGCTGGGGCAGGGAAAAGTGTGATTTGCTATGGTCCGACCATAACCCTCCATTTCCTATCTGCAGCAAAAGGGTTGTCAAGCACTGGAACAGCCTGCCAAGGGAAGTGATTGAGTAACCATCTCTGCAGGTATTCAAAATACATCTATGTGAGTTGCTGAGGGACATGGGTTAGTGGTAGACTTGGTGATGTTAAGTTAGTGGTTGGACTCAATGATATTAAGGGTCTTCCAACCAAATGATTCCATGATGTTGTCTACCGTGGGGAGAAGCAGGGAGATAGAGGAGTTTGTAATGAAGGAGTGCAGTTGTCTCTGTGAAGAAGGTGGAGCATAGGGAGATGTTTTAGTCTTCCTCACCATGCTCTTTTTTTTTAATTAGCTATAAATTTAATTTTCCTCAAGTCAAGACTGTTTTGCCTGTGATGGTAATGGGTAAATGATCTTACTTTTAGCTTGACCTAAGGTTTTTCATTTTGTTTTTACTCCCTCTTCTGTTGAAGAGGGAGAGTGAGAGTGTGGTTGGGTGGACATCTGAGAGCCAGCCAAAGTCAACCAAACTTGTGTACTTATAATATTTAGTTGAACTTAAAAATAAATACATTCTTTCAACCTTCTTTAACACATTATTGATGTAAATAATTTTGTATTATGACCATGAATAAGAGTTTAGCTACCACATATCCAGTATTAGATCCAGTAGTAGCATCTTGTTTTATCCTCTTTTTTTAGCAGATAAAGTTAAAAGTCCTTAGTCCACTGTCACCAGAGGCATACAAAACTACTTCCTCCTCCAGATCTCTAGTGCAGTGGTTAGACATTCTGTAACAGGATTACTTGCCTGTTCCTGCCCTGCAATTCTTTGTCATGCCAGCGGTGTTGTGCAGCACCACAAAGAATGGGATTGGGAAACCAGTTCAGCTGAATATTTTTCCTCCTGACTGTTTCCCAGCCTGGTATGTTTCTTGATGCAGTTTACATCTCAGATCTGCAAAAACCTTTTGCTGGCATAATGGAAAGAATGGAGCAGTGTGGTCAGGTGAGGCATGCACTGAAGTGGGTGTTGCTGCTGGAATCGTGTCAGGGAATGGATGAAGAAAGACCATCTCTATCAGCATGGTGTTTAGGGGTCTGTGAGATACAGAGGTGTCCCTCTAGATCAGAGACTCCAAATACAGACGTGCACTGTTCTCTTTTTAAGTCCCAGGCACTATGGTCAATAAAATGACTCGAGTCAAGTATTTTTGTACATTTTTTTTTCCTTGGCCTTTCCATATGAACTTTTGTTTCACTGGCTAGAAATGTTTTGTTTTCATGTAAGTTTACCAATTCTGTATTATGTGACTCCTGATTGTGCCTCTCTTTTGCTGTCTTTCCTGCTGCTTGGACAAATAGAAGAATCCTACAGCACCCAATGCTTTGATCCTTTCAGATCCAGAATAAATGTATTCTTTGGCCAACTCTCTTCTCTGAAGTTCAGCAGACTTTAAAAACATAAAATCCAAAGATGTGTAACTCCTCTGTTTCTATGTGAAATACCAATTTAGGAAGCAGTTAAAAATAAAGCCAAAATAAATACCACCCCTCAACCCCAAGCACCATAACTAGTTAGACTTTTTAAACAACGTGACAAGAACACTATGAGGATATTTCAGTCCTTTTAATGCACCTGCTCTTGAAGAGCACCAAAAAATTAGGAAAATGTTTCAATACAGTCCCCAGTGTGAGAGACACGGACGTAACTGAGAGTCAAATGTGTTTGGAGCAAAGGGATCTTAAGGCATCTGGTACAAGGGGAGACTGAGGAATCTGGTGGTGTTCAGCCTGGAGCAGGGAAGGCTCGGGGAGATCTTAAGAGTATATGTAAATACCTGGTGGAGGTTTTGAAGAGCAAGAAGCCAGGCTCTTTGCAGTGGTGTCAAGTGACAGGGCAAGAGACAGTGGGCAAAAACTGAAATACAGGAATTTCCACTGAAACAGAAGAAGAAATAGTTTTTCTATAGAGATGATTGAATGCTGGAATATGGACTCTGTTCTTGGTGGTGCTCAAAAACCAGCTCTAGTGTGAAAGTTTGACTTGGCTCTCTGCCAAAAGCCAGCCCTCACAGGAAAGATTCCCCCCTCCCTCTCACAAAAAGGCAAAAAACAGCAAGAGAAAATTGTAGAAATATATATATATATTTATATATATTACATGTATTACATTTATATACAGTTAAATACTATGTACAAAGCAACAAGACGCCCGAACAACCCCAATAGGAGACAAGGGAAGGGGAAAGGGAGACAAAAAAAAGGGAAAAGACAAACAAATATATACAATCTAAACTTAGGAATTAACTCAATAAATAACCAACACAATAGAAAACTCACTACTTCCCTTAGGAAAAGCAGATTCTTAACCTCTGCCGCCGGCTGAGACAAACAGCTCTCGGACAGGCCTCACTCAATGCAGATAAGCAAGGCCAAAACACTGAGGTCTGTTACCGAGCTCACCCAGGAAGAGAAAGAGAGGAACAATCTCCTCCTCCAACTTTTTATACACCTGATTATGTAAAGATATGGGATGGAATACTTCCCATGTTTTGGGCCGGGTTAGCAGGGAAGGCTTACAAAAAAACCCCATCACATTTAGTTTGCCCTGTTTTGAGCAGCAGTGGTTGAAGGAGGCAATTGCTCTCCAGTGGTTACTTCTGATGTCAGCTATTATGTGATTCTGTGAAATGATCAAACAGGAAGGCATTTCCTTCAGTTTTGCCTTTCCAACTGTTAATTTTTCTTTCTGCAGATGGCTCAGCTGTTGGACGTAAGTGACTAATAGATTTATAGTGAATTTGGCAGTCATTTCTGAAAACATCTCTTCTGGAGGGGATGAAAACCATTCTTTTTCCTTGCTCATTTGAGATTGATCTGAGTTTTTTTAAGGGGGAGTAACTGGGAAAATTCTGTGTTACGCTAACTTTTTAGTGCGTGTTTCTGTCTGGTGCTACTAGACTAACTGAATGCCAGTGCTCCTCTCTTCTATTGCTCGTTTTTTCCCAAACAGCAGCAGAATTTGATTTTTTTTTCTTTTTAAAAAGGAGCTTGTGGCTGTTCACTGTATTCAGAATGCATAGACAGAAATTCTAACTGTTCACTTTCACTCAGCTGTAACTTGGCAAAGCTGTAAGAGTAAGTAGTCTTGAGAACTCAGTTTTTGTGGAAGGCTGGGCAGAGCACATGGTAGTGGCTTACATTTGATCTCTCTTTGGCACATCCTTTAAGAAAAACGGCATAGCAGTAAACCGCTTCAAAAATGATAACAGATTTTCATGAAGCTAATGGCATCTATCCAAGAGAGCTTAATTTTTTTTCCTGTATAAAAAAGGATGGAGATAAGCACTTCTCTATTCCACTGTGCAAAATGTCTAAGTCAAACTGTCACACACAGTTGAACATAGTAGCCTTTGTGATTGAAGGTGTGCTGATAGCCTTAATCCAGAAATAAGATTACAGGTTGCCTATATATTTTGATAAATGCATTTCTGACCCTTCAACTTGTAGCTAAAATTTTCTCATTTTCTTTCTCTCTTTTGTATAGATGGAAGGAAACAAACATAACTTTCTCAGCTTTTTAAGCTAAGAAAAGATAGAGTATTTCAGGAACAGACTGACAACTGGAGATAGGAAGCAAAGTCTACTATCTTTTCCCCTCAGTCATACAGGCTGAGGATATCGCTATCAGCATTTCTCTCTTGTTAATTTTTTAGTACATAGTACAATTAAAAATGGTGTTCAACACAAATCTGTGTTGTGGTGTAGCAAAGTTGTTACTATTTTTTTTCCTTTTTTCTCCCACAGGTATCAAGCATGATGGGACTATGTGTGATACTTGTCGGCAGCAACCTATCATTGGCATCCGATGGAAATGTGCTGAATGCACAAATTATGACTTGTGCACAGTTTGCTATCACGGGGACAAGCATCACTTGAGGCATCGTTTTTACAGAATTACCACACCAGGAAGTGAAAGGTAAAATGTAGCTTTTCCTCCAATTAAGTAGGAACACTTAATTAACTTTTAAATTGCAGACTTGGTTGCACTTGGATTAGATAATGCAGTGGCTTGAGGTTAGATTCTGTTATTGGTTGTCCCCGTGAGGGAGGGTAGCAGCGACACATCTTGGGAGTTTGGAAAACATGGAAATTTTATAAAGAATGGAGGACAGAAAAATGTTAGGATATGATTATTCAGTTTTGCTGAACCTCATTGCAGTCTTCCTAGTACTTGTGTTATCATACAGCAGCTTTAAAACAAAAACGGTATGTTGATGAATTCCTGAATGTGAAAGTTTTTAATTAGGTTCAAAAATGGCGCAGACAGATTGAGGAGAAATACTCTCCTTGTGGATTATGGGAAATAGAATGATCTGGAAACAAAAACTTGCACTTAAACTGCGCACTACAGAGAGCAGAAAAAGGATGCTGTGAAAGGTTGTTCTACCTTTGCCTTTGTTTTCATGTTCTTTAATATCTATTGTCTCCCAGTGAAAACTCTGAACAAAATTGGTTTTAGTGTGCTCTTCCATAGCTGTTGACTTTAAATAACTTGTCTCAATCCAAAGTCCCCCTTGTCATGATTTGTCTACCCCTTAAGTGAGAACAAAAGTATTTGCCTGTTACTAAATGCTTGGAGAAAAAACATTGTGTAAAGGCTACATGCTGTGGTGTCACCTCTGTGATACGTTTCATGAATGTTCTTTCATTAAATCATTGAAATCTTTTTTGTTAGATGTGATACTCCCTTGAATGGGATGTGTGTAAGACAACATTTATTTCTTCTTCTTGGAGAACTTAGGTTTACAAGTATGTTGTAATTTAGTGATGTGCTTTTACAGTTACGAAAAGCGATTGGAGCACACAATCCAAGTTCTCACGTTGTCTTGTTTGTGGGGTCTGCTTATATTCTTCAGTGTTTGTCTTGAAGTTTAGTTATGGCTCAGATGCCTAGTGGCTCAATCAAAAGGTTCATACTAGTAGATTTAGGTGCCAAATAGGTATCATAAACTTAGTGTCTCTATTGTAAAGTTGAATGCAGAACAAGACTTAGAAGTTGGATCCAAGAGTTGAAAGTGTTGGCTTAGTGTAATTAATGGAGAATAGATAACAAAAACCAAATCCATTTTTCTATTTATTTCTTTTTTAAAAGTCTCTTTGCTTTTGAGAATGCTTGCCAGACTATTTTTTTTCTTAAGCTGACGTTTCCTTTGTAGTTTAAGAGGTTTGTTATGGTGTATAAAGTACAAGTTTTCATTTTGGAGATAAATTGTACACAATGTATAGTGTTGCTGGAAATCTTTTGCATCTTGTCGATTTCTCCCTTTCTTTGTTTATTCTCATTGAGCTCTGTTTTGCAGCTCTTATCTAGAAGGCAACTTCTTCTGCCAAGGAGATGTTTCTATCGGATTCAGTTTAGCTTAGGAAAATCAATGAAAGTTAACTGTTGGAGGGCAGAGAAAGGGGCCAAGCAGTGTTACTGAATTTCAGGGATGTCTTTCAGGAAAAATGACAGGAGGCCTCTAAGAACATTTGGATGAAGGGAAGCATAAGTTCTACCTATCTTTTTTTGAGTCTGGGATGTCATATGGGCAGCACACTAAAATAACGTATGCTGGTTTTGTCTTAGTGTTGTACATATTTAGAACTTTCTAAAAAGCTGCTCTAAACAAGATTTCTTTGTGTTTTTGGTAACTCTTATTTTACTTCGGAAAAAAATGGCCAATGTGTTCATGTGCTCTTCGCATTCATTGTAAAAATTTAACTTTTTCCTTGTGTGCCATCTGCTGGATGTTAAAAGTTCAGCAGGAGGCTAAGAGACTTTCCGAAGCAGTCAGGAAACATTCCGAATGTCAACTGAAAAATACTTTTGTCTGGTAATATTTTCCTGTGTATGAAGCAAGAAGTCTAGTTGCACGAAAACTGGTGGAGTTTGAGATGACAGACAACGCGGGAAAATGTTTGTCTCTTTCTTTCTATTATTGCTAGTTAAATACTCTGTGAACTGTTCTGTTTGAGCTTACCTACTTCAGCTGTGGTGAAAGGGAAAAAAGAGGTTTGCCTTAGAAAAATCACGTAATATGACTAAAAAATCAGATGCTGTTATATGAACTTAAATTTGCCATGCTATGAAAAGCATGTAGAAAATAAACTGAGACAAGGAGGGAAAACAGATACAGCTCATGACAGCATAATTTTGAATAAAAGTGGCCAGGCAATTGCGGAACAGAAGCATTGGCCTAGGGTGCATCTAACAGAAACAGAAGTGTGTTTATGTGACTTGACATGTTTCTTGAATGATTTTAATAGTAAGACTACTGATCTATATATGTTTATGAGATGATTGCTGATAGTAGGAAGTTTGGAGGAGAAATTACTGTTAGAATTAAAAACTAATCAGATTTTGGAAGATTGTGTTTATTCTTGTCTTGTGTGCTGCTCTTGAAGTTGAGAATTGAATTGATGTGATTGATGCACTGAAATCTGCAGTTGTGGGGTTATTTTTTATTTGGGGTTATTTGGTTTCAAGGCACTCTTCTTCCTATCCCTGAAGATTTGCTTTGGACTCTCTTTCTTATCTTGACTTTTGTGCATTCTTCTTTTAATTACTTCAGGGTATTGTTGGAGTCTCGACGTAAATCAAAGAAAATTACAGCAAGAGGAATCTTTGCAGGTGCCAGGGTGGTGCGAGGAGTTGACTGGCAATGGGAAGATCAAGATGGTGGCAATGGGCGTAGAGGAAAGGTAAAAATAAAGCTGGTTTGAATAAGAAGATGCACATTTGCATGCTCTTGTAATGGCCTCAGTGGCCTTCTAATTGTAAAGTAAAAACATCATTATAAAAGTTACTGTTTTAATTTGCTGGACATTTTTTAATCTTACCCTGTAATGCTTAAGCATTTAGAAAGAGGAGGGTATGTATATTATAGCCAGTTCTTTTACATTTAAATTTGCATTTTTACAATACCAGAACAAAATGTTATTAATTACTACATTTTTTCATGGGTGTCTGTTTAAGACTGACTTGTAACACATTAAGATCTTGAGCATGTATCAGCATTTCTAGAGAGCTGGTATAAAAACAGAGCCATCAGGAGTAGCCCTTTCTGGTCATCACTGCATTCTGTAGTTATATTTCTTGTGGAACAGCACATTTGTGTATGTGTTGCTCTTGCTGGAGTTTTCAGTGCCATCGCCCTGGGTTTTTGTTTTTCATCTAATAATTATAGGGACTTTTCCAGTTTAAAATTAAAAACTTTGCAAGTGTTGGATGTGGATATTATATTACTGGCTTAGGACAATACATGGTTGCTTTTGAGGTAGTTCTATAGTAAAAATGTTTGGATTTATTGAAAACCCTATGGAATGATAAGTTGCTAATCATAATCTTTGCATATTTTCTTTTTGCAACTTCTGTTTGCCTTGAGAACTAATCAAGGTTTGTTGTAAGTGTGAACATACAGCAGGCAGTGCAAAATATACTATGACTTTTATCACAAAATTTGAGAATTGAATGCTCTTGTATCTTGGTGAACTGTTTTGTGGGGCTTTTGTTTGTTTGGTTTGGGTTTTTTTCTTTTGTTTGTTTGGGGGGTTTTTTTTGCTTGAATTTATTTTTAGTACACTTAAACAGCATATGAAAGAGTGAAAAGTTCCTGGATATATTGTTTAGCCTTTTTTGTATTGTTGTTTAGCTGATTCTATATCCTAGACCTTTATGGAAGCTCTAGGACTTTTGGGGGTTTCGTTTTGAATTTTATTGAAAAGAAATAGTAAGTTTAAATCTCTTACAGTAAGTGATATTTAGATGCAGCTTTTTCATCTTTATTACTTACCCATTCCTGTGCTGAGATACTTTGAAATCTCTGAAACTTTGCAAAATAAGAGTCTTATCCTGCATGGTCTGCTTTGTGTACTAAACTTGTATTAGAGGATTATTTGCAAGTTGACAATATATATAAATGCATATAAATATTTTTAAAGAGGAAAGATATGTGGTAGCAGAAACAGCTTTTAAAGAAATACAGGTAAGAATGAAGGCAAATTCTGGAAACTGATATTTTTATCTTTTTTATAGTGGTGGTGTTTTCAGAGCTTGGTTCGTGGCCTCATGTTTTCAGAAACGTTAGGGAAAGACATTTTCACTCTCCTTTTGTACTGTTGTTAAACATACTGCGTCTGGAAATAAAACTTTGTCTCCTAACATAGTGCACATCTACCAGGTTAATGCAGGTTAACTCATGCAAACTGAAGCAATTAAAATAGTTTGCATCTTGTTTTTCTTAAATACTGTTTCTGATAAGAATGTATCGCAGCATTATTAAATTTTTACAGTTCAGATTTTGTTCTCTGCTTATGTAGTTAGATTACCTACCAAATATACAAATGAAAAATAGGCCTAAAAAGCATATATTCAAGCTGCTCTCTTGCTAAGAACATGTAGGGAAGACTTGTATCAGGCAGAAAACAACTTTAGCATAAAGTATATCAAATTCAGTAAAACTTCTATATCCTGAACTCTTTTGAAGAGATTAGTAAGGTTTCAAGTTCAAATTGTGCTTCTGAGTCTTTGTTCTAGAAACAATTTTCGTGTTTTTAAAATTGAATAGGTAACTGAAATCCAAGATTGGAGTGCGTCGAGTCCACATAGTGCAGCATATGTTCTTTGGGACAATGGTGCTAAAAACCTTTACAGAGTTGGCTTCGAGGGCATGGTAAGTATAGAAGAGCACAAAGGGTAAAATGCACGATGGGGGAAGGGCACTAAGAATAAGTTGTTGTGCTTTATGGTCCTGCTTTTGTAATATGCTTTGTCAGTTTGCATGCTGTTAGCCAGGTCATTGTGAATACAGCTGTAAGGGTCATGCATATGTATTAGTAAGAAAATCTGATCTGGGAATTTATAAAATGTGAATAACTGCAAGCTAAGATCTGGTTTCTGCCATAGTAGAGGTTTGTGTCACATACATGTTTATTTTCCTGTGCTAGTATTGTCCTCAAATGAAAATTCAGAAAAGGAGAACAAGCATAGTTTTTAAAAAAATGATTCTTCAGCTCCTGGGTTGTTCAGTTGACTTCATATTTTGGTGTAATTACTACAAGATTTGCGGTTTTTAAATTACTGTCAACACTCAGAATCCTATTGAGAGCAATTTTCTTTTTGCCAGTAGAAAGGTGTTGAATTAAATTACAACCTTAATTTGCTTTAGCATTAAATTTTTCTGTTCCATTCCAAAGCTTCTCCAGCTTTAGAGAGAAAATGGGTCAGACTCTAGCCTAAGTGCCTTCTGTTGCTGTGTTTTCTTATCCTAATGTGGGGCAAGGCAAGGTTACTTTGATTATAAACTGCTTATAACGTCTTAATTAGCATTTTCTCTGCATGATTTTTGTTTGATAGTGCAGAGGAAGACCATGTTAACTTAACATTGAAGTGTCATCTTGTCAGATGTGTTGCAGTAATAAAATGTTTAACCATGACTAGTTACTTTTTTGAGTGTCAACTATTTGACCTTACAGTTCACTTAAAGCTTATTTTTATAATGAAAAGGAAAATAAATACAACTTCTGTAGTGAATACTTATTTTAGTGTCATGTTTAAAAAGTGTAACCGTATTTAGTGCAAGCCAGCTTTTCTGATGCATTAAGATGCTATGGGTAAAATATATATGGGTGTTGAATTATGTGCTTTATGGCATCCCCTAGTTCTAAAGAAAATCCCTTATATACTGGGAAAAGATAATTTAAAGTTATACATAGTATTCTGTAGTATAACATGAAATCAGTGTTTGGTATCTTTCCTCCTATATTTGACTGTAATACATGGAAAAGTGGCGCAGTTACAAAATCTAGATGGAATGAGATACAGATCAACTGATTTTATGTTTTTTACTTTTTCTTGTCGTTGTTATGACTTCAGTTACTATGTTAAAATTTGTAGACTGCATTCTAGAAGTTCTGTGGAATCCTTGCAGATTCTTTCTGACCTCAGAAGAAAAAGTACATTTGAGATAAGTTTGTTTTGAAATAGTTATTCCCTTAATAAGAAATATATTTATTATTTGTAAATAACTACATTCTGTTTCCAAGTTTTTGCAACATATGGACATGTTAAATATTGATAGAATATTTGATTGAGTACTGCAACTGTAAATTTGAAGGAATAAGGGTGACCCTTCACACAAGTTTTGTAGAAAAAGAAATATTTGGTCATTCAGTTAACAAAAAAGTCTGTTAAACTGTGTGTGAAACTATATATATATATATATTATATTTAGGGTACTATATAAAAATATATGTACCTACATATGTACAAAAAGGATAATTTGAAGCTTTGTATGTAGTGCTTTCTTGATTGTATTCTGTTCCTACAATAATTTTATCTTTGATACTTTTATCAAAGCATGTGGTTTTCACTTCAGACGGAATGGATTCTTGGATGTCTGTGACAAAGTCATTTGAATGCAATGCTAAATTTTATAACTGATTAATAACTTGCTAAGTGTACAATTCATTATGATTATTTACTACTATTTATGTAAAGCTGACTAACAAGCTGTCAGGAAGTTCACATAGAGTTGGGGCAAACTTATTAAGAAGGTCCAGAGAATGTGGAATCAACAATACTCAAGAGTGTGTGCCCATGTAAATACAGCTGGGAAGAGACCCCGACTTGCAAATGAATAACACTTGACTCATGCTAATGGAGATGATTAAAGAAACACAGCTCATTATTGTAAGTCAGGGTTCTTGTTTGATAGCTGACAGGCTGCATCTGGTCCTCAAAATTAATGTATCTGACCTGCCCGCTTTTCCTTGGGAGAGATGATTTTCTGGTGGAGCAGCAGGTGCTACCTGAAAACTTGCCTTTATTTCTGTTCAGATACTTGGAGTTTTTGAGTTTGTTGTTGCCATGTTTACTTATGAAGTGTTTGAGAGAGAGGTGTATTTAAATCTGGGAGTTTCTGCTGCTGTCACAGACCACAAGTTCCCAAAATGAAAACTGTGTTTATGATGCTGTTAGGATGAATAACATGTTTGCTGTCTCCATAGTAAGGATAAAGTACTGTTGGCTAATATGGCTAGTGACACAACTCACATTTCTTATCTATATGCATTCAGAGTCTAAAGCCAAACTGACCTCTTAACCACCTTACTTGCTTTACACATGTGTGAACATTTGCAGTAAAGAGATAACGCACATAGAACCAGAGAGTTTATCGGAAGATTATGATTTAGCTTTTTGGACTTGTGTCTAGATTTATTTTTTTATATCTCAAAGCTGAGGATGTAGAGCTGGTAACTTCCACTGGTTTTCAGTGGAAAATAGTTCCATCAGCAGCAGTGCCCTAAATCAGTTTCATAACTTAGAAATCAGTTTTGTGCTACAAAATTTTTCTGCTCTGTACTGCTGCCTTTTTTTCTGTGATTAACCTTGCCTTTTTGTTTCTTGTTATGGAGGGTCTTGCTTTCATCTGTGTAGCCTCTGAAAGAAGTAACGTAGTTACCATCCATCATTGTCACAGTAATCTCTAAGCCATCTGTGTTGGTGTACTCTTTTCCACAAATTCCAAACAGTTGAGTGCATAAGGGAAATGGAGAAAATTCCTTGTCCCTGTGGGATTGATACCTAATGTCTGTTCACCAGCTTTTGTTTGGGTTACCCATAAAGTTATTCTTTTAAGTTACTCTAGAGGATTTTAAGAATTACTTGTTAATACTTTTTTTTTTTTTAACATAAAAACAAGATAAATGTCTTAGTATACTAGACATTGGAGTTGAGTGTTAACATAGAAATACGCTTTCCACTGCAGTTACAACTGTCAGATCTGTAATGCCAGTCAAATCTTCAGCTCTCTAGTTTTTTATCTCATCTCCACTACACTGAAAATGAGGCATTTAGGAAGGGCAAACAAGAATTTTCATTATTTTTCTAGTTTAGAATCCTCTGTTGCTTCTAGGTGCTAGATAAAATTGTTTTAAAATATCAAATCGTGAATTTTTGCCCACCTTTATGCAAGCAGCAGGTGTTTTTTATGTCATTACTTGTGATGTAAATTAAGTGTCAGTAAGAAAGTTAAGTGGTCAGTTGTTTTGGAATCCAGAGAGGAAGGAGATATTTATGTATCCCTTGTGTATTTATTTGCATTTGTCAGCAGACATTTTGCTTCTTGTTGATGTAGTCACATTTCTCGTGTAGTCTCAGCCAGGTCAAGTTTTTCATCTCTGAGTTGTGGAGAAAAATATTTCCATTAAGCAGAAATCTATTTACTGATCCTTTTCCACTTTTATTTATGGTATTTACTGACAAAAGGAAGACTGTATTTCCCTTTAAAGAAGAAGCTACCCATGCAAAGTTTTTATAAGTTTTAAATATTTTTCTATAGTATGTGTATTTTTATATGTATAAGTGTTAATATATATATATAATAGAAAGTTATAAACCATTCACTCAGGATTTGCCTGTGGTCTTGATTTCCTCTATAAAAAACTGTTGTTACTGTTTCTGTACCTCACACTTCTTTGTCATTTCAGTCACTTTATCTTCTACTTTCTCCTTTTATCACTTTTCCCAACTTCCTGAAACTGAGAATGATTTGAGTTCATTAAATTTGAAATACAGCATTTCTTATAAACTTTTAGCTGAAACTTATGGATTTACATGTCCCTTGTTGCCTTATTCTGGTGAAAAAGGAGCATGCACTGGGCTTTTGCCATTTGCCTCTTAAGAGCTGATTTCCTTGCCAAAACTGTTGTGACTTTAAAGTGACCTTTACTGGGTGTATTCATTGCTACCTCAGACACCTGCAGCTGTGTCACTATTCCTGCTGATGTATCTGTAAGATCAGTATTAATTTCTCTCCTGGTGTTTGTTGCTGGTGTTAGATGCTGTATCAGTGCAGCTAGATCAAACATTCCTCTTTTTCTTAGCAGCACACCTGGATTTCTTACCAAGTCTGTATGTAGTCCTGCCTCCCTGTTTTTGATAGATGGCATTTTTTATTGATTAGTATAACTTTAGAGTTGTTCCAGTAGTCAGCTGCTCCTTCAGCATTGTTTTTCTCTTCAAGGTCAGGGATAATGGTGCTTTTACACTATCTGCCAGCCCTGCTGATATTGCTGTAATGTACATTTTTTCATTCTCTGAAGTGTTTATGAAGATGAAATTGCTGTTTGGTTTTTTTCACTGGTATAATTAAATGCTAAGTCCAAGTTAACTTGCATTTTCTTTATTTCCCATTTGATTAAGCAGGTTGTATTCTCTATGTGATCCAGTCATACAGTGCTGGAATGCAGATTTTCAGCAAGTCAGAGTGTAGGTGCTAGAAGACCAAAGTTCTCTGCTGTTGGCAGAAACCATTATTATTACCCATCACTTGTGCATCAGCTGTTACTACTGACCTGCAAGTCCTGCTGTACAGTGTGTGGTTCCCATGCTGTTCCTTGAGTTCTCATTATAATGATTGCCTGCTTAACTGGGGCTTCCATTTCTAACTGCACGCAAATTCCACAAAATCTATAGCTTATTTATTCATTGAATGTTTTACCCATCAAGTTACTGTGGGAAAGCTGATTTGTTCATCTCCACCATGTATTTACATTATGCCCAGCCTCACGGTGGTTACTGTTTCTGGTGGTGTCCCCTTGAGTCTAAAACTTGTATTTTAACATCTATTTTTTGTTTTGATACCTTTGCACTTGTGTGTCTCATCTCCAAATAATCTGCTATTTCAATTCATTTGGAAGACTCATAACTTGTAGAGAACCCAGTGGGGTTCTCTGAAGTGCAAAGCCTGGTATGTCCAGGCTCTGGATGTGCTTTTGGTCCATTTGCGCTCAGGGGGCCTCTTGCCATGCATTCCCCAGGGTAGGTTGACCAGGAGCTTACCACCACTGCTGATTTTTTTACTTAAACTACTTGAACAGCACAAAACTTGTTTTCCTTTTCTGATAAATATAGTAACTGAGTGCTAGAGGGAAAATCGTAGTTGCTTACCCAGCTTTTGTGGTACTGAAGTAGAACTAAGTACAGTTTACTGCGTTAAAACTCCAGAATCTTATTTGGTTATTTTGTTAAGACATTTGTAGCCATCATCATGTTGTTACTACTTTTCTTAGTAGTGCTGTTTGCCAGGTTGCTGAAGGAACTCCGTTTATATACAGTATATAAGTTAGTTTTGTATTGCCTTAATCTCTGTCGGTGCCTCATCTTTGTTTTGGGTCCTCCATTTTTTGGGTGAAGTCTTATTTAAAATAAAAGACATGTTCCCTTGCTTTTCTGCAATACTTAGATCAGACTCTTGTTTTACTCCTTTGCAATATAACATTGACTACATGTTAGTCAAAAGAAGACAGATGTGAGGCTGAGGTTGAACACCAAGCTACCACTTAGTTTTTCAACCAAGTATATCATTATGCTCCAGAAATAACTGTGTACCGGGCATGATACAGGCAGTGTAAAATGTGAGTGCAGGTTTTTAGGTTTTTGAATTTGTTTTTTTCCTACAAAATTTAAGATACCTTAACCTGCTTCCTAATAATATCTGCTGCAAGGCAGTGAGTGATAAGCCTCTTAATGAACATTTTGTTTCTTCTGCTAGCTTTTAGCCATCAGTCTGCTCAGTGCATTAACACTTCATATAACACAAGCCATCTTGCCCCCCTGATTGTCCCTGATGGGGAGGAGAACTGTTTAGGACCCACATGGTCTATTCTTAGCACTCTGAACAATGTGAAAGCAGCTCTTGCATGTGTCCCCCTACTTGTCTCCTGCACAGACAGCTGGTTCTTGCCTGACAGGGAGGGTTTTTATTCAGTGGGTGACACCGAGTGCTCCCAGGCACATTCAATACTTGTCTCTCCAGAGGGAATTAATGAACTTGCCATCTGGGATGGTCAGCACAGCCCCTTTGTCTGTGGCCAAGTTAAACCTGGCACCTGCCCACCGGGTGGCAGCATCTTGTCACAGCCTTCTGCTGCTGGGCTGTGCAAACTCTTCCTCTGGTTTTTCTCAAGGGATTTGAAGAGTGGCTAAATCCCATTATTTTCAACTGGCTGTTTTTGCAATTTTTCCAAAGTGGTGGTACTTTCTTTGTAGGTCAGGACATACACTGAATTTTGCATGGTTTCTGGCTGCTGAACAGTTAACAGTCACCGAGGGTAGTATTGTGCTCATCAGTGCCTTGATGATTTGGAAGACTTCAGAGTTTTTTTAATCCTTTTGTAGGAGGACACACTGTCAATAAATCCTGAGCATAGGAAAAAGAATTGTTCAAGTATTTGCTTAGTTCTGGTTAATTATATCATTACCACCACCTGCCCTCTACTTCCTCCCCCATCCCATAAAATATTCTGACACATCTTGCAGACAGTTTGCTATCTCCTTCCCAACTCATCATGCACACAAAGCTCCCTTTGTTTAGTGAGAATTGTTTCACAAGGAACAATAGCAGATGGTAGCCATTTGGATTTAAGGGTTACACAGGGGAAAAAACCTAAAGAAAAAGAATTATAGAAACTCTTCTGACTTGATGAATCAGAGTTGGTTATCACACTTGATGCTTCTGTTCCTCAGATAATATGAAACTGTCTTTATGGAGGATAAGCTTTAGAACTTTTCTCTTTAAAAAGATCATGGTTAGCTCAGCATAGTGGGGTTTTTGGTGGATGTTGTTTTTTAAGTAGTACCTTACATTCTGTTTATTCTTAATTGGACATTTTTCATTTTGTAGCATTTGGGCACCAGGTTTTCTTGAAGTTAAACATGAATCTGTCAAAAAATGTTTGGAAGAATGTACAGCACCGGCAGACATTAAATGATCAGTGCAGGAAGGGCTGTGCTCTTGAGCATTGTCTGCAGATACTTTATTTTTTTTGTTTCCTTGTTTGTGATCACGGAATTCTTTTAAAGAGCAAAGATAACTTTATAGAAGAATGCAAAGGAGCTTTGTGTTATTTTAATGCCTGCCTTTGAGTTAAAAATGTCTAATGCTTTATAGCCTTTTATATTGATAAAAATGATTAAAGTCTTGAGAATGTCAGGACTGACAGATTGGAAAGTATTTGAGATTGTGTGCATCAGTGACAAATTCATGAGACATGTTTTTTGTATGCATAAGCCTTTCTTAATTAACCGTATTGCAGTCCTAGTTTCATTGACTTATATTCACATGTAGACTCAGTCAGTGAGGATTAACGTTGTCTCAATCTGTCTCTATAGTCTGACCTGAAATGCGTCCAAGATGCAAAAGGAGGCTCTTTCTACAGAGACCATTGTCCTGTGTTAGGTAAGTTGAAGATTAATTATTGATGTGTATTTCTGAACTGATGATAATTCTCTGTTCATAAGTCTTAATCTAATTCCTTGCACAAGTACTTGAAGTATGAGCAGTAAACACAGTTGTTTTATTGACAGCATTGGTGTAAAGCTGAAAACAGTAAAGGTGTGTTTTGTTTAGAGAAATAACCAGTTGTCCAAGGTCTTTAGCTCTTTACTGTCAAGCAGATAAATTGTTTGAAAGTAAAAAGCAAGGCACTTTGATCTTTGTATCTCACCTCTGTAGTTAAAATTAATTTTGTCATTTTACTCTGATGTGAATAAAAATAGAAAAGTAGTATTAAGGTCTTACTGGTTCTTCATTATAGAAGTAACCTTAGGTTGTTACTTAAGCTTGCTTTTAGGGTGGCACTGTCTTTATATGCATGAATATTAATCACTAAACATAGCAGGCCATTCTTCGTTAAATTCTTCCCTTCCACTATATTCAACTGCTCTTAATGGATGATCATGAACTCAGTTTGTCCTTCTTGGCACATTATGCTCCATCTTCTCAGTCTTACTCTTTTTTATAACATCTTATATTAGTTTTCTGAATGCAATTCACAGATATGTTCAGGCTGGGAATTTAAATGTATGTTTAAAAACTAGAAAGTTATTTTTAAAACTGTGTATATTTGAAGTAGAGTGCAACTAATCCTCCAGGAGGGACCTGATTAATGTGGAATTGTATGTATTTGAAGCAAAATACTGGAACTGATTTTGTTCAGTGTGACATTGGTGACCTTGATGAGAGAGAATACAGCTCCAGATGACTGCAGCTGGCGGATGTCTCAAAATTGCCAGCCCTTGTTCTTGTGGGTGACTTTAACCTGCTGGATATCTGCTGGGAGCTCAATACTGCAGAGAAGAGGCAGTCTAGGAATTTCCTAGAGTGTATAGAGGACAATTTCCT
>JAWWEU010000081.1:105167634-105241692 GCA_035583155.1 Acropternis orthonyx
GCCGGGCCCAGAGAGTGCTGGTGAATGGAGCTGCATCCAGCTGGCGACCAGTCACTAGTGGTGTCCCCCAGGGGTCAGTGTTGGGTCCAGTCCTGTTTAACATCTTTACTGATGATTTAGATGAGGGTATTGAGACCATCAGCAAATTTGCTGATGACACCAAGCTGGGAGGGAGTGTTGACCTGCTGGAAGTCAGGAGGGCTCTGCAGGGGGATCTGGATAGACTGGAGAGATGGGCTGATTCCAATGGGCTGAAGTTCAATAAGGCCAAGTGCTGGGTCCTGCACTTTGTCCACAACAACCCCATGCAGCGCTACAGGCTGGGGACAGAGTGGCTGGAGAGCATTCAGGCAGAAAAGGGACCTGGGGATACTGATTGACAGGAAGCTCAACATGAGCCAGCAGTGTGCCCAAGTGGCTGAGAAGGCCAATGGTATCCTGGCCTGTATCAAAAATAGTGTGGCCAGCAGGACCAGGGAAGTGATCCTTCCCCAGTACTCTCTGTTGGTGAGGCCACACCTGGAGTATTGTGTTCAGTTCTGGGCCCCCTCAGTTCAGGAAAGATATTGAGGTGCTGGAGCGGGTCCAGAGAAGAGCAACAAGGCTGGTAAAAGGACTAGAGCACAGGTCCTGTGCGGAGAGACTGAGGCAGCTGGAGTTGTTTAGTCTGGAGAAGAGGAGGCTTAGAGGTGACCTCATCACTCTCTGTAACTACCTGAAGGGAACTTACAGCCAGGTGGGGGTTGGTTTCTTCTCCCAGGCAGTCAGCAATAGGACAAGGGGGCACAGGCTTAATCTCTGCCAGGGGAAATTGAAGTTGGATATTAGAAAAAAATTCTTTACAGAGAGAGTAATCAGGCATTGGAATGGCCTGCCCAGAGAGGTGGTAGATTCATCATCCCTGGAGGTTTTTAAACTGAGATTGGATGTGGCACTGAGTGCCATGATCTAGTAAACGGAGTGGAGTTGGACCAAAGGTTGGACTTGATGATCTCCTGAAGTCTTTTCCAACTCAGTCGATTCTATGATTCTATGACTTGCAGGTGATAGCAGATTGACAGAGGGGTGTGGTTGAGTAGAACTTTATTCCTTGAGGAAGTGAAATGTTTAACAAATAGAGTTCAATCAGAAGTGCACTTTTGCACTCTGGTTGAAATAAGCCTTATGTACCTGTAATTCCCAGACTGGGATTTGAGAAAGCTTGAATGAGGAGCCTTGCTGAGGAAGAGCTGGGTGTTGGACTGAACTCCAGACTTGATTGAGACAAGAGTGTGCTGTCATTGCAAATGAGGAAAATTTCATAGTGGGCTATATTAGGAGGTTGGGCAGCAGAACAGGAAAAGTTATTATCCCCCTTTTCTCAGACGTGATGAAGCTGTGTCTAGAATTCTGTGTCCTGTTTGTGTCATTGTCCGCCCATCTCCTTTTCCCTCCCCTGACAGTTTTGCAAAAGCGTAAAGGATCTAATGGTGGCCCGGAAGTGTTAAAAATATGTATGGATATAGCACTTGAAACATGGTTTAAAGGTGAACATGACAGTGGTGCTAGGTTGGTAGTTGGACTTGATAATCTTAAAGGTCTTTTCCAACCTTAGTGATGCTGCGAGACTCAGAAATTAACTTCTGTTCTTTAGATTGCCTGGAAAGTTAGTGTGGTCATGTAAATGTTGTTGGTTTTTTGTTTTTCTTTTCATATTCCATTTCAGGTGAGCAAAATGGTAACAGAAACCCTGGTGGGCTGCAAATAGGGGATCTTGTAAACATTGACCTTGACTTGGAAATTGTGCAGTCTTTGCAGCATGGTCATGGAGGATGGACTGATGGCATGTTTGAAACTTTAACAACAACCGGCACAGTTTGTGGCATTGATGAGGATCATGACATTGTAGTACAATATCCAAGTGGTAACAGGTTTGTTGTGTAGCCTTCATCATTGCCTCTCACAGGCTTCCTTTGACTTCAGCACTTGTGGTCACTTGGTGTCAGAAATCTTCTCCTTTTGTATCTGTTAAGGTTTCCTTCTGCAGTGTGTAATAAGGATTTACATTTAAAGGTGCTTTAGTGGGAAAAGGAAGTTTGTTGACTCTCTCACTTGGTGAAAATGGAGTCCAAAATAAGAAATGATGTTCTGGACTATATTCTTTCCAAAATGTAGTGTTTAAAGCAGTAACTTATTTTAATTATGAAGTGTCTCTCCCATGGTTTCAAGAGGAATGGTAATAGCAATTAATTGCGTTCAGGAAAAGAGGACAGGTGACAAACTTCTGGGGGATCTCATCTAATACAGAGTCACCTTGGCATGATGTGTATCTAGCCTTTTATTATTCAAAGGAATGTTAGTTTCTGTAAATAAAGACCAAGAAGAGGAGGTCTTGGGGAAGCCAAAACCAGTCCCTGCAAGCAGTTTAGGTTTGAATTTTGATTAGGTGCATCCCCACTAACAGGATTGAAACCCAGCTGTACAGCTGGATATGAGTTGATATGTCCATGTGGTTTTATATTCTCTTGCTCTCAAGTATTTGGCTTATCTTTAAAAAGCAGCTGTTGAATGGAATATCATTTCACTTGTATCTGGACATTGACCTGTTCAGTTTGTCCAGAAAGAATTAACAGTACATTAGTCATTCAGGATTTCCCTCAAGATACTGTTTGTTAATATTGCAAACTAATGCAAAACAAAGCTGTTTTCCCAGCTAAAGGTTTGCAAATGGTTTTTCTTTTGGCAGTCATGGCAGCAGAGACAGTGAAAGGAGCTGCTCTGTCATCTTGTTTTCTCTGACTTAACAGCTAAATGCCTCTAAATCACTAAGATTTATAGTAAAAGTTAGGATAGTTTGACTGAAAATCGAAGTATATCTAGGACATCCATTTAGTTGAAGAGTATTTTTGTAACTGAATGTTGCAACTTTTGACCTGGGGGGACAGGCCAAAAATCTGTGTTCTTCCCATGCTGTTTCCTGACACAGCAGTCTTTTGTGAGACATCTTGGATCTTCCCCTTTTCAACCAGAGTCTTATCTGCTCCCTGGAAAAACAAATTGTATAACTACTTTCAGGACTAGAATGTTGCTGTCAACTTGCTTTCCCTTAGGCAGGATATTTCTTAATTGCCTTTACAATTGTACCTCTCTGGAGATTACCCTCAAAATATTCAATTAATGAACTACAGATGAGTTTATAGATGAAATTATTAACAACAAATATGCCATATGATCCAATTGCAGTTTGTAGGCTTAAAGTAAGAAACTTGTCCAACAGATAATTTTTAAACATATATTTCACTTTTTATGTTTAAAATCTACTTTATGTGATTCATTGTGTAGGTGGACATTTAATCCAGCTGTTCTCACCAAGGCTAATGTTGTCCGAAGTGGAGATGCTGCTCAAGGTGCAGAAGGAGGCACCTCTCAGTTTCAAGTGGGTGACCTTGTTCAAGTGTGTTATGACTTGGAGCGAATCAAGCTTCTTCAGAGAGGTCACGGAGAGTGGGCTGAAGCAATGCTTCCAGTAAGTAGCTTTGTATTTGGATTCATAGAATGGTAAAGCTTGTATAGGATTTCTAGTTATGATTGGTAATAATACCTGGAGGCTGTGGAAGTCTAAAAGTGATTTTCTTCTAAGTTACAGAGAGTGCATTTAATCAAATGCAGTGTAAAACTTACTCAGATGTAGCAGTCTGCTTAGCCTGATGAAAATTAGCTAAAGGTATTAGCAACTGCACTACTAAACAACGGACTTCATAAAATTTATATAAAACATTCTGATTTTTAAATATTTTTAGCATTGTTTACATTTGATGTTTTATTTAATGCAGACTTTAGGTAAAGTTGGTCGGGTCCAGCAGATCTATTCAGACAGCGACTTAAAGGTAGAAGTTTGTGGGACATCTTGGACCTATAATCCAGCAGCTGTCTCGAAGGTGGCATCAGCAGGGTCCGCTATAAGTAATGCATCAGGTGGTAAGTTTAAAGAATAGGGAGTAAAATATGTATGGCAGGTAATTTTTTAATGAAAAATGTGTTAATAAGTACTAGTAAATAGCTTGTATGCAAGGTTAATAATACACTTGGAGTTTAGCTAATTGAAGTTGTAATTGAGAAAGATACCAAAAAAAGCTTGCAGTCAATACAGAGGTGTTTGTTATATTGGTAAGTGCTTCTGTTTGGTCACAGTGCCAGGTGTACCTTTAGAGGTTTGCTCTAAGGACTTAAAAATTTAAATGGTTGGGAGATTAGGCTGAAAGAGGGACTAAGGCACGAAGAGAGTGTCGCTGGCAGTAGCAAGCAGACTCCTTGTTTCATAGGTAGTGTGAGATAACAAGCATAGCTGAGAAATCTGTTGCAGGTGGTTACTCAGGATATTTTTTCTTTAAAATTTCTATCTTAAAATTTAGTCAGACGTGTTTTGACTAACTACAGTGGCATTTTTTTGGGTGTATGTAGTCTCATTCAGTTTTGTTGAACATGCTGTCATTCTTCTAATAAAAAGGCAGAGACACTGTCTAGTGTGTTTTATGTTCTGTTGTCTGTTTCACAGATCAATTAAACCAGATTTTTCCTTTTTTTGGTCATAGCTAGTTGTTTTTTCCTTTTCACATATTTGCTTTAATGCCAAGAAACCTTTCTACATAATTTTCTAGATTTTTTTTCCTAGGGAGGCATAGATAACAGTGAGTTTTCTGCAATAAAGAGAAAGTCACAGTGGCCATAAAAATAGCTAAGAGTAATACAACTTAGTGTATCAAATCACAGAAGATATACCTGAAGTTAGAAAATATGTTATAGCAATGTATAAATTCATGTTTTACTTCATCTATTCTGTATTTCATGGGAGACAGGCTATTTGTGGTTCAGTCAGCTTTGTTTTGAAATGTCTGATGTGAGAGTCTCAACTGTGTAAAGGGTATTGGCGTGCAGTTTTTACTTAGGACTCTGTAATATTTTACAGCTGCCATTTTATGACAGCTTGCGTATTACTATGTGCATGTCCTCAGAAACATGACAAATGTGGATGGGGTTTTTTTCTGTTCTTGTGTGATTAGAATTGTAATCTTAGTTGTCCTTTTTTTAATAATTACAGAGAGATTGTCCCAGCTATTGAAAAAATTATTTGAAACCCAAGAATCTGGAGATCTTAATGAAGAATTGGTTAAAGCTGCTGCCAACGGAGATGTTGCTAAAGTGGAAGACTTGCTAAAGAGACCAGATGTAGATGTGAGTGTTCTGTTTTGGGAGTACCTCTTTTGGGGACCTGTAGTACTAAAACAAGTGAAGCTGTCCTGGATACTCCTTGCCAGTCAGTAGTGTGTTGGCTTAGAAGTAGTACAGTTAGTTCCAGTATCTCTTCTCCCATTTCTCCTATGAAATGTGTGTGGGCTGCATGAACGTAGAGCTGTCCATACTTTTTGCTGGACAAATTTTGTGCTCTTTTGTCTGCCACGAATTAAAATAACTTTCAACCTCTGTCTGCTAGGGTTGGCGCAGATAACCAAGCACTCACAACTGGTGAAGAGTCTTCGAATTCTTTTGTTTGAAGGGGGATAGAAAGAAGTAGGGTAGATTTTGGGGATTGTTTAGTTTTTTTTATGCTGCTGTTGCGAGGTTTTCTCTTGTTTTATTAACTCATGAGGTAGATCATCTAATCTTTCTCTGTCAGATTCCTTTTACTGACTTGTCCAATCACCTAGTGTTGAAGAATTTAAAAGAAAATGCTTAATGATTGTAGGAGTTGATTTAAGGATTTTAAAGTCACAAGCAGATTTTTTTTCACTACAGCAGTAGTAATTCTTGCAGATAAGAGGCTTCTTCAGTTCTGAGGACTGATTTGCAACTCAAGATTATGCAAAACATGGTATTTTGTTCAGACTGATTCCTTTTGTTGCCATAAATTAGACAATGAAGTTAAATGTACTGTAGAGCAGAGGACTGGTATAAATCTAAGACCTGTTCTCAAAAATCCTGCCTTTGCAGAAGCCCAAAGATGAAAGTTTTAAATCCAAGTATCATTATTGTCTTAATGTCTTAAATAAATCCATTTCTTCCTCTTCAATCTAGAAATGAAATAGAGAAGACCTAGAATATCATCTGTATGTGCTAGAAAGGTAGCTAAGAATTGTTCATTTGATTCTATGATATGTGTGGTGTTGCTTTAAGTTTTCTCCTGCTAAACAGCCTCACGGGTATTTGTGTGTATCTTGCAACTTACCTCCAAGTATTGGTATGCTTCCAGGTGAACGGGCAGTGTGCTGGACACACAGCTATGCAAGCTGCTAGTCAGAATGGCCACGTTGACATTCTGAAGTTGCTTCTGAAACAGAACGTGGATGTGGAAGCAGAGGTAACCTAAACACTGCAAAATACACTTTGTGTGTCCTTAAACTTCAAACTTTGTTATGTACATGATAATTTTACTGGACTTGCCTTCTTTTTAAATGTCTGAGAGAGTGAAAAACTGCTTTTATTACTGTGATTGTGTTCCCAAATTAGACTCTTACTAACAGCAGTATAAAGGGTTGATATCTAGTTCTGTAGCATTAAGGGGAAAAGATATTGTCAGATGCTGCATCTCCAAATTCAAATGCCTTCTATGCTCCTTATGTACAGTGTTCAGTTAGAATGATTTCAATTCTTATCTAAAGCAAATTTAAGTAGAAAGTAATAGCAGTATCCTTGGGTAGAAACTACCAACTCCGCTTCGAGTTTCTCAGTGCCTTTTCTTTTTTAAATTCACAGAAAATGGAAGGATTTCTCTTGTTTGGGTGTTTTAGAATTATTGTTTGTGAGAATTATCTGTTGGCCTACTGTGATATTTGCATTTTGAATTGATTTTGATTCATTTATTTACATGGAATGCACTGATATTGCAACCTTTTCTCATTCTGTGATGCGCAAGAAATATCTGCCAAATTTGATTTACTAAGAGTAAAAATGGAAGCCTAATAGAATGCTAAGAAACTAATTGTGTGCCCAGTTGTTTGCATAACAGAAAAATAACTACATGCTTAGCCATTTGGCATTATATTGTATTTGATATACAGAAGTTATAAAATGTTAAAACATTAGTGAAGCAGTGATGGAATTCATGAAATTAAAATTATTTTTATATTCGCAAATACACCATTACTTTATAAAGATTTTTCTGCTATATTATAAAGATGGCTTAGATTTGATGCAGTGCATACTTGCTATAGTCTAATTTCTGTACAAAATAGTTTCATTTCAGAAGTAGTGCTATCTCTGCAGTACATAGCATATACTGTTAAAATTAGGCTAAACTGCTTTTTGTCTGTACTATGATATTCCGAGCTGCCATGTTAATCAGGGAAGGTTAGAAGCATTAGAGAGGTAGGTAGAAGCACTACTTAAACAGTTTGAAGACAATACACCTAGTCATCTGCTAACACTGGAATTGTGAAGAGTTCATGATTGCTCAGGCTTCAGCATCACTGTAACACTAACATTAAAAAAGTTTCAGGGACTTCATTTGAATTTCCAAGCCTCTTTCATATAACTTTGTGTTGCTTAAGTGAAGATGATATTCCCACTTAATTCTATAACTACCCTAGTTATAATATTAATAATTTTCATAATATTGTTAGAGTATTACTTACATTTTTGATGCTTTTAAAAATGTCAGCTGTTTATAAATTGTCATGCAAAGGTCCAGCATAGCCATCCCATTAAGTGAAGAGCAAAAATTTAGTCTTTTTACTTCACTGTTGTGATCTGTGGCATGAAAGCAATGGATAAAAATCCATACTTTCTTTGCTGTATAGCTAAGTTGGATATATTTACACTTACAGTCATTATTGCAGAGTAGATAGGTTTGTAATTACATTTTCTGGGGGTGCCCTCACATTGTTGTCTCCTCTGTGGTTGTCTCTGATGGCTTAATGTAGAATACAAGTGGCCTCTGTTTAGTCAGACTGACAGAGCTCAAAAAACCTGATGCAGATAGTGCATAGTAAAAATGTGTAGTCTTCAGAAATTAATGAATATCAATTGTTACATTGACATTACTGACAATATTATATTGTTGGCATATATAGAAGTATAGTGGTTTAAATATTTAGATTTATATACAAGTCTTAGGACATATGATTAAGTAGTTTATAGCTTTTTCTAGGTGTAGTAAATACATAGTCGTAACCACACAGTGGGATTTAGCTGCTTAGATTATTTGTTTTGATGCTGAGCTAAAAAAAATGTGCACAATTTTGGACCTCTGATGATTCTATACATTATGATTTAAAAAAACCAGGAGTTTGTATCTCAAAATTGGAATATATTAAAACTGAAATATTCAATAATTATATAGGGCTTCATCAGTAAATATCCCTGTGCTTTTTGTAGACTGCAGATCTGAAAAGGCAAATGACTGTGTACCTGTGAAACCAGTTTCTCTGTAAATGCAAGTGTAGCAGTTTGGCATTACTGTCACACTCTTGATAAAGTTCACCTCATATTGATCCTTATAACCAGCTGGAAAATACAGACATTCCCATTCCTTATCTTTTCCCCTTCCAAATGGGCAAGCTTTGGCTTCTTTTGACTGTTTGTTCATGTTAGCTGAGCCTGAGAAGGAATCCTGCTGTCTGAGAGGACAATTTGGTAGTGTGAGTTAATTTGAAAGGCATTAAAATATCTTTTCAAAAGCTATTGAAAATCCTATTTAGTGCCCTGATCATCTTGAAAACCCATATCCATTTTTTCAGAAAGATAAATTTGGTAATTAGGCAGTGTCATCTTCCACCATTTTAAATGCTGTAACTAGTCGCAATGGTTAATTGTGCAAATACAATTTATGCTAAGAGCTATTAATTTTTCCTTGATGTAGAATGTGTTAGAAATGTGTTCTACATAATAAAAAGTATTTTTGAAAGATACTGTGGAAGAAGCAAATTGATAAGGGAAACTAAACTTGTTCAAGAGAGCTACTGAGCCCTTGATCAGCTATGATTTTATCTTAAAATTTTCAGTGTCTCTTTTTTCAAAATTAAATCCTACAAATGTGTAGTAATATTAAACTGCACAAATATTCAATTAGAAACTAGCCTGTGGAAATTATTTCATTGAAACCTGTTACATACCCTCCATTTTACGTTTAGCTTTTGTATGCCATTATTAATATGGAAATCACTTGATTAATGTTTTAAAATGTTTCATGTTGTACAGTCAACTTCTATGAATGTTAAAATAACCCAAACTGACAAATTAATGATTTTTATATCTTAATTCTAAGTTTGTAAGAAACTGAATCAGCGTTTTAATGCTGTGAATCATCATCATCATAGAATCAGAGCTTCTAATGAATTTCAACATCAATCTCAGATTTTCTTTAGGAAAGATGAAAGTGAAAACTAAGACACATACAATAAACCCTAATAAATATTAACTTAGTTGTATGAACAAGGCAATTCTCATGTCTTACACCATGCTTTGGAATCTGTAGCATTTCCTGGGTTATGGGAAGGACCACCCTGGGGCACAGAGTGTAATGCTGTTTGAGGGTTGGATTTTGTTCATGGAGTTTTTGGTTGGTTTGGGTTGGGTTTTTTTTTTGCAGTGATTGTTTTGTAGTAGAAACCCAAACTAATCCCTTTTATTCAGGGCAATAGTTGTATATGGTGTAGAATACTATATGTCATAGAATATGTATGTTTCTGTATGAACAGGTTCTTCATCCTCTCTTCTTGTGCTTTGAGCAATTATTTTGATGGTATCCTGGTTGTCTGTTTTTTATTTTTAAAGAAATCAAATGTGCACAATTGTTCAGTTTCAATTGACCTTCTTATTTAAATGCAATGGAAATGTGAAATATACTGGGTCAAATGAATGTTTCTCCTTCAGGACAAAGATGGAGACAGGGCTGTCCACCACGCAGCCTTTGGTGATGAGGGTGCTGTGATTGAGGTGTTGCACAGAGGCAGTGCAGATCTGAACGCTCGCAACAAGCGCAGGCAGACTCCACTCCATATTGCTGTCAACAAAGGTCATCTGCAAGTTGTGAAGACTTTACTGGACTTTGGCTGCCATCCTAGTCTCCAGGTAAAGTAAATTTTATCATAGATTCACTTTTTAGCTACTGAATCTTATGATTTGCTTCATGTAGCTGATGGAAAAATTATGGGGAATGGGGTTGACAGGAACAGAGACCTTATAAGGTTGTCTGTCTCTACCTCTACCCCAACATGTGATCAGCTGTAAGAAAAATGCTATTACGTCTGTTTCTTTTCTTGACATCTAGGTTGGCACCTGATGTATTTTAGCCAGTTGATGTTAATTGATATTTTCACAGTCTGTAGTTATTTAAGTGTTAACTTTCCCTCCAGATTAATTCCTCCTATATCTAAGCCACAGCTGCTTGCTCCTTCTGCAAGCTACAGTTTAGCAGGTTGATGATACTGTGGAATATTTCATTAAAAGAAACCTTTTATTTTTTTTCCCCAAAATTGCCCTATCATTGATAGAACTATTTAGCCAGATTCTTTTCAATGTTTAGCTTTTTATCTAGAAAGCCCTAATGCATAGGATGTCAAGTACCATATTTCATAGGGAGTTTCACCTATAATGAATGTGGTGGAAGCTGTAACAAATGCAACGTCCTGTTGAGAAGCTAGAGTAGAAACATGTTATCAAATAAGCAGGTATCCACGCTGTGCGTGAGCTGAATGCAACTGCATGCACTGCATTAGTAAAACAAATGAGAAAGGGTAAGTTTGAAGAGGTTTCCATCAGGAAAAAAAAGCTGTAATGGCCTGGGCAAATCAAGATATGCAGTAATAACACATTACCTCCTTTTTTTGTTATGTCCGTAATCAGAAAATTTTTTGAAGCTGTATATCCACATAAAAGAAGATGAGCAAAAACTTTCTTGAAATTAGTGAATAAAGTGATTGTTTATTTACCTGCTTCTGCCTGACTTTCGGTGATGTCTTGGTATGTCCGAGGTTGAATTGTTATGTGCATTCAGACCCTGTTTAGTACTTGTTGAACAGTAGATACAATAAAGAATCCGATGTGCTGAAGCTGGTAAAGGGTGACTTAATGATGTATGGGTGTCCAGAGAGGATTTTCCTGACTTGAAATTATAGAATTTTGTTTGAATTGAAAAATTCAATAGAATGGTGCTATGATGCTCTCTCTGGAAAGTATAATTATCATTGAAAAGACTGAACTTCCAGATTCTGAGTGTGTGCTGAGGAACTGCCATGTACAAATGTGTGTAGGTGATTGATTTGGTTGATGAGAGCACAGGGGAGTCAGACTGAGGCATGATTGGAATTTAAATGGCCAGCATTCTACTACTCCAGCGAATTCACTGTGTAAACAGAAAAGTACGTTAGTCTATAAACTGTAAATTCAGGAAATACGATCAATTAAACCAAATAAAAGCTACAAAACTACATAATTTAGTTTTGGCAAACTGGTTCATACTGGTTGTTTCCCTGTTCTGGCATTTTTTGTTTGGCAGTTTCTGATTCTCACTGTAGAGATTTGCTTTTGTACTACTGTATTGCTAAAATGTTCAGGTTCTGTGCTAGTTAGTTTGCAGTTGAGTCAGTGTTGGTGACAAAAGACTTCCTGACTTAAATAGTGTGAGAATTTTATTGGAAGCATAAATCTAGAGGTTTTGCCTATATAGCTGCAAATAGACTTAAATGGATGTGTTTTCTCACTGTTAGTCTAGGGTATTCAGTCCAACCATTTGAGTCCTTGAATAAGTAATGTACAAAACACTTCTAGGAATAAAAAGTATTTTTTCCTTATTTGGGATATTTGAAAAATAAAACACCAAGCTAAAAATATAAATTCTTTGCCTGTTCAATTATGCAGTGAAGTATTTTCATGTACCTTGTGTAGTGTAATCTGGTATTAGCCATAACAAGTTTAAAAGCTTAATATTACTTTGACATTGGCCTTTGCTTCATGGAAAATGATCTGCTTCAGTTAGAACAGCAGATATGCATGTGTTTATTATGTGGACTACATTTTATTTTGATTTGCTTATGATTTTATTTCACACTGTCATTTTGGTATTGTCTTTTACATGGTTAATTGCTGGCTCAATGGTACCATTCTTTATTGAAGAATTCCCTGCCTCCTTCTGCCTGACTAGTCTTTTCTCTTTCATGTTAGTTTTTGTCGCTGTCTTGTTACTTGTAAATTGTAATTTGGGCATCAACTCCATCTCGATATGAGGCATAGAGAAGTCGATACCTACACCAGTGTACTTAGTACTATCGGATGCAAAGCATAGTTCTGGCAGTAGTGTAACTAGAATTCTGGAGCCCAAGGTAGGGTTACCCACTGAAGCATTTGCAAAACTAGAGCAAGACAAGAAGCAGCTTGCTCTGAACTCTGAGGTATAGCAGCACTTTCAGGTCTTGGAGAGCTGTTTTGTGCTTGTGTAGTCTGTTTTCCTAGTGACACTTTTTAGCATCTTGCTAATGTGGATGCATGCAAAAATTGATGTAAATTCTTTATGGTTTTAGGATTCTGAAGGTGACACTCCACTTCATGATGCAATAAGTAAAAAGCGTGATGACATCCTTGCTGTACTGTTAGAAGCTGGAGCAGATGTTACTATCACCAACAACAATGGGTTTAATGCTCTTCATCATGCTGCACTAAGAGGAAACCCTAGGTAAAGATTTCTTCTTTAAGATTCTTTTTTAATGGTTGTGAGAGGAAACCAAGTGCACAGGAGTGTAGAACTATGGTATTCTTCCAAAAGATCCTTAAATCTATGAGTAGTTGTATTTCTTAAATGTTGATGTTGCTTAACTGTGCATCTTTCTAATACTTGGAAACCACTACTAAAATAAAGCTACTAGTCTGTTCAGTTTAATGCTGTATTCAGGTAATTCCAAGTCCCTGGGAAATTTCCTGTTGTGGCTGTAAAGTTCAGTCAGTAAAAGTTTTGATAAGTAAGTTATGAAGTGAGATCTTAAAGATGGAATCATGAGATAGGGTTTGCAAAAACGTTTCCCTTCTTGAATATTGGCATTGTCAAATGGATTGGAGTATTTTAGGAATACTTATTTGTGAGTAATTATGAAGCATACCACACAGGTATGAAATTATCTTAGGATTGTTGCATTAAATTATTTTTCAGTATAAGAAACAGTTAATTATATTTTCTTAGAAGTATGTATAGAAGGAATTTCCTATTTCAGCTTTGATATAGCAACTCAAGTGAAAAAGTTCATTTTAAGGCATAATTTGTTTTATGCTGGCCACATACTGTATGTCTACACTCAGCCTTCAGTTAGGGTAGCTTTCAAAAATTATTGCATAGATAAAACTTAGTGGAAAAGTTGTTTTGCTGGTTGGTTATTACACTGTGGATAAACAGTGTTTTTCAAAAGTGTCATGCAAGACTTCAATAATAATTTATCAGGTTGTCATGAGGAATTCAGTGTAGTTTACAAAAAAGAAGAAATGTTTGTGTTTACTTGTTTACTACTAAATTCTACTTTTCAAGTGAGTGAAGTTGGACAAATAAAGCTGTAAATTAGTATAAATTGCACCCATATTAATATATGGGATTAAAATCTGGATTAGTCTCTTAGAACATAGCTATCAAGACTGATAGTTAAAAAGTAAATGTAATTGTTTATATGTGTATATGGAATGGAATCACAGTTCCCGAAGTAAAAGTAGTGGTTGGAAGCGTTGATAGGATAAGAAATGTGTTTACTATTTTCTACCGTACTCATAAAGGGTCTTCAAGCAAACATGTCACAGACCAAGTGAAGAAAGCTTACTTTTGGCATTCAAAAGACAATTCTAATTCTTTCAATTCTGACTTGGTAATTTCGTCACTTAATGTGAATTCTTCATACTTATATAACAGTATTAACCAGGTGCGCCGTTTCCTGTCTCAGTTACTTAGGTGGGGTATTTTTTGTTAGGTTTTTTTCTTGCTGTGCTTCTCCTCAGCTCTTGTGATAGTTGGTTTGTGTGACCATGATCTCAATATGAGGTGCAGGGGAATTGTATGGGAAAAAATGTTCTTCATAGCCGGGAAGGTTTTTCTGTGGGTGCATGTTTTAGGAGTGGCCAAATGGTCCTTTGATGGAGGGATCCAAGTTGTAGTTGAAACCGGGTCAGTTTGATGGTTGGTAGAATGTGAGGCATAGTGCGGTTTTCCCCAGAATCCTCTGTCCTTTACAGGGTTTTTTTTGAAGAATAGGAAAATATTTCCAGTATTAGTGGTTTGTACCCTGTTTGGGTTCCCCCCATACATGGGGTTTCATTTGAATCTAAAATAGATGTTAAATACTATTTTTTGATTGCAGTTCCCCCTGAGCACTTCTGAAGCATGCAGAAGGAGAACGTTGTCTCCACCACAGAAGTAGTACTTTCATGTAAAATAGCTAATGCTCACAGTGTTAGATATTTTACACATCAGCCTGGGAAGAAATGAATGAAAATGAAACCAAAAGAAATGTATTTTGATTTCTTTCCAGCAGCTAAAAATCATTGTAAGAGTTTGATTCATTTAGGATTGAGTTTTATATTCCTCAAGACTAGTGATACTCATTTGTCTCATTGTTGATTCTGTAGTTCTACCACTCTACCACTGAATGAAACCAAAGGTTTCATATTTGCCACTGTTTTTCTAATCCGATATAGAGCAATGGCTGTTACTAATCTGTTAAATGCACTAAGCACAAGCTATTTAAAACACTGTTAAAAATAACCCCCCGAATTTCAGCTTGTACCTGCTATGGGTCACAAACAGTACATAAAAAATTCTGTTTGAAGCCTTACTTAAGGACCTATATTCCCCAATCTAAGCTTTCCTGTTCCACCTAAACTGGAGTTTTTGTGGCTTCAGGATGTGGTGCCTTATGTGGATACAGTGCCCTGAATTACCCATATATTCAAATATCTGAATATATTATGTTATTGTCTGTTATTTTATAAAAGTTAAACATACATTCATATATGTATATAAATGTGTATACATTTGTGTGTATGTCTGTAATTCTAAAAATTAAATACTTGCTGTGTATGCAAGTATTGATAAAGTCCACATTGATCTTCCTTATTAATGATAATAAAATAAATGCATCCTTATTAATGATAATAAAATAAATGCATGTGTTAAGTGCATGGATACCACAATAAAGTCAAATAGCTTTCTATAGTATTTCTTACAGTTGATGTCAAACAGGTATTTGGAACCAGTTTCATTTTTAGTGCAAAACCTCTTCCTATCTGAATTCTGACCTTTATAAACAGAAGGGAGATAGTAAGCAAACACGAATTGTGCAGAGAAGAATATTCAAACATTTTTAGGGTTTTCATATGAAAAAAATATATTCTATTTTAAATATTTGTATATTGGATAAATATTATAAGAAAGATTTATGTCAAATAGCTTAGAATTTACTTGTCACTTAATCTTCAATGACAGTTTGGCAGTGTTTTCCAGAAGTCAAGGTATAGTGTATTTCAGACAGTATCCTCCTTTTTCGCTTCTCTTCGTACCTTGTGAATTGCTACAGAAGCAGAAGTTCTGTTTTTCATGCTACTGTGTAGTGTTGAAGTGCAGAATAAGTATAACTTTGTGAGGTACGTAGCTTTAAACTTGTACATGAGAGATAGAGCTAAAAAGAAGTTTTAAATGAAGTGTGGGGAAGTTAAACTTTTATTTAATACATGGTTTCTTGTTTGTGGTTTTTGACTGAGTCAGTCATATTAAAAGTGCATTTATTTTGGACTCCTTTCAAAGTACTGTGAACCTCAAAGCTTGGCAGACTTTGCCTCTTCAGTGTTAATGAGGTTTTTTCAGACAGAAGAAAGGAGAGTAAAATTTGAAAATACTTTACAGATTGGATATTTTTACCATGTTATCATCTCTTACTTATGTTTGATCTATTCGCATACCTGTGACTTCAGATTTTGAGCTGAAGACATGACTGTGAAGTGTAGGCGTATTTTATATCCGTTGCCCCAGTTAGTGTTAGATTTGCATTGTATATTGTGAAGAGAGCTTTATTCACTCTGCAGCTAGCATCTTAAATAGAGGCTGCTCTTAGCTGACCTGACTTCACACACGTGTACAATCAGTTCTTCAGAGCAATAAATTCTGCTGGGCTTCAAATCAAAAAATTAAAATCCTAGAGTAAGATGCAGATCTCATGTATTGCTCACCCATAGCAAGGAGTGTGTCATCTTTATGTTCATAAACTAGCGAGTAGGAGATTGTGTTTTAAAATAGAATTGTAAGTTTTCCCCATAGTTTTCTTACTGTTTAGGAGATCTGTACTTATTTTTAGATTTGCAGATCGTTTGAACGGGTTGGCAGTGCAATTTAATTGAGTAGTGATTTAATAGAGAGGTGGAGTGTCTCACCTCTACTTAATGTTAATGAGGGACCCCAGGACTCAGGTGCTGTGTTGTTATGGAGGTCTTCAAAGAGACAAGTGGTGAGGTAATGAGTTGTACAATTTTTGTCTAAACCAATCAAAATAGTTTTTTTGCTTTTGTATTTGCAGTTCTGACAGTAAGTGTAGGTTAAGCTTAGTTGCAGCTCAGTGCAAAACACGTGTTTCTAAAACCTCTAATTAAAGTATTATGTCAGAAATCGCTTTGAAAGAATACTTTTGTTTAAGTTGGTTTGGAGAAAGAATATAACCTCCATGAGCAAGACCTATAATTAGATGGCAGATTAGCCTGTAGCTGTTGAGGTCAGTGACAAATTTATTATCTTTAAATAGTAAATAATATGCCCGACATGTACAAGATGGCAAATACAGTTCCTGCCCTGCGGAGTTTCCTCCATCATGCAGTTAAAAAAGCAGGGGAAGTGGAAGGAAAAGAGAGTAGGCAATAAAATAGGTCTGTCCTACCAGAACTGTTCATGATTATTTTATTTTGATCTTTTTTGTTTGTTTGTTCTGGTCAGTTTTGCTACAAAGGGCACCAGGGAAAAAATTCAAGAGACAATAAATCATTGGAAAATGTGTTTATTTCACTGCTTTCCTATCTTCTTTATAAATGTTGTAAGAGGTAAAGTTTCACTGAATGTGGACATAATATTTAAATACCAGTAGCTATTTATTTACAAATACAGACTTGAAATTTTGGAATACAGAATTTGCTACACTCCTTGTTACCTTCCATCTTCAGGCTGCCTAGAATAGTTGAACTGTACTGCAAAGAGGACTGCATAATTACTCTGAGCAGGCTTTGTGTCCAGTTTTAAAAATATGAGAAATCCTGTAGTGATCAATGCATAGCTACAGCTGGTTGAAGGGGACCAAATCCATTGAAGAGGTGATTTGGTTCCATTTTACCAGCTTTAGCAAAGCATTGGAGTGCAGGGAGCTTATAATTCAGTAACACTTTTTTAAGCACATGAACAGTTCACAAAGAACATGTGGCTTTCTTCTGTGTTACACAATTTGTTGTCAATGCAAATTTTTAACTCTTTCACTAATGGGGCGATTGCAAAATGAAAAGCTGTGTACCAGAAAGACCTGTGTAGGTTCTGTCCTTGAGTATTTCCTTGGGGATCTTTGGATGAGTCTCAAATAAAACTAAAGTTACAGTTTTAACTTTTTCCTGTCTGCAATAACGAAAGTTCAGAGTATATTTGAAACTGAAGTCTTAAAATTTCTAATCATATAGAGCTCCCCTAATTCTTTATGTTAAACTGCACAGGGGAAAAAGGTTTCAGTTTTCCCCCCACCCTCCACCCCATTCATTTTCTGGCAGGTTCCCGTTTGCAGCTGCTTTTATGCTGTGGTTGGTTAGTACAAGTATAAATGTCAAGTGCTTTCAATTCCATTGCTGTATCTCTGGTTAGTATTAACTTTTTAGGAATGATTATATAATATAGCAAGATAGATTTTTTTTTTTTTTTTTTTTTTAAACTCTGATAGCATGTGTAGTAACTTTCAATGCCAGGAAAATACAGCTTTTAAAGAACTGTCTGACGTTGCATCTGATTTCTTCTGAATTAAGGTCGTTAATAGACTTGTGAATGCTCACACAGCTTTCTGCACATCCCACCCCCCCCCCCCCGCCCTTTCATATATTGAAGTGTTTCTGAGCTTTGACTATAATGGAAAGTAGGGAACAACCTTAATTCAAACCATTCCCTAGTAATGAGTGTGTCAAGGATAGTATACATCTGTTTGTTGCATAGTCTGATGCTGGTGAGAAGATTTATGTAAATATATTCCCAACACTATGTATCCTAATAGAAACATAGCAGGTGTGTCACTTGGACTTAAGCATCAAGATGGCTATAAAGTGAGTTTCTATTTTTACCAGTTATAGAGGAACTGTTTTACAGATACAGCTGCTCAAGTGCACTTTTGGATGGCAATACAGTTTCATGTACTGGCCATATCGGGACAAAAAACGGCCGTGGAAAAAAAAAAGCCGTGTAGCATTTGATAATGTCAGCATCTGTTATCCCTGTCAGTCACACAGTTGAAATGTTTGAGTTACAACTGTGTCAGCAGATGCCCAAAGTTCAATGTGTGCTCAGTTAAAATTGAACAGCTGATCTAAGTGATGGATGTGACATTTTAGAGTGACTGGATATGTATTCTTAGAGATATGCTAACATGAACTAGGAGGAAGCAATGTCAACATATAATTTTAACTTCTGTAGCACTCTGAACTGTCATTTTGTTTCAGCATAGCATTGCAATGTTATCCAAGAAAGAACACAGTATGATAAATTATTACCAAAACTTTTCAAAATAAATTTAAGCTGTTAAAAAAATTGGTGTCATTATATAGTGGAAGCCAGATCAATCCGTGCTGAGCACAGGAACTCTTTAGGAAAAGAACTAAATGCTTAGCAGTTAACCCCTCAATGAGTCTGTTAGTAATACCAAATTGGTTCTGTGACATAATCAAGTTCAGTAGCAGTGCTCTGTTCAGAATAGCTGCTGCAATTTGATTTGTTTCCCATTAAAAAACAGGTTTTAATTTAGATGTTAAGATACTGTAGCTTTTGTGTCAAAATATCTGGTTGTAAGAGAAATAGCTTTAAAACAAATAATGATATTTTGCTTTCTTAAACGGATAAGATAGTGGTTCAGATAAGATGTTTCTTTTTGCATATAGGTTAATATGTAGTTTCAGATGTTAAAAATATCAGGCTGTGTATATTATTAGCTATTTGAGTATTTAAAAATAATTTCTCCATTTAGAAATCATACATTGCCTTTATTTGTTTTTCTTATTCGTTTTGGTATTTATTTTTTTCTCCCAGACATTTAAGTAAGCAAGGGAGTAAAGTCTTTAATCTGGGCCAAATGTGCCTGCGTATCATGGGCATATGCTAGTTAATAACTGCTCTTAGAAGGTTGCTGTCATGAATAGGAATGGCTGGATTGATGAGCAAGGAGTTCTTTCCTCCTGATTTGTTTCTGAATTTCATGTTAAGTGTCTTTACTTATGGATGATATGCACCAGTATATTTTAATTTTAATATTATTTAATTTTATATTTTAACTTTTAGAACTTGAAACTATTGCAGAACTATTTCCTATGTAGTTCTTAAAATTTTCTGGATGCTATGAAGTCATATTTTCATGGCCAGTTTTCTTAAATTTGGATTTAAAATAAAAACTGCTTATTTGAAAATAGCATTTAAGAAAACTTACCTTTTAGGTTGTAGTTGTCATATATGTTTTCATTTAGGAATCTGTCAATAGCTTTAATCTGCTGACTCGTAACTGTGTCCTAGAAATCTCTGTATTGTCACTTTCTGTGCTAAACCTGACACTGCATTTTGTATCGAAGAGCTCAGTGAGCATAATAAGTGCTGATTTGGAGAAATTCTAACTTAAGTCTTGTTAAATTGCAGAAGTTATACTTAATTATTTTGCTATTATTTTCTCGAAATCACAGCTGTAATTTCTTGGCTGTTAATACTTGTCTCAGTTGCAACCTGTGGATTAAATATTCTATGGTAGATGTAAATTTAAGTACTACCATCTGAAGTACACAGAACAGGCTGTGATTATTAGAAGAGTGGCTTGGTTTTGATGAGATGCATTTTGATAATGAGACTTCTAGGTTTACTCTAAAATCTATTAAGTGAGGAGTACCAGTAATGATAAATTTTGCAGCTATGCTGCAGTCTTAATTGGTGCATTTCAAGATTACGTTTCCATCCTTGTTTTGAATTCTGTTTGCAACTAATATTCTGCTTATCAGCTGTTAACAATTCTTCTTAGCCACTTTTATAGTCACTTAATTTAATGTTTTGTGTTTTGTACTAACAAGTATGAGTTATTTTGGCAATACCAGCTGACCCTTAGCAAGCCAATTTGTCACATGAATGTCATTCAAACAAGAGGGAAACCTGTTTCTTCCAGCAGCTGTTTAGTTTCCTCTTACTGGTCGTTCCTTGCCTGCCAAAAATACATACTTCTTTACATTCCATAGCATTGTATGTTCATATGGGTACATAAAGAAGTATGTGCTCTGAGCAGGTACACAAAGTTGCTCGACTGCCTGTCAGATGAACCTGAAGTATTTTGCTGCTTTCTGTTGCTGTCAATAGGTAAAACTCAGGCTGATAATTCTTTGGAAGAACAACGTTAACTGATGATAGAAAATAAGCTTACTATGCTATCTGAACTTTGCAATGTGGTTTACCTGCACAGTATCTTAAAGCTGGTTATAGTTCATTGATTTAGGATAGCATTGGTATTAGAAGTGCTTTTCCATATTTTTTTCAGCCTCATGCTGTTTGTTCTAAGTGACCACGTTTAAGTGGAGAGGAGATGAATCGCAGGTAGCTTTGCAACATCTTTTCTTGGAATTTGTAGTTGTAGTCCTCTGTAAAAGCTTCAGCTTCCTCCCATGTCTTCTAGCAGATTTTCATGCTGGGGTACAGTTTGCATCCAGTGTCCTGAAGGGAAGCACAGACTTTTCTAAAATGACAGTTACAGACTTATTTTCTTACCCCAAATCCCACTTCCATGCGTTTTGCACACTATCCAGTATTCTGCAAACTCTTTGCAGGTTTATACTTATTTACACTGTATTTCAGAGTGGTTTAAAAAACCAACCAAACAAAAACGAAACACAAAAGCACATGTCACCAGCGATCCTGCTTATCGTAAAGATGATGTCATTGAATTAAGAAAACAACCTCTAACTGCTGTGACAGGATTTGGATTGTTAGGCCGAAGGTCACATGTGAAAGCTAATACCTATTCAACACTTCTGCAAGCAGCTTTTCTTGTTTTTTAAAACTGGCACTCACCTGCTTCAGTCAAAGTTTTGTCCACACTTGAAATATTTATGACAACTGAAAAAATTAACCCAAAAGAAACAACTCAAACTCCAAGTTCTAACTCTGTTTCATAAGATTCTGTGCGACTTGGTTTGGAACTGTGGTCAAATCTTTGATGTACGGTATAGCTTTGACATCTAAGGGACTGACAGATACAGCTTATGGTTGCTTAATTTGTATTTCAGGAGTTGATTGGGGTTACAGTAAGGAGTAAGCTTTGTCTTTACAGCATTAGAAGGTAAACTTGAAATAAGCTTAAGAATTAGTTACTGTAACAGTCGTAAGGAAAGCTGAGAGCAGAGGAAGTAAGAATTTCTGCAGCTCATGACAAAAACCTAGTGCAGCTTATAGAGAGCAAATCAGAGTGTAGCAGTAGCTAGCACAGTACTACAAGGAGAATCAGCAATGCAGCATTAGAACCACAGCAGTCACATTCTAGTTTTTAAGTAGGTTGTTTCCCTGTACATCTGAGATAAAGCACCTTGAAAATTTTGCTTAGACCTATTTGAGAACTCAGCACTGCACTATCGCACTGTTTATTAGGTTTTCTTTTTAAAGTTGGTTATTTTTTAAAGTTGTGCATAGGAAGATAAGAATATATTTCACTGAAATGAACAACCATCTAATGGTATTGCAATTTATTAGTTTATCTTCTTTAAAAAGAATTCTGCCTACCGAGCAAGTTGGGGTTTGCTTTTTTTTTTCTTTTTTGCTATGAAATTTGGACTAACATTGTTTTCTTTCAACCTGCTCTTTACACTACAAATGCTTGGTACTTTAATACACTCAAAATTAAGCTGTTCCCAGAGTAGAGGGATAAATACAACAATAAAAAAACATTCTAGTAAATAAGATATACATGCAGAAAGTCATAGGCATCCTTTAAACGTGCAGAATAATGCAGGTCTCCTGATGTTCTGTTACCTGTAAGCTTAGTATCATGCAGCATTTGCAGTTGGAAGAGAGGTAATGACCTAGAGACACATCAGCAGCAGCCATCTCATCCTGAGTGCTCTCTCACTCTATTCGCTGAATCAGCTCTTCGTTACATGGGAGGGGGAGGCAAGGGGGGGCGAATGTCGGTGCATACAGTACCTCACCACCTTAAATAGATAAAACTTAAAAGGAAAAAAAAAAGGCATGAAGATGGGTGCCTAATTGGCACCTTCTGCCTGTCTTTGAATGCTAAAATATGGATGATGTTGTATAGAAATTATACCTTATTGTCTGCTGGACTGAGAGTTAAGACTCCAAGGATAGATGTTAGGAAGCCAAGGGAAGGTGAACTTAGCCCACTGTCAGATGAAAATATTCACAGCCAAAAAGAAAAATAAAAACCCAACAAAAGACCAAAACCAAGCCCCCAAAAGTTGGACTTGCTTCCAAAAAATAAAAAAAGGCACCAAAAAAAAAATCGCGATCATCTCCCCCCTCCCCCAGCAAATATTGGTTCCTTCTAGTTCCTTAGATATTGCACTGCATCTTTTCTTGCTTGAGGTTATGTTTCCAGGCTTAACTGTAGGCAGGTCTGTGTTGAAGCTACTTTCCATCTTCAGAGGTCAAGTCTGCTAGCGAGGTCAGGGCTCCCGCAGACACACTACAGAAGACACTAACTGTATTTCCCACTTAGAGGGCACGAGCAAAACTGTTACGGCTTTATAGGCAGCTAAGCATTTGAAACATGCACTCCCAGGCAAACAGGCTCTCTTGTGCCTCTCTCTTCCCTGACCATATTTAGTCAACCATTGCAAAAAATAGTCTCTCAGCTGTCGATTGTCGATCCAGCAGCGCAGGGAGCCTCTATCCAGCTCTCTGCCTATTGATTGTGCAGCCTGCACTTCCACCGCCGCTTAGCCATTTGTCCCCAGGTTTTTTTAGCACTGCCAAATAAAGCGCTCTCTCGTGTTTCCAGTTAGATTTCCCAGGTTTTCACTGAGCTTGCGCTGCTACTAGTAAACCCTGATGAGACTGTCACTATACTTAGAAACAGGGGTAGGGGGGAGGGGAGGAAGGGGTGGGGGGGAGGCAGCCCTGCTAGTAACAAGGCAAGGACTTCACGCAGATACGGAACAATAAATATCCTGTGCTGCCACAGCAGGTTGTGTAACCTGGTTTCTTGATCAGTGAAAAACGCTGTGACTAACAAACATGTCGATTAACTCGAGGTCTGAGCGGCACAGTCTGATGCCATAGTAATAATCTAAGTTTGCAACCAGAAATCTTTCATAAAAAAGAAGTTAGTATCCATTTGTAGACCTGAATTTCCATATTCAAATCAAGTTAGAAATTATTTGAAAAAACTTTAATCAGTAAATTCACATAATTCCATACCATTATGTTTAATAATTCCATAGTATTCTGTTTATAAAGCTTATTCATAGAATTACTTCTAAAAAAAGCAGATGCATGTGTAAATTAGGTGCTACTGTTCTTTGAAAAAACTGAAATGTTCTAGAAGAAAAGATTTAGAAAAGAAATCAAGGGAACAGTTCATTGCATCAATCTGACTTTCATGTTTACAAAATTGGCTTGTGGCAAGCCTGATAACTGCACGTTCAAAATATGAAGAGGTATTTTCATATTCATAGGGAGTATATGCCCTTTTTTCTTCAAAAAAGAATAACTGAAATGTAGCCATTTAAATACAACAGTCAACGATCCAAATACTTTAAGACTTTGTCTGTATTTTTCAGACAAAATCCTTGCTTGGGAGAAAGAATGAAAAAGCTGAAAATATTTTAATCCAAATTTGAACTGATTAAATGGAAATACCATCTCAATGAATAGTGATGTAATTAGTAGTTACAAAGTTTAGTACTGTAGGGTAGAGAGTGTATTGCAAAGTCCTGAGCAGACTACTGTCTTGGATTTTCACATCCCTTGCTTCCTCTTTCTGTGTTGATTTTGTCCTGTGTTTGGTAGATGCTTACCCTGTAATTTCTGTTGAAGTGTAGCTTTCTGATTTTTTCTTTTCTCTTTGTTTTCATAATTATGCACTGAAGACAAAATCGTTATACAAAATCTAGGCTAATGCAGAATACATTTCTGTGAATTCCATGTAAATTTATTTGCCTCATTGTTCCTTTAATTTCGTATATATTGAAATTGTTTTTACAAAACCAAGAGATGCTTGAAAGCCTGAGAGACAAGAATAAGGAAACGGTCTGTCTACTTAGTAAACTTTTACTAACTAGGCCGTTGGTCAGAAATTAAACTCTAATTTGAAGATACAGTGTGCTCAGTAATACCAGTCTAAGGTATTAATCTATTCCTTGTTACTTCTTCCTGAGGGATAAATACTTCCTTCTTCGTTCTTCCTGTGTAGCACTCTGTGTTGCAAAGTGCGTGGTGTGAACCAGATCAGGGAACTGATTTGGCTTGAAGTTGTGTGCTGACGTGCACTTACGGTCGTATCGTTGCCAAAAATAGCACTGTCCTGCTCCTGTGTTACTTCTTGCACTATGTTGGTACAAATATTTTCTTGCTTCACAGTGAGCAGCCTTGGAGTACTATTCTGTCTGAGAATAGTATGAGAATCCAACAGGAAGGGGTGACCTTTTTAGATGCTGTGTTGGGACCACTTTTGGGGGGAGGTTTTTTGAGTAGAGATGGTAGTAAGAGGAGAAGAATGGGATTAGCAAAAAGTAGTTTTGCTTTTGTTATGTTGGAAAATACACATCAGACTACACAACCTTAAGACTTTGCCATGGAAGCTGTCCTTAAATATGATCTGTTCCTTCAACTGAGGATCTAACAGGAGGCAGGTGAACAGCTTTAGCTCAGCCAGGGCACGGAGTCAGTGGAGAGAGGAGTATGGGAGTGAGGGGTGGTGTGTGCGTGTAATACTTCAAAGCCAGGATTACTGTAAAATATATTACGAAACCATGTCACACTGAGACAGTGGTAGCCTGACTTGAGTGAGGAGAATGGTATGGAAACAGAGAAACCTGTAGAAGAAAGTGCTTTACAACCCCTGGTGATATGGTTGCTGCTAAGTTTATGCTGTTTCTAAGACTACTTGTGGAAAGGGCTGTCTGCCCTCCTTGCAACTCTGGCTTCATCATTTCCTTACTCTTACCTCTTCTAGTAATTGTAAAGTTGCAGGGTAAATTGGATTATCTCATTGATCTGTCTGAAAGCAAACTTGCCAAATCAAGAATCTGGCAGGTTGTTTCACTCTCTAGAAAGTGATGTGTCTGTAGAGCCAACATAATGCAGGAATTCAAGTGCTGGGAAGAATGGGATTCTGTCAGTAGCAACTGAAGTTAAATGTGCTTATGCAGATTGTGAAGTAGCCTTTCTAATCTTTTACACCTGAGACATGTTCTTATAAAAAAAACCCCAACAAACAGATCCCAAAAGGCCAGACAAACAAACGCACTCCACCACCATCCCACAAACCCTCAACCTTCCCTATTTACATTATTCTGCAGTCAAATTGCAGTTGGTAGCAGAGAGTGATCTCTACTTTTTCTTCATGTGTTTTTTTAAACAGGGTGGAAGGATGCCTTTGCAGTTATGACTGCTAAATCTGGAATCATTTTTATACAATGAAGTGCTAGTTCCATCTTGCTTATAAGTACTTTTATCTTGTAGATTTTCCAAATAAATCCATTATTGTATGTCACCTCAGGTAATGCTGATGAGCATCTGTAAAAATTCCATGAGTAAAATACTGCATTAAAAAAGACATTTTATATATACATTGATAATGAATAATATACCATATGCTAACTTCATCATAATAATGATTTTTTAAAATTTTTTTAATATCTAATGCTGGTAACTGGTGCTGAAAAAAGTGCTCTAGGTGGCTAAAATGGAATTAGGGTACTGTGCAAATCTGTGACGCATTTTTTTTGCAAATACACAATTCATGCTGTTTAACTTGCATGGCAAGGGAGTTGGAATGAGATGATCTTTTTGGTCTCTTCCAATTCAAACCATTCTGTGATCCAATATATGTTACATTGTGGTTCCTGAGTTTCTAAAAGCAGGAATTCATAAAGAAAAGAAGTGTTACTTGTGTAGCAAGGTCAAATTAAAGATACATGCAACAGCAGCATTTGCTGTTTTTCTTCTACATCTCAAATTAAATGTAGCACTATATTAATAGGTTTTCCTTCTACCAATTCACTTGTAACTATTTAGAGCCTGGGCTGTCATTTTATGGAGGTGAATTATGCTGGGCTGTATAAGTCACTGTACCGCCAAAAGGAGGGCCTGGGAAAGCAACAGATACCTTCATGGCAGCCCCCTATACACACGTGAACTTTCTTGTTACCTTTTTCGCTGAGCGCATGTTCAGCTCCTATAAAAGAGGGACTAGTTTCCTCATCCCCATTAAAGCCTTACAGGCGACTTCCTCAAAAATTCTCACTGAAGTTTTTTTTATTATCCCATTAGAAATTCGCAGAACTTGGAAATGATCATCCAACTACAAAAAGCCCAAAAGCTTTATCAGCTTCCTGCAAAGCTGAAAATACTGCAGACCAACAAATACTAAAGCTTACCTGTTACAAAGGTTTGTTTTTTTTTTCTTTTCATTAGGGGTGCTGCTGTAGTAATATAAAAATAACACAGTGATAGCAGAATTTCAGTGCTTCAATGAGAGTTTTAGGTATCTTACCAATAATCTTTGCAGCTACTCAATCACCCCTGTAATCTGTAGCAGCTGAATGCGTTGAAGATGATAGTCTGAAAAGTTTTCTTCAGCTGATTTCGTGATGAGAGCTACCATTAGATTTGCTTATTTCTTGATCTTTTCAGTACAGGCTACAGTGAAAATAGTAGCCTGTCGTCTGTTTTTTAGTGTATATGAGATGAAATCAAGTTTTCAGGACCACATCTGTGTTGTCCTAAAAGCAGTGCAGTGCAACCTAACTTGCTGGGTTTTTTTCATAGCATACAAAATACCAAGTCAACTAGTTTCTTATTTTTACTTCAAAGATGAGAGGTGTTAAAAAAATGTTTTTGAAATATATTCCCTTCTCCAGGCGTCTGTTAAAGTGCGTGAATGTACTTTAAATTTGTTTTTATTTATCTGTAGATTTGGCAGTTTTCTTATTTCCTTACTGAAAAAAAGTATATAAAATACCATTTGAGTTCGTATGGGGAGTTCCTTGTTTAGTGACTAGAGAGCTACTTTAGAGACAAGCTGGCTGTAATTAGTTTTGTATTGATGCCCTCCCACAGCATTCCTCAAGCTGTAGTTGGAGTTTTAAGAAAAATTTCTTGACCTTGGGCTTTTTCTTAGGTTATTGTTGCCCCGTCTTTTCCTGCTGCTCACAGTGGTCATATTGCTTGTCAGTCATAGGGAATTTTCAGGTATTTTTTTATCATGGTTTTACAGACATTTCACAGTAGGTACTCTAGAGCTTTACGGGGTCTTTAGAAACACTGAGCCTGACAGGTAAAGATAAAGAGCTTACATGACATGATGTGCTGTGGGAAGCCACTGCAGAGAGGCTTGTTGTGCTGCTGGTACCATGTGCTCTGTATCAGCCCAGCATTCGGAAGAGCTGGTGTGGTGGTGTGCCCAGGTACAGTCCAGATCCAAAGCGAACCACAGGGCTCCAGACTTGCTCCCTTCCTAAGGCAGCTAAATGGAGTTCTGATATTATGAAGCAGACACAGATTCATATCCTAGGTTTGAAAATATTGCATCATTTCATTACAAAATTAATTATGTTTATTAGTGCAGCTAATGCTGGTTTATTTTGCTGCATTTCATAAAGCCTTGGTAGCTTGTGCTTTACTAAATCATATCACATCCTCAATTTTTGAAAATTCCTGCATAAGTGAATTTCTCAAAGAATTAATATTGCTAGTGTTTGAGTTTTTTCTCAGATATTCTAGTTTGTTTTTTCCCTAGCACATGAGAGAGCTATAGAAGGCATTATGAATAGAGGCTGAGCAATGTTTCACAATGAGCAATGTACAATCTGTTAAGTGTTGTCTTATTTGGCTGTGTTATAAGTGATTTGAACTGTGAGGAAGTGAGAAGCTTAGTTCTGCCAGGAAAACCAAAATAATCCTAAGAGGTAGAGAATGGTTTCTGTCCACTCTGAGGAGGGCAAACCTCCATATCAGCCTGGCTATTGATGCTCCATGTAGCAGTGGGTTATGGTCTCCTGTGGGCCTGTGTGATTCTGTGGCCTGAAGATGCAGCTGGTTAGTTGTGGTTCCTTCAGACATTCTGATTCTGGGGGAAAAAAGGGTGTCACTTACACTGCAGCTGCCCTATGGTGTATGAAGGGTGAAACTGAGGGTTTAGGTTGCGTATTCAGTGCAGTAGCAGGAGCACATGCTTAATAAGTCAGGGTCTGTTAGGATAGGATCTGAGCAGTGTGTAGGAAGGAGTGCACTTTCTTATTGGTACAGTAGTCTACCTCGTGGACTCTTCTGCTTTCCAGGAGGGCTCATTAGGGTGAGTTATCTCCAGAATCGTAACTATTAGTTTGTTTTATAGGAAACTCATTGGCTTGCTGTAGAAGAGAGCTTAGGAATGAATAACGCTTATGCAGTGTGAATGTTCAAGGTGACAGATTATTGGAATGATTTAGGAGCTCAGTTATTACTTGACAGGGCAATCGTCTTATTCCTACCTGTTGAGAATATTTTTTAGCAAAAGCTGAGAGACTTCTTTTATGTGGCCGTTTCTGAGTCTTATTGAGGTCCCATGTTTCCGATAGCAGATTGCTAATGAAGAACGGTTTAATTCAGTTATATTATCTTCTTTGCAAGGCATTGCGTGACTGCATGGTTACACTTGTATTAGCTAGTATTACTTGGATTTTAAAAGTTTGAATTTTGTTGAGAAGTTCTGTTTCTTCTGTAGATAACATAGCTTCAACAGTAGGGAAAAATCAGATGACAGAAGAGATTTCTTGGCACAGGATTATAGCAGTTTATGGTTTTGTGTTTGTCTTTGAGGAACTGTCATAAAGGAGCTGTATATGCTGTTTATAAAGAGAGGACAATAAAGGATTTAAGTTTTGTTACTTACCTATTCCAAAAACTAAGTGAAGACATGTAAGCTTAAGAAAACTGTATTTCTGAGAGAATGCAAGATTGAGCAATTTGGTTATCTAGCATTTTGTTGTTAATACCCTGAACACTTCAGTCTTTGGACTTCATGGATTTTAGTCTGCTTTAGTACTGTAGTAATCAAGTTGCTGCACTGCACTACCAGACACTACCATGGTATGTTATATTCAGCCATTATCTGTTAAGAAAATATTCCACTGGTACTCACTTTACAATTCAGCATTTATTTTGTCTGTGCTTAAGAGATCTTACTACATGGGGTTTTTTTCCTCAGAAAATTAGTTTTATCTGTTACAGCTCATGGCATCAGTTTATAAAGTGATGGTTTTAAAGAAATCTAATGTAGTGGAAATTGGTCATTAAATACTGAAGTAAAGGATGCTATAAAGATTTTGGCGGAGAAAATTCTTTTGTCAGAATTTGTTTGAATACTTTTTTAAGGTTTTTTTTACTGCTAGATAGCATTCTTCTGAAAAGTACACCTGATTCTCACCGTTTTGGGTATTGTACAGTTTGTTTGTGTGCCTTTACTAGAAGGAAGTGAGCATGAAAAGTTGCGCTTTGGAACTGTCCAAAGAATTTTGCCCACTTTCTCTATTTGAAAAACTACCAAAGTTATCTTAGCTACTCCTGCATAGTTCTGAGAATGAATGTTGTTCTGCTGTTGTCATTCAGCATGTATTATAGGTGTGTTTATGCCATCTCTGCATGTTTATTTCAGTGCAATGCGTGTATTGTTGTCCAAGTTACCACGACCATGGATTGTTGACGAGAAGAAAGATGATGGTTACACTGCCTTGCATCTGGCAGCTCTCAATAATCATGTGGAAGTGGCTGAACTTTTGGTGCATCAGGTAGGACTCTTTTTCTCAGGAGGATTTAAATGTCAAGCTTTGGTTAACCACCTGATGTGAAAGTAGTTTGGTCCTTTATGCCTGCAGCCGCAATGCAGAAGCAGTGGAGCAGGGAAGGACATGTGTTGAGCTCTAAAGGTCAGACTTGCCTTTGAGATCAATACAATGGCCTAATGGTGCAGAGGGACTGAAAAACTTGAGACGTCATTTCATTCAACAGATTAACATCTGTACAGTGAATAATTGAAGAATTTAATCACTTCTGTTCTCAAATCCCCTAGCCAAGAATCATATTCAGGGTCATATTCAGTGCCCTAATGGGCTGTCTTGCCTGTAGATGAATTGCTGGGATGATAACACTCTTAATACTTTCAATATCTTTTAGGGCAATGCTAACCTGGATATCCAGAATGTTAACCAGCAGACTGCTCTGCACCTTGCTGTTGAACGACAGCATACACAAATTGTTAGGGTAAGTATCTTATTTGCAATAAGCCATATGATTAATGGTACTTGACTAAAGCCCATGACAGCTGTTAAGACATGGATACTTCATGAACATTTAAAAAAATTTTTGACAGCATGTAGCCATTGCATGTTTGTATAGTGCATTTTGTTTAATTCAGAAACCTGCCAACTTGCACAGAAGGTCAATTGGCAATATGAATGACACTTCAAGAATGCTTAGTTTTTGTACGTGAACATTATGGTTTCCTATATGTGATTGCCAGTTCCGGCATCCCTCCTTGTTGGGTAAGGAAGAATGTGTTCCACTGTTACTTGTCTGACTCTTGTGGTGCTGTAATGGGACCTTCAAATAGCATTTTTGATGCCTCTTGGTGTGTGAGCAATTATTCTTGCTTACAGCTTTTTCAAATGGTAGCTAAACGAAACATCTTTCTATGATCGTAACTACTTTTCTGCCTGAGTGTTTAACATTCCCTGTTCTTAGCTTGGGAGAGCTATAAGCAGTAACAGTAGTACCTTATTGGTGAAAGGAATGCTATCCTGTTTTTTTGCTTGCATGATTGTGAAAATTAATACTTTAACTTCACAAAATTTTGCTACCAGCACAGAAAGTGGGAGTCTGGTACAGCTTGCCCTTTTCTGGCCTGTGTGCACTGTCTGTACAGGACCAATGTGACTTAGTGCTTGCCTTGCTAGGGTGGGCTTCTGAGGCTCAGAGAGAGCACTCACTGCTGTAGAAGATATTCCCTTTGAGTGGATACATCAGTCTGGCCTTGGCCCTTGTGTAATTTCTTTTGCCTTTGCAGGGAGAGTAATCTTACAGGAAAAACTGTCTCTTATTCAGGCCTACAGGGAGTTGTCCCCCCTCTGCAGACCTGTATCTGCAGTTCTCTTTAGTGTTATTTTGCCATACGGCTTCTCTCTCTGCAAGGGCTGATGCGTGTGATCCCATTACAGTGAAACATGTGATATGGCCCTATATCTGGAAGTGCTTGCTACCAAAAGAATGGTTTCCTAGAGTCAGTGTCACTTGCATCCTGCAAGCTGTTTGGCAGCTGTATTTGGTGAACCCTTGTGCCCTTTTGGAACTGATACAGCACCTGGGAATACAATATTAATGTAGCAGATGAGCAGGAAGGTAGGCATGTAGAACTGGTATGTGTATTGGACTTAAATGCTTATGTCTGAGAATGTTTAAGTGAATGACCCTGTAGAACTATCCATACTTCAGAGCTCGATTAACTCTGAGAAGTCCTAAAATAGCTCATGCAGCCTTGCAAAGAACATGTTGGCTCCATGTTTCAAAATTAATTCCTATTGGATACCTTCCAGGGCTGGGTTTGTATTCTCAGGCATCTATGGAATAGTGGTCAAAGGTAGCAGGCTTCTTTTAAAAGCCCTGGTGCCATGACAAAGGGTAGTGGTTTGTCTTTTTTTAACATAATTTTTTCTTTCTTTCTTTCTTTCTTTTTTGGTTTTTTTTTCTTTAACTTCTGCAAAGACTTTGAATTTATGTGATAGTCAAGGATTCCAGGCCACTCTGAAAAGAGCTCAGTTACAGAATTTCTTGCAGTAGAAACTAAGCAGTAAAGAGCTAGTGTCAGACATAAGATATGAATATGAGGAAGAAATTGTGCCAGAGTAAATCCATTTGGAGAGTGCAAGAAGTTGGAAGGAGACTGTTTCAAATATTAGCTGGTTTTCTTGGTTTCACTTGTGGAGAGAAAGGTTGGGGAAAATGGTCGACTGCAAATAATTGCAGGCATATAGTTCCTTGAAAATCAGGTGCTGAATTCCTTTTAAGCTGTTTTCATTTTAGCCTTTTCTAAAGTCTGAAAGTCTTTGGTTCTGACATCCCTACAAGCATGCAGGAGGAGGAGATGCCCCCTTCATGTATTCCTGTTTCTAGACTATGCCTTTTGTCTCTATTGCTATTCCCAGTTTTGCAGAGTATCAAAAGCTCAAAACCAAAGTTAAAACCTCAACTGCTGTCTGCAGGTGTCTGAATAGGGACAGCAATAGGGTTTAATTTTTAGGGGCAATTTTTATGTATTTGTCAGCATGTGTTGATTCGTTTTGTTTAACAGCATATTTGAGTAAGTGCTGGTGCACTGAATTATGGAAGGGCTGTATTCAAAGGCAATAGGAATAGGAGGGCCTGTGCAGCCTTATGCTTGCTTTTGTGTCATGTGACCAGGAACATGTGTCTAAAATTAGCCTTAGAGACAAGTCTTACAGTTCATTACTTTCCAAAGTGTTCTGAGATAGTTTTTAAGAGTGTCTTTCAGTTTTCTGTCTTCTGCTGAATCAGGGTAAACCTAAGTATGAGCCGAACTACATTGCTAATGGGAGAACACTAAATTAAGTTGTAAAGTTTAGCATGGTGTGAAAGTAGTGTTTTTTGAGGTATTTGAAACCTAATAGTAAAGAATAGATACATATCTAAAGTATTGCCCACTTGTTCTGTTTCTGATAGATTGCTGTAATATGCTACGCTACATGGTTTGTAGACTGTCTTGAAAGAATTAAAGCCTCAGAAAGTAGAAACAATTCTTTAAAAATACTTTTTTTGTAATACTCAGAGCACAGGCCAGCATTAGGATTATGATGAAATAAGCTTGATACTTGAAACAGATAAATGCTTCAGTTGAAGGCTGAGCTTCAGATATGGGAAATAAATTTAAATAAACTCAACTGTGAATTGTAGCAAGTAACCCTTTTGGACATCCTAAAGCATCCTAAACCATAGTTTCCTGAAATTAGTTTTAAAAGGAATAAATTGTATTTCTTTGTTTTAATTTGGGTTCTCTCTCTTTTCAGCTCTTGGTCCGTGCAGGTGCAAAGCTGGATATTCAGGATAAAGATGGGGATACTCCCCTGCATGAAGCCCTGAGACACCATACCCTGTCACAGCTCCGCCAACTCCAAGACATGCAAGACGTGGGCAAGGTAGATACTGCTTGGGAGCCATCAAAAAACACAGTAAATCACATTTATTTATTTATTCCTTTTTTTTCCCCTGTGTATTTGTTTCTTTATTTTGTCTAGTTCTGTACTGTTGAACTGGTTTTTGGCAACATCAGTTTATGTAGACATTCTGCATTAAACTGCAGTGGAGGCAGAAATCACATTGTTGTATGTGGCTTTTCACACATAGTCATTATCATTGTTAGAGAAAAATAGGGTTATTTGCTTAAAAAATGTTTCTACAAATATCTCTTCCATAACAAACATGTATAGCTGCCAAAATCAAAAATAGCTTTTTAGGAAAAAGAAATGAACAGTATTACAGTACAGAATAAGACTGAAATAGTTTTCTGTGATTCAGCGTCATGAATGTCTTTATAGCTTTAATTGTTTAGTTGCTTCTACAACTTTCTAAAAGTATATTCTGTTAGAACAAGGTCTTCTTAATTTTTTATGTTTATTTTTGTATATCTTACTGACACAGTTCATTTCAGAAACTGTTCTGTAGTAAGGAAATAGTCAAAGAAACTCTAGGTAATAAAGTTAGTAATGTTTTATTGAGAAAACAAATGTTTAAAACCCCAAAAAGCTGCATGAACCCCATATGCAAAGGTGAAGTTTGTAGTTTACCTGGGAGGCAAAGGAGAAATTAAACTGGAGCAATTTGGATTGAGAAAAACAGAAAAAATTTTCTTGAGATATTAAAGTGCACAACATAATGTAGATCAGATCTGCTGAATCATTAGTTACCAGTGTAATAACATTTTTTTCTGATTTTAACTGAAGGTGGTGTTTTTGCATTTCATTAAGATAATACAAATGTGCCAAGTTAATTAAAAAGCCTTTGTTCAAAATAATTCTCCTGTACAACAAATGTTTTTCAAACTGATTACTTAATCTCACTGAAATACACTGGAATGAGCTTTGAAAGATATTTAAAATGACTGGTATGTGTAAGAATATGCTTGAGTGCTTTTAAATGAGGGGAGGAAAGCAATTACAGCTCCCATGTTTCCATGATCTATGGACTCTATGAGATGTGCCCAGAGTACTTTGTGTACGTGAATTTAATTGTGAAAGGAATGAATGGGACATGAATGCTTTTTCTCAGATTCAGCATTTCATAAATTAGTTTCTCTGTTGCCCAATCTTACTAGTGGCATCCACAGTGAATGAACTAGAGTTGTTGCGTTTTCTGTTTTCTAACAAGGTTTTGGTTTTTTCCCAGCACATTTTTAAATATCACCCTTAGGGGAATTTTATGTTTTAGAGAATTGAGTTGTGTTTCTAGTTTCATTTGAGAAGTATCTGTGGTTTAAACCAAAAGTGGTTTTTGGGTTTTGGTGAGGTTTTTTGTTTGGTTGTTTGGTGATTGTTGTTGTTTTTCTATTAAAGTGATAAGAAAAAAGGTAGGGGAAAGATACCACATGAAACAAAGAAAAAAATCCCATCTTGATTGTGTCTCAGATCACCTAAAAATGTTTTAATGTTTAAAAAAAAATCATGATCAGCCACTACCTTCTGTATTTGCTCGATCAAACTACTGGTAATTTTTTTGCACTTGTTTAGCTGCAGAGAAAATTTTCCCCTTAACTAAAAGATTTGGGAGGCTTAAGGGGCACGGAGAAGATACATGCACTCACAGAAGAGGTGAAAACTTGCTTGTTTTAATTTTATGTGGCAACATGAGATGTCATAGAAATGTAAAACATGGAATAAGGCCTAGCTAAAATATATCTGAAAACTCTTCAAGATGGTCAAAGTATCTTGAAAATGTTTTGTGAAAAACAGTAAATGAGAACAATGCTTGTACCTATTTACCTTTATTAAGTAAAGGTACTGTAAAAATTCTATAAACTAGGTTTGACCACTAAGCAGTTTTAAATATTAAGCGACTTTTTGCCCAAAACTGGATCAAAGACAGGATCTAAGCTGTGAAAATATGTGCAGGCATCTGGACCTTTAAAGCTATCCAAGGTCTCATCAGTAATTTGCCTTGTGCAGAATTACAAATACAGATCATGGATAATAGAGGATAAATGGGATTAATACTTCAGTCTGTGAACCAGTAAGACTTTTTTTTTGTAAAGATGATAAATTGAGAGTTTGTTTTGGGAGGTTTTTTTATTATTATTTATTAATTGTTTTAAGGGTTGGGAAACATGTCAGATTTCATTAATCTGTGTGATAGCAAATCACCTATGTAAATATTTAGTACTTTAGAGGTCATTTTTGCTTGGCTAGATTTTAATTAACTTTGGACTGCTGTCTTAAAGACTCCAACCTACTAAGACCTGTAGGGTGCCTCTTTGTAGTATAGTATTTCAGCAAATAATTATTTCTACTTTTGTTTCAGTTGAATAAACTGAAAAAGAAAAATTTCACTTGCAGGATTTTAATTTTTTTTCATATTTGATACAGTTGGTTGGACAGCAACTTCATTGAAATTCTGCAGGTTGTTACTTTTTACCTTGGCCACTGTTTAAAATAAAAACCAATGTGTTTTACTGATGTCATGAGCTTACTTTGTAAGTGGAAATATAGGGAACGAAATCTTCAACATTGATCTTTTTTTTAAGTAGTTCCTTCTGAATGCCAACCTTAAGCCTCTTGGAACAGGCTCCCCAGGGAAGTGGTCACTGTACTAAACCTGCCGGAGTTTGAGAAGTGTTTGGACAACACTCTCAGTCTTGTGATGTGATTCTTGGGGTTGTCTTGTGCAGGGCTAGGAGTTGGACTTCGATGATCTTTGTGGGTCCTTTCCAATACAGGATATTCTATGTTATACCTGAACCAATTTTTGTCAGATTTCTTCAGCTGATTTTTTGATAGACTATTGAAAATGCATGCAGTAAACAAACTTCATAGTACACAAAGCTGAGTTTATAGGTACCATGCTGAAAAACATTTCTGTGCTCAAGCGCTATAAGCAGTGAACCCCATTTCTTCAAACAATTTTGAATTTTCCCATCCAGTACATTGTGGTCATTATACAGCTGGGAGGAGGAGAAATTTTATGCAGTGCAGTACCCACCACCACAAAAAAAAATCATTTGAGTTCTTTACTACAGATGCAGTGTTTCTTGGTCTAGGGTACTTTTTATCCTAAATAAATGTATTGTTCGCGGGCTCATTTAGTGCAATGTATTTTGATATAGGTGTCTTTCAGACCCTTAAAATGCTTTTAAGTGATGCCACCACCTAAATCCTACCTTAAAAGAAAGAAACCCCTAATGGAAGGTGTTTGGCTTCCAAGGTAGCTCAGTAGTTCCAATTACTTAGATGATATTTATACAACTTGTGTGGATTACACTGAGGTGTCTCCCTCACAGGTGCATTAGCTGGGACTGGCCTGTGTGGATGTGTTTCAGGGCTGGCCCCCTCTAGAAGAGGCTTGCTGTAGCCCTACTGGGCGCTAAGACATAATGGATGGGGCTGAGTTTTTTTGTTCATGGATGTGTTTTTGGCTGGTTCTCATTTTGAGTGCCTGAAAAGTTTTGGGCTTCCTGAGAAGTGTCATGGGGTACAATATTGTCCTGCTGTTTTCAAATAGTATGGCATGCAGAGGCATTTTAGGACCTGAGGTTTTCTTGACTAGTGTTGATGGCTGTTCCATGGTGAGTGCTCTGCCAGTCTCAGAGCAAATCAGTTTCACTGGGTGTTGTGCTACTTTAGCTGGATTATTGATGTGGTTCAAAGCACTTGGAGTGAAGCTGATGCTGTAATTGAACTGCATAAAAATCACCTGAACTTATAAACAAAAATTTTCTGTGATCTGAACACCACAAAGCAATGCGTTCTCCATAACTTACTGATTTTCCTGGTATGAAGTCTTTAGAGCTGTACTGTTGTTTACTTAGTCATAAGGAAGAATGCAGGATGAGCATCTGTAAATTCATAAAGTGACCTTCAAGTGTCTTGTAGCACCTCTGTGATATGTATTGATATAAGAACTAATTAAAAAGAATAAACATACAGACAAGGGGCTTAAAAAATCTACTTCCCTAGGAAACTGGCTGGCCATATGATGAGAAGGATAACCTTGCTTTTATCAAGGCAGGGTAAAGACTTCTCGTACAAAGTTCACACGCGGCAAGAAATGGACCCAAAACAAGCCTTTTTCTTCACAAGTCACCTCTGAGGGATGGGATAACTAACTAGAGGGATTTTGAAAATTGTTTTCTTCATAGTTCAGACTTCAAGGTATGCAGCCTTTAGGGCTGCCGGTATAGCTATCTGGTATTTAAATTTATTCCTGTATGCTATTGTGTCTAAAATAGCACATCTAGTCCTCTAAATATTAAATGGTTGTTAATCCAGCCGAAACTACTGCATTTTTAAGGGAGCTTTTAGAAGACCAGCTGCCAGGACAGGTGGTGCAAAATGAAACATGACATCAAAAGGTGTACATCAGTCAGTTGGGCACCTAAATAATGGGAAAGAAGTCCATACAAAATCCTGCCTCTATCCTAGCATAGCTGCCTTTGTAATTCCAGAATTCAGCACTTAAACATCCTTGAATTGAAGCTTTCTGAGCTGTGCCAAAGCTGTTCCTTTGAATGTAGTGCAGTGTAGTTTCCTGAGGGATTCTTAGTGGTGCCAGCCGTTTCCTGTTTTGTGCAGTGTGTGTTATACTTAATGCATTTTATCTGATTAAGCTTTAATACAAAAAGATATTGGGAGCAGGCCCAGAATGCTCTGGAGCAGGTGAATCCTCTCCTTGCTAAGCTATGGTAGTGAGCCTTCTCTCTCTCTGGCTGGCCCTGTGCCTAATAGGTACAGTAATACAAAAATGCAGCAGTAGCTGTAAAAGGGCAAAGCAACATGACATGATTAGGACAGGAGGGACAGTGTACGAGTTTAAATCCATCCAGGCCAAGAAAGCAACTGAATTTGAGTCTTTCTTGGGCAGGTACTTTATTCACTAGACTAAAAGTAGGTGTGCATTCATTTCTCTGCTCAGCTGTGTTTTGAGTCCAAGTGTGATGGTGTTGGCAGCAGCATTTTGTCTGAACTCAGCAAGTTCAGTGTACTGGAGTGTGTTCTGAATATACACACCGGAACTTCATGCTGTGCAGTGCTTACACAGTAGGATAGCCACTGCACATGTGAGTATGGGTGTGCAGGATGCTTCAATAGTCAAACTATTCCTTGCGGAATTTTTATTGCTTGCTGAATTTTAGTTCCTTAACGTTGAATATAGCTGACTCAAAACTGAGCAATTGTAGTTGTTTTAATTCTAGAGATGCTTCCTTGAGTTTACAGATTTATACATATATGTGTGTCTGTGCATGTCAAGTAGTTTTCCTTTTAGCCAAGCGATTCTTAACTGTTGAGAGAGTCTTTCAAGTTGCTAACATACTTGTTTTCTTTCAGTTAATAATGGGACTTGGCACTCAAGGAGCAGAGAAGAAGAGTGCAGCATCTATTGCCTGCTTCCTGGCAGCCAACGGAGCTGACCTCAGCATTCGTAACAAGAAGGGTCAGTCTCCTCTCGATCTCTGCCCCGATCCTAGTCTCTGCAAAGCACTGGCTAAATGTCACAAAGAAAAAGTCAGGTTTGTATAGTCATAAAATACATAGGTTCCAGATACCTGCTTTCTGTAGATTAACTGAGTTATTTAAAGCATTGTGCCTTTATTAGCATAGCATTAAACATGCAAGCTTTTCTTTTTGGGTTTTTTTTTTTTTGTACTTTCAAGCAGTTCTTGATTTTCTGTGGTACATTGAATGCTATTTACAAACACATTAGTTGAAACTTACCCTAGTCTTACAGGAATCTCATGCACGTTAATTTGGGAAGGGGAGAATGGGAAAGTGACAGTCTGCAGGTGGAAGTTGGTAGAACTTCAGAAATGGATAGGGAGGAAGTCACTGGAAGTATAATTAAGCATTGAAACAGGTTGGCCTAGGAAGTTGTGAAATCTCTGTTCACAGAAGTTTTAAAGACAGAAATGGGCAAAGCCCAGTATAACCTTGTATGAATTTAGTGTTGATGCTTTGAGCAGTACCTGTGACTGTACCTGTCAACGTGAATGATTGTATGATTCTGTAAAAGAGGGTGAAGGGGTGGGCCTGATGTCTTTAGGAATTATGATTTCAGGGAAATGTCATGTTACCAGGTGCATGCAGTATGAGATCGTTCAGCTTGTCCTAGTTGTGTACCCCCCATGATGCCTTAAATTATTCTCATCCTTAATTCCTGTATTGAAGTCAAAACGATGCTTTCAAAATATCCCAAAGAGAGGCTGTTTTTATTGATGTTGCCCTGGTAAGGAATAAGGTGCTTATTGTCTTTCAGAGTCTTTCTGTCTGTGTCCATCTGTCTCACCCTTGGCTGTCCCCGTTCGCGCCCCTTGCGGGCTGGTGAGGGCTGCGGGAGCGGCGCCCTCTGCCGGGAGCGCAGGGGCACGGCGCTCCACCTGAGCTCGGCCCCAGCCTGGCGCTGCCGCTTGCTGGGCACTGGAAACATGCTCAGGGTTAAGGTGGTCAGCTGTGCGCTTCTGAATCCACAGGCACGTCTCTGTTAGTAAATGAGACTCTTAGGATGAGAGGGACGGGCTTTTTACAGCTTTTTACATACATGCTTATGGCATGATGTTCTGACTCGTGTGTCCTGTTTCTGTACAATGTCTTATCTGAGTGCGTGACCTTGTACTCCGGTGCCAACTGTTCTTTTGGGAAAAGTTCAGATTGCTTATGATGATACAGTGATGCCCAAATGCATAGGAGTATATAAACAGCCAATTGATACTAATTTTGAATTAAGATTTTTGGGTTTTTTTAGTTCTTAAAAGTTTGACTGCAAGGTTTCTTTGTAGTGGTCAGGTTGGTTCTCGAAGTCCATCTATGATCAACAATGATTCTGAAACCTTAGAAGAATGTATGGTCTGTTCAGACATGAAGAGAGACACTCTGTTTGGCCCATGTGGACACATTGCCACGTGTTCTCTGTGCTCACCACGGGTGAAAAAATGCCTCATCTGTAAAGAACAAGTTCAGTCTAGGACAAAGGTAAAAACCCTCAGAGTTTTTTTATTCTCTTTCTTTTTAATGGAAAAGTGGAAAAAAAGGTTGGTAGTTTGCCTTACACGTCTCACTGGATGGAATTAATTTTACATCGTAATGATACCTAGTCCCAACATTGTACATTGCTCTTTTGTGTTTGCCTGTAGCTCTCCCTGTCTTGTAATGTCTTTATTGTTGAGGTCCTCAGAGTTCCTAATACAGTCACCTGGGATACTTGATTAAAATAGATTATTTTCCCTGCCATGGTATTTTTTTCTTGATATTAAGGTAAATTGCTGCCTTTTCTGAAGTATAATTTCCCTCAGTAATACTCAATTCTTCTGAGTTCTTCTATTCTTTAGGGCTGCTTAAAAGATGATTTGCCTGTAAACTGAGTTAATTAATATGTGCTTGTTTTGAAGTAAATATTTACTTTCAGCTTTCACCTTCTCTTTCTTTGGAATTGTGAATTTCCTTATGCTATCTTCTTTCTTCAGAGTATCAACCAGTTGAGCCCTGTTTTGGAGACCTAGTCTCAGTAAGGTCCTCAGGTTTCTCAAATAGTTGCTCTCAAGTATTTGTGTCTATATTGGGTTCATCTCCCTTGTTTTTCCCTCTGAGTCTTTTATTCCCTGTAACCACCAAGTTTTGTCCTGTTGCTTTTTAGGTGTTAAAAAAAAAAAAAAGTCGTGTTCCACCCACAGTTTTTGTTTGTTTGCTTTTGGGTTTTTTGTGAGTTTTTTTTTCATTGGTTAGGGTTTTTGTTGGGTTTTTTGGTGGTATGTTTCTTTTTTAAACCTAACTCTATGTTTTAAAGTTTTTTCCAAACATTTGAGTAGTCTTCTTCTGTGGATTTTTTTCTCTACTTCAGAGTAAAGACAAAAGTTGTAAATATAAATTGGTGCTGGTTTTACTGTTCAGTCTCCTTATTTCATATACCATTCACTATTCTGCACTGCATATTTTCAAAATCCAAATGTCAGTATAGTGGGAGCTCTTTTTCTCTAGACTGTCTTTATAGTTATTGAAAGGGTTCTGCCACTGGGTGATTCAGAGTGGCAAAGTAAGGCTTCTACCTCTATTCATCTATCGAAAGAAGCTAATCTATGGAAATCAGCTTTCCCAGGTGAAAGCTGACTTTTGTGATTAACCTTCCTTTGGTTTCTTTTGCAGAATTACATGGAGAGGGTAGAATATTGGTCAATACTTCTCTTACACTTTTCTATGTGAAAGTTTATTGTAATATCCATAAGGTTAAGAAATTAATGAATCAGGGCAATAGGTCTGTGAACTGGAAGAGGTGGTCCAGGCCAGTAGGAATGGAGTACATGATGTCTGTGGTCATACTATGTATGCCCCATCCCTGAAAGTGTTCAAGGCCAGGTTGGATGGGGCTCTGAGCAACCTGCTCTAATGGAAGGTCTCCCTGTCTGTGGCAGGGGGGTGGAAACCACGTGATTTTTAAGGTCCCTTTCAACCCAGGCCATTCTATGATTCTGTGGTATGTACAGGTCATCATGTTAAAGAGCTAGAGAAACCCTAACCCTGAATGTTAAAGCATTTCTATAAAGGTACCTTATAAATGACTTTCATAGGATCATAGAATGGTTTGGGTTGGAAGGAACCTTTAGTTAATAGTCATGTAACTAACATCTAACACCCTGCAATGAGCAGAGACATCTTCACCTAGATTAGGTTACTCAGAGCCCCATCCAACCTGACCTTGAATGTTTCTGGGTACAGGGTATCTCCCACCTCTCTGGGCAGTCTGTTCCAGTCTTTCACCACTCTAATTATAGAATATTTCTTTCTTATATCTAGTCCAAATCAACTCTTTCTTAGCTTAAAACGTTTACCTCTTGTCCTACTGCAACAGGCCCTGCTAAAAAGTTTGTCCCTATCTTTCTTATAAGCCCCCTTTAAGCACAGAAAGGCTGCAGTAATGTCTCCCCAGAGACCTCTCTTCTCCAAGCTGAACAATGCCAATTTAAGTATATATGATGGAACAAAGAATGAGAAAAAAATAAAGAAAAAGAAATGTATACTGTCCTAACTCTTTCTGTGTCTGTCAGTATATTGAATGTGAAAAAATTGCCAGAAAAGATCTCCTCTTAGCAGTTAGGGTGACAGGTTACATTTTGAGGTAGCGAATTAGTTAAAAAACACCACTAGGTAGTTTCTTGAAGTCCACATGCCTTGCAAATTAATGTAGAGAGCAGGAGATAAACTTTTCTCATTTATGTGCTTGTTGTTCTCTGCAGATTGAAGAATGTGTAGTATGTTCAGACAAAAAGGCAGCAGTGCTTTTCCAGCCTTGTGGTCATATGTGTGCCTGTGAGAGTAAGTAACTTGACAGAATCTCTATTTGAAGTAATTGTGAAATATAGCATTTTCAATTGGATTGCAATAAGCTCATTAGTAGTCTAATTTCAGTCCAATTTACTTGATACTTTGGTGTGATAATCAGAATTTTGACGTTATTTAGCATGCTGGTAATAGTTGGAGGACAGATTTTCAAAAATTAAGGAAGCAAATGCTCTTCCATCTGAATTACTTATTACAGAAGGCCACTCTATATCATTAAAACATCATAAGTTATTAGAATTAATTTTGTTGCTTTATTCTAGCTTTTTTGGGAGCATTCAGATGTGCAAATGGTGTTTTAAAAGAATATTGTAAATAAATATTTAGTATGTTTGGTTACTCATCTACAGATTTCCACAACAGCTGTGTTTATCCCTAAAAGAATATTATCTATCTTTGCAAAAAGCACCAGTTGTGTTCCACTTTGAGTTATCCTGTGTAGGAAATAAAATACATAGGAGATCACCAGAAATGTTTTGGTTTTGATAATATGTGGATGAGAATGCAGTCATCACCTTGTCTCCAGGCATTTCAGGGGTCTGTTGAAAGGTAATTTGCCTGGAGAAGAGCAGTCTGTATCGATGAGAACCTACACAAGAGGGAGGGTCATCATTCCCATGAGTAACTGCTTACTTGGTCTTGCTATAGAAGTCTGGTTTCTTCCCCTGTTCTGACTGAGGCAGCAGGCATAGAATCACTGGTGTAGTTATCCGAATCTGGCCTCTTTTGCTGTCTGTAGTTGAAAGATGATGAGAGAAGTTTTCTTGATTCGTTTCCCAGGAAATAGGACAACAAAAAGATTGATTGTTGTGGTGAAGGATTTCAGCAGTGTAATGCACATGAACAAGTCTAAGCCGTAACAAGGACAGAAAAAGGTTTAAGGTTGCAGGTGATGTCTTTCATAATTTTTTTCCTGGACATCTTGTTCAAGCAGAATGAGAGAGAATCTTCAAATTTGTGTAGTTTATAGGACCCGTTCTATTAATTCATAGTAACCTTTCAGCATTTGAGACATAATAATTTGCCTTTTGTAGAATTACAGCCTCCTTTCTAAGATTATATCAGAAGATGTATGTTTACTCTTAAGGGTAAGGAACCTCACCTCTTTGCCGCTGGAGAATTAGGACAGTTACTGAGATCCTCTGTTCTAAAGGAAAAAAGCAGGTAGTCAAGACAGTCTTGAAAATTCTGATCTCAAATATGTGTAATTTTACTTTTTAACTTACATGATTCTTGTGGAATAGACATCCATTTGGAGAAAGAGGAACCTGTTGTTTGCCTGAAATACTTTAAAAGGAGATAAAGAGAATAGATTCTTTGAATCCCAAACAGGACGTTGTTTATATGCGTGATTTGCAGAAAGACATGTGAAGATGAACTCAAGTAGTTACTTGTATTATAAGCATCCGTTCAGTCATTGCTTTATAGTTACTGTGATAAGACAAGCTCATGTATAGAAAAGCAGGAAAATGAAGTAGCAGGATTCAGAGTTGACTTCTTTTTCTGTCCTCTCAGATTGTGCAAGCTTGATGAAGAAGTGTGTACAGTGTCGGGCAGTGGTTGAGCGAAGAGTGCCTTTCATAATGTGCTGCGGAGGGAAAGGTACAGAAGATACCACTGATGATATTTGTGAGTGACTCCAAAGCCCATACTCTTTCACATTCCTCCACCAACTTCTTGTTTTCATTCTTTTAAATGGCCTAAATATTTTCTCACCTTTCTAAAGAGAAGTCATATAAAAAGAGTGTCCATTTGCTGTTTACACTACTTTCTACAGTGATAGCAGCAGATTAGGTAATAACACCGGTCATTATGGTGTTGCTTCCAGCATTCAGAGTAGAAGCTCAAACACGTGTGATAACTTGGCCACTTAGTAATGTCCTATGAAGGAAAAGCTGAAGATGGTTTGTAATTGTGCAAATAAGCAAAAAAAGTTCTGATTTTTTTTACTTTTGGAACTCTGAAGGAATGTTAAATATTTTGCATCTATGTACAAGCAACTTTGCTGACAGAATGTTCAGTTTTACATCTCCTGCTTTGATGAGTTTTGAAACTTCTTGTGACTTCTTTGCATAATCTCTGTGAATTATTGGCATTTACTCTGTGTGTGTATATGTGGTATGCAGTATTTCGGTTGAGTTTATGGGAGTCGGAATATTAGTTCATTCTTGTCATAATGTTCTGAAATAGATAAATAATAAGTGTAATCAGTAAAATCAGATTTTCAGTATACTGGAAATTTTAAATACTTTACAATTTTTCTGTTTCATATAGTAACATTGCTTCCCAGATCAATCAAATATAGGAATGTTAATCTCAGCTTGTTCCAAGTCTGAACAAACTACTTTCAAGACACTTGCCCAGTTTTGAACACCAGATAGAATCATCTGTGTAGATAAGTCATTTCAGTGTAAAAGGATTTGGCTTTTTTTTTTTTTTTTTAAAACATGTGCAAAAAAAAATTTACTTGAGGAACTTTACTGGCAAATAAGAACTCCAAGAACATTAAGGGACTACAAGTATCATTATTGTGGAAATATTTGTCAAAGAAGGGTTGCCACTGAACTCAGAGAAATTATTTATTGATTGAGCTGCAGTGATAATGTAATGAATTTAATGAGATTATCAAAGATGTTTCACTAACATTATTTCAGATAATTGAAAAATTGTAGTTATGACACTGGAAATAATTATTTCTGTTTCATTAGATTGCTACATAGTCATGTATCTTTATATTCTTTACATTACAGCAAGTGGAAACATTCCAGTTTTGCAGAAAGACAAAGACAATACTAATGTCAATGCAGATGTACAGAAGCTGCAGCAACAGTTACAAGATATCAAGGAACAGGTAAAAATGCTGAATAAAAATGTTATGGACCGCTAAACTAATTGAAAAAGCCAATGCATCCTTTGTTATTTAAAGTAAAATTATATGTTAAAGTGCATCAGCTCTTAAATTTTAGTTAAATGACCCATGTTGGGCTTTTTTGGTTTTGTTTTGTTTCGGGTTTTTTTGTGTGATGTGGTTTGTGTGTCCTCTATGTACAGGGTTAAAAGCGAACAAAAAAATCAAGTGGTCAGGTGTGATAATCCATCTGTTAGAGCATCTGTGTTGGTGTGACTAAAAAAGAGTGCTCTGTCCAGTCAGTGTATTCTCTGCCTGTTTAGCTGACCTGAGTGTGTAGGTGCAGCAGAAGCTGTTCTCACAGAACAGTGATAAAAGTAGATTTTCTTCACGGTTCTTTTTCTATCTGAATCTTTACTTGTTTGTTCATTAACTGCCTTTGAACAGTGGCTGGCAGTTACCTGTCGTATCAAGGGTATAGTTCGCATAATCTTCAAAAGACTGTGTGGTTGCAAAGTTAAACTTTGAAAGTTCTATACATATAATTTGAATATTTGGAATTTAAATATGAAGATTTGCCATCTGTCATTATGTATAATGTTTGCATAAGGAAATTTATACAGATTAACTAGAGATTGTATTGATTATTCATTGATGAAGTTACATGCAGATCAGAAACCTGCTTAAAAAGAAAAAAGGTTACCTATTTAAATTTGTTACATCTCTAAGTCTAGTTCCGTTAGAAGTGCTTAAGTAGATGTCTACATGCATGACTTTGCTGTGTTAAATTACTGAATGGTTTCATTGCTCTTCCATCTGAAAGAAAACTTGATTTTTAGATTTTTCAGAAGTAAAGGAGCTGGGGTATCTGATTATAGATGAATTTATTCTCTCAGAACACTAATAAATGTGATTTTTGGCTTCCCTATGTATAACAAAATTGGAAGAAACTTGTCATAGATATAGGAAACAGGGGTGTTCTAACTTGCCTTTTCCTCTTGTAGGCTTACACCAGTCAGTAATACTTCATTGATGGCAGCATCACATCTAGTCCTGATAGCTGTGGCTTTCAGCTGTTCATGCATGTGAAAGCTAAGGCTAAAGGATTTAGTTTGCCGGGTTTAGGGCCTTATGTCTAAATGCCTTAAATCTGGGAGCTGGTATGCTCAGTGGAATGTCTGTGAAGAGCTGTTCTTGTCATATGCTGACTGGGACAGCATCACAGTAATAGAAATTCAAAACAAATTCATGTGTAGTTTTTGTCTGTAAAAGAACATGCAGATTGAAAATTGTCATTTGAAAAATGCATGTCTGACTTAACTGTAACATCTGGAGTTTCTAGATAGCTCTGATGTCTTACATCTACTAGTTGGTTTCTGCTTAACTTTTTTCCAGTTACTTTAGAAGTTCATGAAAGATTGGAGTTCTCTTTGGGTATGCCGATACTCTTATGTATAGGCAGATGAAAAGGAAACTCTTACAGTTTTTCTTCTTGATCAGATATCATCTAGGGGTTTTTTCAGTTTTCCTTAGGTGCTCTTTTATTCTGTACAATTTTGTTTTACCTTTGGGGTTTGCTAGCCAGAAGCCAGATTTGTTCAATACCTCTGACTAGAAAGAGGTGGTTCTGGTCATTCTTGTGTGTATCTTGACTTGAGGCTCTTCTGTCTTTTCCTTAGTGTCTTTTCTGCTTAGAAGTTGTATATCATACTTGTCAGTAGCAAGTTGGATTTGATAAAAATTCATCATGTCACTTTTAAAATTTGTCCTTGAAGTGACGCACAGCAGTCCTCTCTAATTACGTGTTCTTTTGATTTATGCTGTAATAGTTCAGTCTTCATGTTAAATTGGTATTTTTCTACTTAAAATTAATTTGTTCTCTTTCAGCAGGTATAATCCTTTGTTTCAACTCATACCTTCAATGATAATCTGTTAGTGCAGCAAGCTTTTAAAACCATTTCTGGTGCCAAGCAGAAGTGATGCTGATGTTAACAGAAATCTCCCACATCTGATGACCACACTATTCTTCAGGGATTCCCTGAATGTGAACCCTTTTGACTGTAATTGCAATACCTTCACTTCATTTCACACATGATCACCATCATCTGTCTAATATCTTATGTATGTTCCTTCACCATACTTACATCACTTTCTTTCTCCTTAAAGATAAATTTATTTTGTCACTGTGCACCTGTATATTGTTGGGAAAACTGTTCTTGTAATGAGGAATTGATGCTTCAAGCAGTTAAAACACGTTTTTAGTGGTAAAAAAATTATTTGAATTGTTAACGCAATTATACTTAAGGTGCAGTGAGCACTTTTTCAGATTACTTACCCAAAGAAGTAGTTTTCCTAGAGATAAGGGCATAGTGCCTTTTCATAGTATTTGTTTTCCTTCAAAAGATCTTTAATGTGGAGGATGTTCTAGCAAACTGATAGTACAATAGAAACAGATACTGCTTATTCAGTAAAAGTACATATAAACTGCTAGGTAAGTAAGAAGTTCACCTTGAAAGTTGGATAAAACTCAGTTACTGGGTTCATATCCGAATGGAAAACTCCTGAGCTAATTGAAAAAACCCTGTGTAGCAAACAGGAGGATTGGCTGTCCTGCCTGCTGAGTTCTACTGTGTGAAGTAACTTAAATGTTAAGTTAGTATCTTGTTAAGAAATTAAATAGCTAATGTATTTTATATACTCTGCTTTCGTGCTAACAGGAGAAACTGGGCAGTTTGCTAATACTGCATGCAATTGCAGAAAATATAAAACGAAAATGTTAGGATTTCTGTGCTTCACTGATTGAAACAAAAGTAATGGTCTTTTTATTATTTGAGTCCCTTGGTCAATGTTTTCATTTTTAAGTGATGGTGTGGCATTTGGAGAGAAACAGCCTTGTAACTTTAGTAATTCTGACATTATATTTAGACACAAAGGAAAATAATAAGCTAAAAAATAGAATAAAGGCTACAAGTTGGGTTTTTGTCCCCAAAGATAAGATTAGTGTTTGCTATGTCAGTCTTTTGTCAAAGGACATTATGCCTATGCTGTCAGGTTATTGACACTTGTCACAGGACAGCTGTATGTTCATTGCCTTGGAAATAGGTGTTTCACTGGTATTTGAAGTCTGTGAGCTACTGAAGGAAGAATACTCTTTAATTTTCCTGTTGGGCTGTGAAGCTCGTGACTTAGTGTGAATGGAAAAATGAGCCTGACTGACTGACAAACGCTCAGTCTTGGGCAAAATTTTTGTTTGAGCGTGTTTTGTTACAGTACCATGGAAGTTGGCAAAGCTGGAGCACACCCCCCTTCAGGATTTTTTTAAACATAAATTGGCATGAGGTTTTGTACTCCTACCAGTCCATTATACTGGTATCCTGGAGAGTAAAATAGGCATTTGGTCAGATTCGATGCCATTTTAAACTCTGTATATGCAGAAGGATGGTGAATTTTTTTGGTGTTCAACTAAGCTATCTACCCTGGGAAATAATAAAGACTGGGTGTGACGGTGCCGTGGTCTAGTCGACAAAGTGGTGTTAGGTCATAGGTTGGACTCTATGATCTCAGAGGTCTTTTGCAATCTGGTTAATTCTGTGATTCTGTGAATACCTCAGTTCCACAGGAGATATGCTCTAAGGTTTTACTGAATAGGGTTAGGTATGGATTCTCTCTCTTGAGATGAACAAACTGAAGTAAACACCCAATGATGAGTATGGAAAGAAGTCACAGGTGCAAGATGATGATAAAATTAATTTGTTTGTAAAATATGAGCCTTCTCAGTATTTCTTATTATGTATGAGATCAACATTTATAATTGTTAGATATGTATAGTGTGTCTCAGATCTGAGGACATCTTAGATTTGACTTGACGGACTACAGAATGGTCTTAACAATTATCTTCTGTAACATCTATTCATTTACTAACCTTTGATCAACTGTTGTAAATGAAATCCTAATATACCTGCAATATGTTTATGGTGAAGGAACATACCTTACCAAAATTACAGTTTCTACATACAACAAAAGGTGAAGGACCTTGTTCCGTAGTGGATTGGTACAAAACTAATTTTGCTGTTGAAGAACTTTTAGAGGTCTTTTTTGGGCATTGGCTGTCATTTTAATGTTCAGCAGTTAAAAGTGATTTTAAAAGTTTGTTGTGCTACTGTTACGACTGAAGGTCACGGATTTATTAAACTGGTCTTCATTTGAAACTTGAGGTGTTTTCTTGGTTGAAAATCTAGATAACTTCCACAAACAAAGTATTGAATTTTTACATATCTTACTGATTATGCAGCATTTTTATTGCTTCTGCATGTGCTCAGTGCTTGGTGTTTAAAGGTAAGTATATGAATGGCTAGATAGCCTGAGAAGAAATTTGTAAGTCATTACCCAAGCATCGCATAATTAAAGCTGTTTGTGTTGTTTGTTCCTTGGAAGGTTACATGACATATAGGAGACTGTTTGTGTGAAGAGTGTCTAAATGTTGCAAACTTGGGTAATGGTACTGAAAATTTGATGTCAGCGTATTACTGGATTGTCTTACTTAAAGGGATCATATTTGGAAAAAAGCTACATAGTCGTTTGTGTCAGGATGGGTAGATAAAACCCATGCGTTTTAAGTCAATGTCAAGTAAAAATGGGATTAAAAAAAAGAAACAGTTTAGGCTAGTGGCTGGATTATGCTATGGCACTTTTCTGCTATGCTTAAAATGACATACTTGTTGTTATATGCAACATAAATTGTTGAAATTTTCTACTGCCATTGACTGTAATCTGTCAAAATCTTTTACAGACTATGTGTCCTGTCTGTTTGGACCGTCTGAAGAACATGATCTTTCTGTGTGGCCATGGAACCTGCCAGCTTTGTGGAGACCGAATGAGTGAATGCCCTATATGCCGCAAGGCAATTGAACGGAGGATTCTTTTGTATTAGATAGTGGAACCAGTGTGTTTTACTAGGTTGTGAAATATTAAGGGCATTTTGATGGTTTAAATCTCTGTAAGTTGGAAAGGCAGTAAAGGTTCTAATGAAAGCATTTCTAATACTGTAGCACAGGTTCATTACATGGTAATTGTTTAAAGACTGTGAACACACCAAATAAAAGAACAGTATTTGAACAGTCAGCTTTTAGCTTTGCTCTTCTAAAACATCTAAGCCTGCTAATTTAAAGCAGTCTTTTTTTCATTTTCTGTCTTCGTCCCCTTAAAGGGACAATCTTGTTTTGGTTTAGTTAATGTGTACCATATACGTATCAGATGTCAAGTGATGTAAGGGATTTTTTTTTAATGTTGACAGTTACTACCAAACACAAATATTTAGGTTTTTTTTTTTTTTTTGCTTTTCACTTCTCTGGAGGATGTTGGCACACTTTCTCTGAGAGTTCTGATTCACAGTAATTTCCATCTTGAAATATACAATCATGAAAAATCAATACAAAGTATATACACAGTAGTAAAAAATATACCATTCCCATAAGATCAGGCCTCGGAATACAATGCTAAAGTAATTCTAACTTTGTTGTGCCCTGTGTTGCTCAGGATGGGCTGGGAAGGAAACAATAAAAAGGAGAATATCTGGTTTAGAAACACTATGTTCCCAAAACTGCACTTTAGTCTAACAACTTCAAGCTAACTAACCTAAACAGTGAACATCATAATTCTGCTAGTCACATGACTTTGTACAGAATTGCTTTTAACTTGACTGGAAAGGAAAACGTTTGAGCAGTGGGTTAGTTACCCATTTCAGATGAGTGAATTTGATCAGTTGTAGAGGAACATGTGGAGCCTTTTAAAAATTGTGGATCTATGAATAAGGAAAAACGTAAGAGTTTTTGCAAGATTTCCTCTCTTTTTAAGTGAGTTTTATTGTCTGCAAGCAATCGGTGTCAAGAGGAAAAGTGAAGACTTACTACTGCTTATTCATCTGAGTAGGGTGTTAACATGGGAACTTACCTGTGAGCATTATTGGGTAATACTGTGAATGAAGATACTGCTGACAGAAAGTGAATTTTGCGAGCCTTATCTAGGTGAGCTGAATTTCGCTGAAGGAGTTTGCTGTCACTGGTGTGACAAAGAGCTGTTCCTGACCTCAAAAATGCTACTGTCAGGAACTGCAGACTATTAACATTTTGATAACAAATACATATTTTCATAATTTTTGATGGTAGAAAATATGTTGATTTAAGGATCTCATTTAGCAAAAAGGAATGTGTGCTTACTCCTAAGTGATCCAACAGTTTTCTGAGTGCATATTCATGTAGCCCTTTTGCTATTGTGCAGACTTTATTTGGACATGCTCTTGCAGAACAGTAAAGAAAGCCATGATGGAGTCATTTAGGTGCCTTACTTGCAGCTAAGGTTCATTTCTCATTTAATTCTCATTGAATATGTCAAAAATATGGGCAAAGATATAGTTTGGGGAAAGATCCAAGTAAGGATAAAGGCATAAAATTGTGATCTCTTCGGATAAATCAGTCTATCTTTTGAAGCCTATGTTGATACGCCTGAATTGTGCAAACATTGGCAAAAGTCTCAGAAGAATGTTACTAATAAACTGTAAGGACAGACAAACCTTTAAGCATCAAGATTTAAACATTGAATAGATTTTTTTTCCAGGAATCAGCTGCAGTGATATATTGGAAAAATGTATGTAGAGTAGCTTTTAACATTGCGAAGTGAAGTAATATGCAGCCTTTTGATAACAATTTTTAGTCCTGCTCCAGCATTGCAAATGTTCCTCATGCTTTTCAGTGTTTTTTCACTGGACAGAATCGCAGTCTGGGGTCAATATAGTAGTCTGGTTTACTTTGTATTCTTGTCAAGATGAAATAGCCTCCCCTTTTTGCTTCTTGGGTTCCTATTCTAAAATAGCAAAATCTCCAGGAGCTTTGGAAAGTTTCTGATATAAGGCTTTTTTTTCAGTTCAGCATTTTGGTATCTCCGCTTGGACTCTGAGTACACCTCAGTGTTCACTGCAACTTTCATTTGGCGAATGTGCATGCCACTCTGTTTGAGGGTGGGTTTGGGTTTGATTTTTTTGTTGTGTTTTTGTTTGGTTTGGGTTTGGGGGGGAGGAGAGGGTATATTTGTGTTTCGTTTGTTTGTTTGGTTGGTTGGGTTGGGTTTTGGGGTTTTTTGTAGCATGTTTTACAGCTGAACTTTCTGCAGTAGGCTTCAGTTTCCTGTGAGGCTTGCCCTGGCAATCCTTCTATAATAGTATTGCCATTTGACAATCCATTCTGAGTTTTAGCCTGTAATGCATCAGATCTGTACCTTGGCTTCCTCTGTCTCTAGTGGACGTATTTTGAACATTGTGTCCTCTTTATTCTTCAAGGGGACCTCTATAAACTATTGTCAGCCCAAAGGCAGGGTGGATTTCTTTTTGATACTGCAACTCAAAACTGAAACTTCAGTATAGGAGTTGGCATTTTCCTAACTCTATTACTGGAACGAATCAGAATTCTTGGAAAGATTTCTCGCTTATCATGAATGAAAAAATTCAGCTAAGAACTGAAAGCATCCTGGGTAGGAAACTGGAGTTGAATGTTAAATTACTTGTTTGCAGGAGGCACATACTCTAACATAGATTGGTTAGTGCTCTGCTAGACTTCGCCTTTCATTAGAGAAGCTTTAGGTTACTTTATAACACTCAGTACTCCAATGCTGTCACAGTCCTATGGAAACAGAAACAAGAAAGGTATTGCTCTTGGAGCAGCCTTAGTCTTCTGTACTGGAATCACAGCAGATGTATGTGACTGCAGAGGAGTTTGTAATTGGACTCATTTGTCAATGTTGTGTGCCAGTTGGAATTACAGTATGTCAGCTTGATGCTATTATGGTGCTGCAAGAAACAGCTAAGTTAGAAAGACTGGGTAAGTTAATGGACATGCCTGAATTATTAGTATGGACCTCTTACTGACAGGTGGAAGAACTGTATCTTGTTTTGGGAAGGCTATGTGGTGTTTGCCTTTCAAAAAACTTAATGAGGAAAAATGTTTGCAAATCCAGTGTAATTTCTTGATATAGATATTTATATTCACACATCGTCTTTGCATTCTGATGTAGAAGGTGAACTAGTGTTGCTGAGGAACCTAGTAAGTTCCTTCGCTCTGTTTAGTCTGTCATCATCTGTGCAGTGTACATGAAGTAAACATGTTTAACTGGGTAACACAGAAAGATGAAAAACAGATGTTCAGTTGGAAGCTAAAGGGGATCATAACAAGTAGGAGAGTTGAGGAGATGTCATTATGCCTCTGTCTTCAGCAAAAGATAGAAGTGTAAGTCTCACGTGAGCAAAGTGAACACGAGAAAAATTAGTAAGGTGTTTAATACACTCTAAAATCATAAAATGCAAGAGTTGCAAGATTTATTATGATTATCCCCCAATATTTAATAGCAGTTTTGAAATAAAAAGGAATGAAATATCTGTTTGTTTCTTGAAACAATTAAGAAAGCACCTAATAATACATACTGTTCAGATGTGAGGTATGCTCAGATGTTTAAATAAAATACTTTTCCTTTTAGTAAAATACATAAATAGTCACATTCAGTACACAGTAATTTAAAGACAACCTGAGAGGCTAACAGAATACGCTAAATAGTTGTAGCTTGTTAACTTTTGTGTAACTATGTTTGACTTTGTTTTGCCTCCAAAACCTGTTTTACCACTTATTATACCCCAAGCTCATATGGCATGTTTCAAAATTTTGGCTGGTAGTACAACTTTCCATTTGTTGGATTACTGTGTACTTGTATGTTGGGGTTTGGAGAAATCCCTTTTTCCTGAAGTGAATACTGAAAACTGCACTGGTGAGATGGTAAACAAGTTACTTTGTAAATGGTTAAGTTCCATTAGATGATGTGGTGCTTAACTTGGGCTGGGTGTGGATATAGCAGATTTGCACGAGTAGTTGTGTCTTGTTAGCATAATCTTACAATTGGTATTTTGGCCTCTTTTAAAGACGTGAAATGGTCTTCTAAAGATGTGAAATGGTCTTTTAAAAATAATCCGAGTACTTACTGTGTAGATACTTTCTAGAGATGAAAATATATGTATGTCTAATGAGCAGTATTAATTGCAGTTTGTGTAAACACTAAATTGTTTGAAGAACCTTCTTTAAGCTAGTAATCTGAGCTTCCTCTACAAAATTTAAATGTCCGAAATTTAATTTTACTCTTCCAGTAGCAGCTGGTGAACCGAAGAGCCTATCCTTTTCTTTGTGCTGCATGGGTCAAGTTTTCACTTAAAAAAAATCCCCAATGACACTACAGCCTAACGTTCAGCAGTGCTACCTCCTTTCTGTCAAAGTGCAGAATTCTTCTCTAGCTGTTCTTTGTCTTTGGGGAGGGATGGGGAACACATCAGTTTTGTTTTGCTTCATCAGTTTTGATGTCTGTATACATTGCAGAAGTTTTTTACTGACTATAAATTATGTACAATAGCTGTGTGATTTGCCACAATGTACATTGTATAGCTTTCTTGTATAAGTTGCTGGAATTCATACTGTTGTCTTTTTGTGCATTTCATAACGTGTTTGTGTTGACAAAGCAAACTGTTATCTGCAGAAGTTTTAGTATGTGCCATTTTTATAGCTAAGTCTGTGGTAAATATGCAAGGTCTGACTCAGGGCTTTTTAACAAATTAAACACCTTCACAATATTCTTCAGCACATCTTGGAGAATACTAAAGATTTAATGACTGTACAGTGCCTTGATAGAACTATTGAATGGGCATCAGCCATAGAGTCTTTACAGAATTCAAGTATCTTTTGAATCCAGTTAATGAGTTGATGTTAATATAATTGTAATACCCCTGCGGTGGATTTATAAATTTGTATATACTTTCTGTAAAGGAAAATCAACAAATTTATGTTTTGTTAAGCTTCCTGAAACCTCTTTGATTGTTGCAGTGGTCATGGGGGTCTGAAGGAATTTTTGTGTCAAAGACATGATTAAATGTTCGGTATGTGACATTTTTAGTATGAGGGAGAGGTCATTGTCTAAACAAACATGTAAAAGTACCTGCTTTACTCCGATCCAGTAAGTCTTTTATAAGAGAAAGATAAATAACTGACAACTAATCAATATGTTTGCATGCTATTTCATAGTTAGAAAACTATTCTGGTCTCATTTTGAGCTTTTAGGAAATACTTTCTTTGTCCCAAGCTTACGTCTTTATGAATGCAAATGATTAATGTTAGAAAACAAGTTTTACTGAACCACAGGAATATTTTTGCTTTTGTTAAAACCAACTTTATATTTTCAGGAAATTGTAGATTTTGACATGACTGTTTATTGGAGAAATTTAAGGTTGCCTGTAAGGATTTCTCTATGCAGGTAGCATATAACTACTTACTTTAAAACTGCTTAGCAAGGTCTAGGTTTTTCAAAGGAAATGCTGATGGTTAACAAAATTTGTCATATAAGGTGTATACTGACTTTTCCAAAGGCTTTGACTTAAAAGTATAATTGGACTGAATTATTACTGATTTTTTGGGCACATGGCATTCAGAAAGGAGTGGTGACTCGTTTGTCTTCCTCCTTCTTAGCTGTAATGATGTTAGATGTCACCATGGAATTAGAAAATTATATGCTTGGAAAAATATTTGCAAACTCAGTTACTTGTTGGCATACAATATTTAGAAGTGCATCAGACATTATTGAAAAAGTTTACAAGCCAGATTTTAAAAAAAAAGTGGTTCTCTTATATCTCAGAAGAGTGAGTTTATAGAAGCATCAGAAGTGCTACGTGCCTTTGAATCTCCCATATACTCAAACATTGTTAAAGCACCATAGCATAAGTATGAAGGGTGGATTGTGGTGTAAAAGCAAAAATTTTTATGTGTGACGTTGCAAATTTTTCTGTAAATACGCAGTTCGTAGTGCTGACTAGAGCTGCTGTTAAGTGTTTGTTAGACTCTGTGTTTATTATAATTGAATGGCCTTTCCAGATCTGGCTACGTGAATGTGATCATTTAAACATCTGCCAGATACAGTAACTTCCATATTCTGAGACAACAGATGCCGCATCGTAGTTTTTACTTCTAGGATTCAATTTAATGGATGCTTTTCTTTTTTAAAAGTGTATGTTATCAAATGCAACAAAACCAACCTGACTTAAATGTCTTAGTGTTTTAATTTATCGTAGTGTACAGGTGAACTGACAGAATAAAAACTTCGTTGCTCTCTTTCTCAGTTTCTTTTCATTTTTCAAGATTTCTTCAGCCTTGGTTTATATGACAGGTCTGTATGAAAAGACAGTATTTTCTGATACTTTTGGAAAAACCTTTTTATTTTAAAATAATTAATGGAAATTTTTAAAATATGTTTTAAGTAGCCACTTGTTCTTTGTGTTGGTATTTGCAAATTGGTCATGTACTTCTTCATACCTTCATTGAATGAGTTGGGAACAGTGTTGGCATAAGTTTAAGACTTGATCTCTGGGATTTCAGCCCCTGCTGTTGGTTGCAGTGGAAGCTGCTGGTTTTGCTGATGTTCGATATGGATGGGTTTAGATTTTTGAGAAGACTGTTTTATCCTGTACAATATAATTATTAAATTCCAATAACCTTATAAGTACTGTGTAATATAATTAATCTCTGTATAATGTACTTTGGTGTTTTAACTCATTCCAGCTATATCCCATATGTAGCCATCTGTTTGTGACAGGGATGCTGAAATTCCATGGAGATTTCCTTTGTATTTGACATTTAATGAAATGCAGAGGGTGGCTCCTCACGGGTGTACTGTTTTATTTAGGAAAGAAAGCTTAGCAGTAGTATTTGAATAAAAAGCAATAGCCTGCCTTTTTAAGACTTGTTTTTCCACTGTATGGAAAGGAAGGTAATTTCAATTGTCAGAAACAAAATTGTTGAAGATCTTGTTCTTGTGCTTTGTGCAACACAGTAGCGTGCTTTGGAAAGCTTTTACTTTCAAGAATTAATCATATCAGTTTTATGCTTATGAGAAGGTTTTGGCTGAAAAATACTTTGGAGATTTAAATACTTTGTTCCCTTTTCAGTAATGAGATTATGTCCTTGCTTTCCAACTGGTAATGTATAATTTTTAGTCTTGAACAATATAAGACTTGAAATTATAGGAAGGTCAGTCCAGTATCTGTTACGGTTAGGATTTGTTGATGCTTACTTGACAGCCTTAAAGAAGCTAGTTAAATACCTTAATTTCCGCAAAATTGCCTAAGATCAGAAGAATACACTTGTGAGACTCTTTGCAACAGTGTAACACCATTTCACTGCATTTCGCATCACTAAATGTGTGCAAGTAGACAAACTTAATTCTGAGCGATTTCCCCAGTAATGCTTGTGCATCCTAAAATATGTATTTCTCCCACAAGGGGTCAGTAGCACCCTCCGTTTGAGACGTTTTTATTACAGTATAAGCACAAAGTAAACGGGATAAGGATGATGATTGCATTAATAAGTGGGTGGACTGGACCTCACTTGTCCCCTTCTTCAAGCAAGCTAAGTATAATTAGCTTATTTACTGACTTCAGTAAGCACCATATTCTATCCTCTGACTCTCATGTGACATGAACATTGCTACTATTGATTAGGGCAAAGTTCCAGTGGAGTGTTTGCCTTTAGCTCCAGCTCAAAGTATTCATTTAGTCTAGCTTTTTTTCAAAAGCATGCAGTGGGAGCAGATAAATTATATGAGAGAGCTTGTCCAGTGGGCAGGAGGAAAGAATTCTTTTATGAGTGTCCCACATAGTTTTAATGATAACCACACTCTTCCTAGATGGCTAGAGCTGATTAACATTTCTATCCTATGGTAACACAGCTTATAGTTAAATATGTTTTGAAGCCTATCAGTCTGCTCAGTGGAAGGAATGTCCAGCTTCTCTGAGTGTGCAAGTTACTTGAAGGCAGAAGTTTGAAGTAACTCATTATCTTTCTACCAAGAGGCTGAACAGACAGACAGCTATTCCTTCAACAAAAATTTCCAACCCTTATACTGAAATCATGTTTCACAAATAGCAATCTCAGGTGGTCAGTGTTGTTCAGGTTGGCACAGGTTCTTATGCTTGTTGAATTAGCAAGGGGCCTTCCTTACCTTTGTGTAAGTCTTGTTATTCTCTGTTTCGCATCTGTTGTGGTTTTTGCATTTCATGTCCTGAGGTCTTCCCCCACTAGTCAAATCCTCCATTTCAATTCTTTCTATGTCTGTATTTTTGATAGCAGAACTGCGTCCCTTCCTTCCTGATTTGTCCCTTCTGAGTGTCGTTCTGTCCGACTTTACGCTGAGGTTGCCACAGTACTTTGGCATAAGCACAGCTGCTGTCTGCTAGTCATGTGTATTTGCCCACTTACATTGCCTGGAGGAAGTTCAGTAGGATCGCTTGAAAAGGCAAGGAGTCTGCTTTTGGGCTTCTTGCTGCCTCCATAAAGAAGGAAAAAAATTCTGCCTCTTGGGTAAGTTAATCTGAACCCACATCCCAAATAATACTTTTCTGCTAAGATTTCATAATCCTTACTGTGAATATACCTTACATTTTGTAAGGTAGCATGATATTCTCTATGAAAGCTATGTGAAATAAATAGCAGTTATATAGGATTTATTTCCCAGTGGACATGTTGTATAGTTTGTGGGCTTTGAAATTAAATACTGTTATTCTTCCCCTTTTCTTTTGTCATTGTGATGAGACTTGTAAAATAAAGACTACTTCAGGTCTATCTAGACAAGGCTGCTTTTCCTAACACAAAGGCCTTAGGTTGTTTGTAGTATAGTCTTACAATTCAAAGCATCATGGTCACGGATTTTGACTGTATTTTTCCTGATACAGCATATGGCACTTAAAACAGCTAATTCATACTTATCTTGGATTTTGGTCAGGTAATTCTGATTCCATGTAAGACTGAGAAAGTCTTCATGTCATTGTCCTCTGAAACTGTTCTCCTACCTCTTCATATGGAGGACATATCTGGAAGCACTTCCCACCTTTCTGTTGGGATAGAAAAGTGTGAGAGTAAGGGCATGAGGAAACCAAAAGTTGAAATACAGTCATAGGCCCAGTTCTGAATTTTTGAGGTGAGAAATTCAGATGGCAAATCTGACTGGGAGAGGAGTGATCTACTAAAGCTGAGGAATTTTAAATTCTTCTATTCCCTCTTCTGAGGGCTTGTCCTGCTGTAATTAACCCTGCCATCTCCAGCATCTTGTATGTCCCACCACCCTGGATATGGCTGTCCACCCTAAATCTCCCTGGAGTAATATGTCCCATAGTTGAACTGTTCATAGAGGAGGAAGGGCGTGGGAGTTACAAGCCAGTCCCTGATTCAGAAGTTACGGATCTGCTATTCTGTTTGACACAGCTCTCTTCCCATGACACGCAGGATGTAAAGGGCTAAGTGATCTTGACTTGGATTTACTGTGAACTGTGGCTCTCTGCACACAGACAGCAGCATAAAAAAGCTACTGCAGATCAACCGCTCACTAACAAGCTGTGTGAGGTGCTTGCCCTGCAGCAGGCAGAAGCTGGGAGCCACTTACGCTTTTAAAGTGTTGCAGCCAAGCAGGGTTGAGTGGGCCAAGCCCTCTGGGCATCTACTTGTCCTGAGCTGACATTGCTTTATTGGTAAGAGGCATGGAAATGAATTAGGTATGAAAAGCATATCTTCACTAACAAGATTGGGATACTGGACATTTAATTTTAGGCTTTATCTGCTATGCTGAATCAATAGGTGATGCCAAGATTTGGCAAGCAGTTGTTGAGCGCTTCAGGAAAAGTTAGTCATTGGCTGATTTCATAGTTTTACTTTTGCAAGAGTTTCTCAACTTTGAGGATGTAGTCAAATAGCCTTCAGGAAAGGAAAGAAAAAAGTATCTAAACTGAATTATTTCAGAAGAAAAGTATCTTTTTTTTTTTTTTTAATCTCACCCCACTGGATGGGAACTGTACGTAGTTTTTAATTTCTCTTGCCAATTTTCTTTTAGCAAAAAATGCTGCCATAATTGCTGCTTGCTCTGAGGATTAGCCAAAATCAAACATATATCCCATGTGTCTGTCACATCTATTTCTGACCACCACACTAGCTCTCCCTGGAACATCCTTCCACAGGGTGTGAGTATGCACTTGTGGGGGTTATAGGAGAGCTAGCATTATTCTCTGTCACTTTTCCAGGACAAGGAAAGGAATTTAATCTTGATTTGGTCTGATCTTTTTCTTTCTGACAATCTTCAAATATCAAATGTAGGGATGCCTTCCTTTTTTCCAGATGGTGTGGAATTTTAAGAGGAAGTAAATGGGGACATTGTTGCTTTGCCTGAAATTCTTGGATTTGGTGTGTGCTTTCCTACAAAATTAAGCCTGATTGTTTTATCAAGTACAGGTGTTTAACCATTAAAGTAGCTGCTCTGCTTATAGGAATATTAATAGAGGTGACCTGAAGCTGGCAGATTTTTCCCAGGAGCACAGGTAAGGGCTTAGCACATCCTAGGTTAAGTTCTTCCCTGTCATGGCCAAATGCTGACTTGGGCAATGCTACGTGACCTACTGTGTCTGAAGGGTAAGTGTAGCTTAAGACTTCTTAATGGCACAGTACCATGTCAGTAGTAGCTGGCACTGAAAGCAGAAGTGCAGTACATCCATGATAACATCATATTTTTCAAGAGTTGGTTCATTTGGCTTTTCTGGAAGGTTAGCCTGGGATGAGGTCAGTAGGTACCACACAGAACCTGGACATAGCCCACTGCATGGTGCCCTGTACACTTAGCCCAAAACTCTAGAACAAGATTGCTAAGCAGCAATGTGTGTCCTTGGATTGGTTGTCAGGGGATTAGAAATGAGTATCCAAAAGGTACCAGCTTTCCATGTTCGAGTGAAAGTGTCCCTCCTAGTGCTTTACTAATGTACTTCCTCCTGATATGGAAAGAATGAAGAGAAGTTTACAAGCCTAGCCTATTTTGCTGTGAACTGTGTATATGCAGCACTGGAGATCCTTGTAGATAGCTTTGGGTCTGGATAGGTGAAAAAAAAGTGGGGAGAGAAGGGAGGAGAGAGAGGTCTTTAATGATGTGTTATGTTATGTTATTAATGGAATTTCCAAGCTGGAGAACTGCCTGCCTCAGAGCTGTGAGTAGTGTTACCCACAGTAAGTTGCTTATGTGTAGTTCATTTTTATTTTTTTCTTCAGGAAAGATAAGCTGGTGGCTCTACTAAATGTGGTGACTAGCTGGGAAGAGCAGCGTGATTCTGCTGAGCACAGCTGCCAAAACTGGAGCAAGCCAAGGGAGAGTAGTTCTTTTGTCAGGGACAGAAATGTGATCTGACACAGCTTTCTTATCAAAGGGAAGGATTTTTCACTTCAGGAGGAAGTTTGACTGGGAAGGCATTGGATAACATTTTTTTTTTTCCAAGCTCTGCAGGAAGTTCTGTATAAATGTGTTTTCTGTGAATCTAATAGTTCTGCTTCTGACTCTCTGGAGAGAACATTAGTGGCTGTAGATGCGAGAAATAGCATAAAGTTGACTAAAATATTTTTAATCTGAGTAAGTCAGCAAACACACCTTGCATGCTCACATGCTCATGCCATGGAGCAGGCAGAAAGTAGTTCTCTTTTTTTTTTTTTCCCCCTAGTTTTTTTATTCTGAGTATTTCTGAAATTTCCCTTGATCCTTTCCAAGCTATCGCATTGTAGCTAAATTAAAACCTAGCCTTTTCTTCTGGTGAATATCTTGTATGACAGGAGTGATTTGTTTGTGTTTCAGCTTAAACTTGGATAATTTTGTTTAAACATTAAGAACCTAGCTGTGTTATAGAGAAATTTCTCTAGTAGAGTTGAAGAAACTATTTGTGTTCTAATTGAGGGCATTAGATTGTGATTTGTTAGATTTGGGTTCCATGGTTTTCCTGTGAGCCTTCACTCAAGTCACTTAATTTTGTTTTTCGCCCTCATTCTTAAGTGTGAAATGAGACATTACTGCTTGGGGGTACTAAAAGAAATCAGCTGGTGTATGCAGGGAAGCCAACAAAAGCACTAATGAGTTCCTGGGTAGCTAAAATGCCTCCCCTGGCAGCTGCTCACACAGTGCCGTACCAGCTCAGTTTAGTGTTTTCCTCATGGAAAACTGAACCCTGGTACTAGTGCTACTTCACAGTCTTGCCAGAGAGTAAATAGGCATAAAATGAACTAATATCTCCCACCACCCAAGGAATGGGAGTTATTAATTAACCAGTAATTATTTATTTTAACCAGTAATTATATACAAATATATATGTCATTATACTTAACAAGCTGGATCATTATTTCCTTATTAAAACTATTAATAAAAAAGAGCTGTATTGAATACAGGTACTGAGTTATAAAGTGAGCTGACAAAATACCAGCTTTTGGGTGACAGCGTTTTTCTGAGGTTCTGTCTCTTCCTGATCCTGCCGGCGTGCTGAAGCATTTCAGTAAGTACTCTCTGAAACTCGACCTCTCGCAGCCAGTGGGTGTCACTGCAAGCATTGCAGTGAGGAAGAGCAATTTTAGGGAGAAAGAATAAAAGTTCAAATGTATGTGTTATTTTTTTGAGTTAGAAATAAATTCAAGGGAATAGTTAAATTAAATCCTGAGTTGCTAACTTTGCAATTTGCCAAAATGTTTCTTGGAGAAGCTTAAAAAGGGTTTGAAATCCTTGATTATTTTTTTTTAATTAGTATCCCAGATGACCAAGGCCAGGTCATCTGATAGAAGTCATGTCACTGCCAACTTCCACAGCCATGCTGGCCCCAAATGCCACCTTGCTTCCTAGTGCTGAGTGTTATGCACCTCATAGATGATGTGGGGTTAAAAATAAACCAACCAAAACTGAACACCAAAGAACCCCCAAAAGCCTTGCCTTGAATCCTTTAAAACCACTAATATGAAGTTCTTGGTGTTTGCAGACCTAAATGCTAAAGGTCACTCTGACTCAAAGCACCCGGCTTCCCCAGACAGCTGGCCATCCCCAAAACCAGGCTGGCTCTGAAGCAAATGCCCTTCTGAGCTGGTGCCGTGAGATGTGTGTGTACCCTCCTGGCCACCCCTGCATCTCCCACTGCCCCCAAACAACCTAGCCGGGCAAGCTTTGAACTGTTTACATGATACCCATTGCTGAAGGGGGGCTGCTCTTTGGGAAGGGTCCCCCTCGCACAGGTCGTTGCTAAGGCCCACGTTGTCTCTGCCCATGTTATCACAAAGATGACAGTTTAAACAGGCCTTATCACTGTGTATTCAATCAAGGTTTATGAGGGCTGATAAAGATGTCACCTAGTTGCTTTGTGTGTTCATTAAAACCCTATTCCCCAGTAGGACTTTGCTGTATTACATTCTTTTTTTACTTTCTGATTTTTAAGTATCTTCTGAAGAAAGAGGTATGTATTGGAAGGGAAGGCATCATTTTTACTTCAATACTTCTAATATTTCTGCAGGGAAGAATTAAAACCCACCAAAATTAGTAGCTTGGTTGACACAACCCTATCTGTATTTAATATCGTATGTTGTCATAATCGCTTATTTAATAGTTCAGTAAAGTTTCCTAAGGTTAGTTACACACAGCAGTAAAGCGTACGTAAAGTGTGCATGTACCTGCTGTGTTGTGTTGCTGCTGAAGGTGGCTCAGGAGGGGCCTGGTGCTACTCAGGTGTGATACAGCAGGTTGAGCTCCCATTGCAGCTTTTCCTGGTAGTTGGAGACTGCATGTTTGCAACACAGTTGTAAGACTCGTTGACTTACTGTTCTGGTTGTATGTCAAAGCTGAAAAAATTATTGCAATAAATAGGTAGTCATATAAAATCCATAATTTTCAGGTTATCAGTCTGTGAACAGTAACAGGAAGTAGGCAAAGATTGTCTGTCTTGTCCTGTAAACATCTTCATTTCAGCATGAGTTGTTTGAGGGTTTTTTCTTCAACCCATGTCCTTCCCCTAACTATAGTTTTAAGTAAATGCATTTTTTAAATTGTATCAGATGCCATGTCCCATTCTGCCAGTCTTCAGAAAAAACTAATTTCTACAGTGAGCAGAAGTTGCTCGGTTGCATTTTTGTTGGTTAAGTAAAATTTGTTTAAAAGTAAAACAGATACACAAAACAATAATGAAATATGATTAGTTGCAGCTGCTTAAAGTATTATAAAAGAGAGAAGTGTTAGAGGCATCTCTTGCCTAAAAAGATTTGAAAATATGTAACAGACTCAAGACCCTAGTTCAGGCACAATTCAGTGGAGATTAACCGTGTATGTTTAGGCTCTTTTAAAAAATGGGAAGAAACCGAATATTCAGTTGATTCCTTAGATCCCCAGGTCATGGTAAATTCCCGTTATTTACACTGTAACATATTGGCTCTCTGCATCCTATAAACTTTGTGAATACTAAAGACTGTCGGCATTTCAGAAATCATTCTTTCACTTTGTTTACAATTTTGCTGCTGCTGGCAAACATTGGACTATCAAAGGCTTTAATGCTGTGCATGTGCATTTCATAACAGAATGTTATTCTATGAGGATAATAACACTTAGTAGAGATCAGTAATAAAATGAAAAACAGAGCCTCTCCACCATCACTTGTTAACACTTCTAATGATTGTTTGTCTATTAACACTAATTTGTTATATGCTTCCATTTTAGCCCTGTGCTGGCTGGCATAAGCATGAGGCACTTGTGTGCGTATATAGTACTTACAAATAACTGTGCTGGCCTACTGATCTCTGCAATAAAAATTACTGTAGCATGATCTGGTCTGCTTTTTCTGAAATGTTTTATATCAGAACCAGTTGTTGACCTCTGCCTTATCAATCCACTCTATCTATTTGCCTTTAAACAGTAGACATGGTACTCTATAAAACATTTGCCTGGTGCACTGGTGTCCATTTGGCCTTGACCATGGAATACTCTCTGGTCATCCAGTAGTACAGTATTTTTTGAAGCTTGTCTTAAAACTAGAATTTATTCTCAAACTTTGATTTTGTTTAAAACAGTTGACTGTGGGCACTCTAAAACAATAATTGATTTGCCTTTTGGTATTCTTGGAGTTAAGATAGACACTGTCATGGTTCCAGCCAGTCACTGAGCTCAGGAAATCAGTAACTCAGTGAGCAATTTTGGCAGGGTGCAGAAGGGGAATCTAAAGTATGGCAACAAAAGATACCTCTGGAAGGGTTTCCAGTTTCTGTGCCAGCATCCCACCCCAGACACATGTTCTTACATGCTAAATTGCCAGAATAGGGTTGCCATCCAAAAGCTCATCTGGCTTTGAATGTGTATTGATTTCTGTTTCCTCATTTAAATCCAAAAAGTTTATGGCAGCAGAATTTTAGGTTAAAAACCTGGTGATAATCCAGTATAGAAAAATTAAGTGGTTTAACTGCTAACAATGCCAAGAGCTCCCTGGTCTATTTCTAGCTAGCCAAATGGGAAACCATTCTCAGTGCAGAGTAGTTGACTTTTTCCTTCCACTCTTGTTTGGAGTATGTAGCATATTCAGTTGTATTCACACAGCACTCTCATTTTCAGCCATGCCTGGTAGCTGTTCCCCCTATACTATCAAACCTTGGACGTTGAGCTGAATAGAAACTGCACTTCACTACAGTTTTTGGCATCATCTTACCAAACCCTGAGCTGCTAGCACCAGCCTTTGGAGGAGCGTCAAGAGGTATCAGAGGGTTCCAGTCACTTCTCCACTTCCATATTGAGAGGGGAACTTGGCAAATCAGAAAGAGGAGCCCTGTTGTGGGAAGAGCCATGAATAATCATGTGTGCCAGCACCACTGCCTTCCCAGAGCCTGCTGCTGCCTTGTGAAGGGAGGTGCTGCATGCAACACTGATAAAAGCACAGTGATGGTGCCAAGGGTGCCATTGCTTTGCTGTGGTGCGTTGTGTTGTAGCCATGGCACTTGGTGATAGATGAATGTCTGCGGATTGTTGCTGTGTTGAGGTATAATTAGGTATTTATTGATAACACCCATGCCAGTCCAGTCTAAAAGATGACTGAGGCCTCTGCAGATCTCTCGAGAAGACTTGCTTGCAAATTGTGGCATCTGTTTAATAAGTCAGTGGTTGCAGACACTTGAATGCTCAGCAGTGGTCAGCCTGGTTAGTCCAGCTCCTATGAAAAGGTTAGTAGCTCCATGCGCTGGGAAGTTGCCAACCCCTGTCCATAAGGATGTGGTAATCAATTTTCTCAGCTGAGTAAAAAAGGAAGAAATCTCCCTGTCAGTCATTCTAGAGCAACTGCTTACAGTATTATGTGATTTGTTCTTTCCTGCCTGTCAGACTTATTCAGGGGTATACAGTGAATGTAAGCTTAGGGAATTGGCTTGTTTCTTCTTAAGATACCCTTCACATATCTTGAAAGCAGACGTCAAGGACTGATGATTGAAAACCATTGCTCTAGAGAGCAGAATGGCTAAATCCAGTCAAAGAGTTTATCCCACAGGTATTTGTGTGCCTCCCTCAAATTTATGGAAATGTCAATAGCGCTGATTAATTAACCAGAAACTTCCCATTTTTTCTAATTAGTGAAATTACAATGGTGGCCAGCCACAAAGTTCTGTTGTTGTAACCCGTATCTGTCTTCCCTGCAGTGTTGCTTCTATTTGTGCTAATCTAAATGTAGATTGTAAACCCTGTGGAAGAGGGCCTGTCCCTTGCACTCTCTCCCTTCCTTTTGTGTGTTTTTAATTTTATTTTATATTTGCGCACAATCCTCAGAGCAGAATGCCTATCACTTTCCTTATGTGCTCCTTGATGATTCCTAAATTCATGTACTTAATCGAGACCACTCGTGGCCTCCCTTTTCGATCGTGAATCAGAGTATCTGTAATAAGCCAGCAGCACAGAACATATTTTAAGATCTTAACGGCTTGTCCCACTGGAGCCTCCTCATTTCCCCCGTGACCAGGAGAAATGAATTGCCTGTGTGAGATGACTGATCAACAGACTAGAATTGTTTGGGAAAAGAAAAATAAATGGATTGGGGTGGAAGGAGTTACAAAAACTCAGAGAACGCCCTGCAGATTTCTTCTTCCTCTCTCATAAATGGAGATCCTGCTCCTGCGCAGCTGTGGTGGTGGAGCCCAGGCTGGGAGAAGGCTTTGGGATGTGTAGACCCCCATCCATAGAGGGGTTTATGGGTCAAAATCAATACTTGTATGCTAGTCCATGTAAATAAATCATACATGCTGTAGCTTGCTGCTGGGTCCTAGGGGAGCAGGAAAATAATTTAGCACAGCTGGATGCTTGTTAGTCTTCCAAACTCTTGAAAAGAATAGCTTCCTAAATCACCGTGTTATGGAGAAAGTGGGGTGTGGGGCTCTACCAGAGTGCAAATGTACTGGAGTCACTTTAGTTAAAAAATCTGCTCTCACCTTTCAGAACATCCCTGTTCCCTCTAATGCAGGGATTTTTACCTAATCCGAGTGAGCAGCTGTTGTCTGCCAAATGGCCAGCCTGTGCTCCTGGCGGAGCTCGCTGGGGTGAGAGCTGTTCCCTCTCTTCCACGCTGCAAACCGCTCTGTGCGAAACCTCTTCCCCCAACCTGAACTCCAGTGAGGAGTCCCTGCTACCTGTGGAGACTGAACTAGTCGTTGCAGCAATAAATGTTCATTTACAGTGCTCCCAAAGACTCTGTAAGTGCCCAACAAAACCAAAGCTGAGGATCTTGGAGATGTTGGGATGCCAAGAAGTGCTGCGTTTGTGCTGATCTCTGTGCTTAATGAACCCACGTGATTTCTTCACCACTACCCTTGTCAGTGAAAAAGACTAGGCCTTTGTGAACCCAGTGGAAGATGTATGACTTACCTGAGGGCCTTTGAAGACTGCAAGTGTGGAATCAGTGCTAATTACAGAGCTGCTTCATCCGAAGACTTCATTGCTTGGTGCCTGCAATCCATGTAAGGGAGCAACCTGCCGTGGGGTGGGTGCTGCAGCCCATGTCCTTAGAAACTACAGTGAATATCTATCCATTCAGCTGAGCTCTTTGAGGAAAAGTGAGAAACCAGTTCTTGTGTTTGATCTGCACGGCTAGCAGCACCCAGCAGTTGCTCTCAGACAAAAGATGCAGGAATGCTGGCCGGCCCAACAAAATGTGTGAGCAGTAGTGGTGCCAAAGTTTTGGTTTCTTCTCGATTTCTGGTCTAGAAAATGCTCTGGTAGATTCTGGCCATGGGGAGTTGAAAGGATACGCTGTGGCCCAGGGTACATGGAGAATGTGGGCCCTTGTCAGGTATATGTCCCCTTTAAAAATGCAAATTGATAAATAAACACTTAAACAATAGGGCTCTGCTAATCCCCTTACAAAGGGTAAATTGCTAATCTAACTCCCCAGCCAGGATGGCTGCTTCACCTTAACAATAGCTGCATTTATACCTTATGTTTTACTTGTAAACTGACATGTAGTGAATTGGAAAGGGTTTGGGCTCACCTGCTTGCTGGGAGAGAGCGGCTAATCCTTTCATGCCCTTCACACTCGGTGAGCAATGCTGCCATTTGATCACACTGAAGCAAAAAGGCCAGCCAAATTTTCAGCCAGTTTAGACTCGGTTGGGCTTGTGCTTTAACAATGCTGCCAGTGTCTCCCATAAGGGGAGAGAGAAAGGTCTATTCATGTCTTCGTGTTGTGAGTACCTGAGGGCTTGATCTTCAGACTCACTGGGCACCCCCAGGAAAGGATGCTGAGCTCGCTGGCGTTCAGCGACCCTGGTTTTCCTCGCTTTGCAGGCATGTTGAGTCCTTGTTAATGAATATTGGCAGCAGAGCATGTGTGTGCCCATTTTCAGTGGCCTGCTCCTGGGTGGCAAGGCCACCATGGAAAACCAGCAGCAGTGGAGAAGGGTCTGAGCTCCCTGGTCTACCACATTGTCATGACAGGAGACCGGGAGCTTGAAACACAGGCTGTGTGATGGGTTACCAGAGGGGCGGGTTGGTGCCAACGAGTTGATTTATAGGTTGTATGAGTCTTTGGCTTGCTTGGCATTCATGCATACATTATTAGTTAAACAGGATTGCTTGTGGTAATATTGGGTAAGTCCTGACTTGGAGTTTTGTCCTCAGCTGCTGCAGTTCTTGTTCTTTCCTACTTGCTTCCCCCTGCCCCTTTTCTTCTAAATTAGTCTCCAGATTTAGATCTGACCCAAAGAGATGGAAATAAGATTTTTCTTGCTGTATTTTGTCAGTAAAGTGTCTCCAAACCCATAGACCTGTTGAGGAATGAAGGAAACATGGAGAATTCATAGCTGTAGAGTCACAAATTTAGGGCAATTTGATGCAGAAGGAGGATTGAACTAAATATTTCGGTAGATAAGACCTATGGAATGCTCTCTTCCTTGTAACCAGCTTTATAGGAGGATAGAAGAGGAAAATCAGGATGCTTTCTAATTTTTTCATACCTGAAGGAAATACATTTGTAATCTTACAATGTCATGTACGATTAGCATCAACTTGTGTGTTTTCCAAGAGAAATTGCATCAGGCATCTGGCAAAGCAATTCATATTGCTTGTATTTAAGGGATTCTTTGGAGAGGGAGGCAAAAGCAGTCATGGACCAAATGTGCCAAAAAGTTTATGTGAAAGATTTGGAGGATCTCAGTTAGACATTGCTGGTCTGAGGTCTCCTCACTACCAGGAGAGGAGCATTAATGCACAGTAGAGTCTAGCCAAGTAAGGTTTTTGTATCTATTAGCAGATTAAATTAAAGGCTGTAATAAATGGGTTATTGGAACTTCAAACCTACTAACTCATAAAGACCTGCAAGTTTGGTTATTTTTTAACACAGGTTTTTATCTCAGCTAACTCAAATTAAGAGTGCCTGTTCCTTTCTTTTTGGGTAATGGAGGCAGAGCTAGCACATGTAACACCCATAGAGGAGTTATAGAAAGAAGCTTTTCCTTCTCCCTTTCTGTCTCACAAAGCTAAGAAAAACTCACACATGAAATTATTAGTCATGATTTTTATTTGAAATTTGATTCAAACTATGGAATTTGGGAATTCAATGTGTAGTTAATGAACAACAAATCTAAGTACCTTTAATTAAGAAGGCAGTGTTATGGGATTTTAATGCTCACCCCATTGACAATCCAGCCTCAAATACTAAAAAATATTCAGTATGGACTTTGAGGGAAAGAACTATTAAATATATGCAGGCAAGTGACCAAGAGAACAAAAAAAAAAGAGCAAAAAGTACTGAAGACAGATTAGCAGGGTTGTTTCGTTTTATAATGGAACTTTTTATAGATGGAACATACACCTTTTTTTTTTTTTCATCTTTCACAACTTTATTAAAATGTAAAATTTGCATTTCTGTTAAAAAGTTTGGATTAAATTATTATTTAACACAAATAAGGAACTGGCTACTAAGGCAACAACAGTGACTTAGCTGGGAAAAAGAAATAATAGATTTTGGGGAGTTTTCTTGGCAAACTTTCATAAAATTAAAGCTGACAACTAAGTTGCATTAATATTTTCACCAAGTGTCAATGTAGGAGTATGCTGATGACCTGGAGTTGGGAAGCATGTTCCATAGGGTGGAATTTGGATCTCCACAAGGAGAATGAAGTAATCACAGTAGCAGAAGTGGTGTGAAATGTAATACTACAGAAGATCAGATCTTACTGTATCTAGGGAGAAATAATAAACATTTTGGCAATGAACTGAAGGGTTCAGAAGAGGTAAAAGCCGGGGTGCTATAGTGAGTCACAGGAAGTTTAAGTTGGATGTGGTGTCAGCACAACCCTTTCCAGGGAAGAGTGGAGTTGTGTAGCCATCCTGCTGAGCCAGGTGCTGGCAGGAGAGACCTCGTATGAAATGCTGCATGTGGCTCTGGGCAGCTGCCTTCATAGGAAAAACTGGAAGAAAGAAACAGTCCATGCTGAAAGGAAGTGCAGCATACGACTAGTAGAACAACCAGGAGGCTGGAAAACCCATCTTGCGAGAAACCAGCTTCAGTCAAAAGTTACAGAAGGGGAAAGGTGCAACGAAGGGGAACTGGAACTGAAGGACATTGAGTGTGAGAAAACATTAGTGTGAGTATAACGAGTGTAGGTGAGCATAAAATAGTAGAGAAAGCCATGAACTGTAGATTTACAAGTACGGGCTGCAGATTTAAGAGGAAATTCCCACCATTTGAGCAGTGAGGTTCTGGATGAGCATTTCAAGATTAGTAGCTTAGACAACTTGATGAATGTGTAAAGTGTTTAGTGCATTCATTATCAGATTGGTGAAGACAGGTGATCAAGCTGGGAGCAGGCAGGGCAATATTCATTACAACACTGGCCTAGTTTGAGGGATGCTTAGGAAAGAAGGGCAGGAGCAGTCCTGAGCCAAACTAACTGTGCTGGAAAGACAGAAAAGATGTGGAGGCTTTAGGTCAGGTAACACTTGTCTGAGGTCTTGTCTTCTCTGCCAGTAGAGTGGTATTAGGCATCTCAGAATAAATGTATTCAAGTCTGTTAGATGGGTAAGAGCTTAACCTGGCGGTGGAGAAGAGACTCTTGTGGGAAGTGATGAAGGAAGACTGCAGATTTAGTTTCTATGTTATTTTATATACACAGATACATAGTTTTCATGAAAAGCCTTAATGTGTTTGGACTAGGCAGGTATTCCTGCTTCAATATGCTGCCTTAGATTTCTTGTAGCCATCCTTGCTTGTGGTAGGCAGTGGCAGGAATGAGCTCTTTGAGTTGATGAGAGCAATAGCCCCTATGCAGTCTTCTAGGAGGAGTAAATCTCCATGTGGAGTAAGCTTGACCAAGCAGTGGCTGAGCCCATGCTTCCAGCTCTGAGACTTGCAATCTGCCCACCTGAGTCCCCTTTTGGACTGGGAGTGCAACTGTGTTGAAACCTGCTGTAAGACCCTCAAGGCTCTTGCTAAAAAAGCAACTGGACAAAGGTCAAACCCAGAAAAGGAGAAAAAACCCCCAAACAACAAGAAACTAAAACCTGTGGGAACAATCATGAAAGGAGAGGAAGGAAGAATGTTTCCTGGGAAATAAAGAACCTCATTGAACTTTAAATCTAGCCCAGACACTCCGAGTCAGCCTTGCTATACTAGAAAAGCTTAATCCAGCAAAAACAGGGAAGGAAAAGAAGTTAAAATGCTGGAGGAGTGAATGATAACAAGTTGTCCTTGTGTCATGGTCCTTCACATCCCAACCATACTGCATACCTCAGAGGGATGTTTTGTCCGTCCTTGTGCCCAGGCTGCTTTTTTTAGATAGGAAAAGAGAGGGGAAATGGATGCAGGAAGCTGAAGTGTTTTGTTCTGGATCATCCAGAACAAAAGGAATGTAATTCCAGACATGCAGCTGTAACTGGCCTATGAAATGCTGCACAGAAGAACCCCCACTCTCCAATCCTAATCACACACTGCACAAAAGTTAAAAGCAATCATAAGAGAATTTTAATGCCATATTAAATGTTGATTCATGTATGGCTGGAGCCACAGTGACCTGAAGGGCTGGTGTTTGATTTAGCCCTGAAGTGATGAATTGATCTGTAGCTTATGCCGCCTTCCATGAATGGCAAAAGTCATCTGATAGGGACCAGCAGTGAAGGGTGTGACTTGGAGCCAGAGCCAGGAGCCCAGTTCTCCTGGAGTGAGTGTGCACCTGGCAGCCTGAGTCACTAATTGCCTTGAGGAATAGCCCTCTGCACAGGAATGTTATCATCACCTCCCCTGCCAAAGCAGACCCCAGTAGCATCGCTGGTCACTAACTTCCCCGAGTTAGGGGCATTGTGTTCAGTTTCTTCTGCTTGAGAAAGGAGCAGCTGAGGGGCTTTAGCAAAGAATTGCTCCCAATCTGGTCCACACCAATGGTAAACAGCTTTTGCCTCTGATCACAAATAGTATCAAAAAAGACTACCATATTGCCTTTTTTCACTGTTGTCGTTTGGTTTTGATCACTCACAAAGTAAGGACTATTTCTTAGGAAATAGATGGAATTTTAAATATATATCAGATGTTTAGGCCAGAGCTTATTGAGTCAATGAATCATTTGCAATTGAGAAATATTTGGTCTCTCCACATGTTACTGGCATCAGGAGTGCTTTTTATGGAGCATATGGAGGAACAAGTCACTCTGAGCAACGGAGTGAACTGAATCAGATTTTCATCAGCTTTCGCTGGAGTGGACTCTCTGAGCTTTGCCTGTTCCATGAGTGAACCATGCTGGTCTCTCTCTCCCTCTCTCTCCCTCTCTCTCCCTCTCTCTCCCTCTCTCTCCCTCTCTCTCCCTCTCTCTCCCTCTCTC
>JAWWEU010000081.1:105241792-105322413 GCA_035583155.1 Acropternis orthonyx
TCCCTCTCTCTCCCTCTCTCTCCCTCTCTCTCCCTCTCTCTCCCTCTCTCCCCCTCCTTTTCTCTTCCTTGTTCTTCCCTTTATGCAGTTGTTTATTTTTCTCAAGCTTAATTGAACTTAACTTTGAGTTCAGTTTGTCAGATTTGGTTTGCCCAAGGTTCAGTTCCATAGGATGCTGAGCTAAATACAAAATGGTCTAAATCTTGCAGACAATTTGTGATCATTTACATAAATAAAGGGGCTTGCCTTGAAGTGCGGGAACATTGATGAGAATTGGGACATCTGTGTCATCTCCTCACCAGGAACATTTCTCGTGAGTATCCAATAATCACTGTCTGCCTCATTTTCCCCTAACTGAATCAAGGACAATATCTGCAGAAGCAGCGAGTTGTATTATAGAACATCTTCGGGTAGACAGTTGTACTTCTTGAGTATATTATTACTGCCCTAGCCAGGGCTACAGAGAAGAACAGTGCTGGAAAGATTTAGATAGCCGTCCTTGTTGCAAGTTAACGTTGGACATTGAGATGGTAAAGTCTTAGAATGTGGAGTTTAATGGGTTATCCACATAGGTTTGAAATGTCGTTATTCCAAGGAGAAGCAAATATACTTATGTGCTGCATTCTAGATGAAATATCATTGTATGTTTTTATTTCTGATATACTTGTTGATTGGTAGAGTATTTTGTATATTTATATATATAGTGTAATGTGTATATTGTGTGTATATATATATATATATATATATATATGGATGTATATTGATGGGCATTGGGAGTCATTAGGTTCACTGCTCTGTTGTGTCACCTATTTAATTGTAATTAGCTGTAAAGTTCTGGCCAAAATATGTGTTTGGGTTATCAAGAATCCAACAACCATTAGAACTATGGCAGTGAAGAGAGTAACAAGTGTCACATTTATGGAACTTGCTTATTTAGTTCTGTCCAGAGTTCCTTGATGGTATTTGGGCAGTAGGTCATATCAGTGTTTCCCCAGAGCTATCTGCCCAACAGGAAATCATGAAAGCATTAGACATGTGCCAGCTGAAAATCCTCTTGCTGAAATGCTGTGGATTTTGCTATATTTCTCCAGTAGGTGCTTTTCTCTGAGCTCATGCATGAAGAAACCTCCCAGACTGGAGCTGGACCAGCAAGGATAAGCTAGACAATGTGGCAAAGTTGATGTTTTGAAACTATTTCCAGTTATTTAAACAAATCTATTACCTGTTTGAATACCTGGAAGTACTCCAGCACTTCAACAGTTTATAATTTTCTCTTGTCTAATTCCCCTTGTTTATTTTCCCAGGCCTTGTAGCTGCTGTCTTGAAATGTTCTCACTAAGAAGACAGAGAGGTCCCAGTTTTCACGCTGTCTTCATCCCTGCATTTGCAGGACTTGATATTACAGTGTTGCTGCATTACTCCTCCATCCTAAAAGTCCAGTAATGTTTGATTTAGATCTTCAGCATAGTAAGAAAGGCTCCAGGCTGGTGGTGAGCAGTGGTAAGGATCTTTGTCTTGAGGAAAGGCTTTAAAAATCTGACTACAGTGGGCGGCTGTGGTTGTTGCCTTCCTGGGACAGGGGAATAAAGAGCTGTTTGAGGGGTCTCACTCTGGACTTTTAGAATGGAAAAAACCCAAGACTTTCTTAAATAGTGGCTGGACACACTGTGGCTTTGGTCACAGGGGGTAATCACTGAAGCATGTGGGGTTTAGGAGGATTTAAAAACAGCTTCATCTATACACACAAGTGCTCTGTGGCATAAACAGAAATATTCATCTAATACATTAAAAAAACATGAGAAAAGCCCCACCACAAGGGTTGACAGTTCTCCTTCCTTTGGGCTTCCTTCCCCTTCCCATTTCTTGTTGTACTTTTAATTCTCCTCTGTCAATAAAAAAGTGATCCCATTGGCCAGGTGCAATGTCAGAAAGTAGTCCCTGTCAAGCAAAGGCATTGGCCACTTTCCATGGGATTTTATTAAATAGTAGAGTACCAGGGCAAAATATGACAGAAGTCCAACATTACTGACTGCAAATAAATAAAACACCAGTCTTTGACCACAGGGAGAAACTTGAGTTATTTTGCACACAAATCTCTGGCCCTTGAAGAGGCCGGGGAAAGGAAATTTGGTCACTCTCATAAAGTTAACCAGACCTGCTTTCTAGTCAGCGCCGAGCTTGCTGTGTTCTCTGTTGGGAGTGTTTTTCCTGAAAGTGGGAAGTGGGAATTCCAGCTGCAGGGATCTAATCTGCAGTGGAGCACAGCAGGAAACACTTTCCTTCAGCATTTAGGGTTTATTCTGTTTTCCCTTTTGCTCAGTTGCTTCCCATATTTCCCATACCTTTAGAGCAAAGCTTAGCACCAAAATCCTGCATCCTATCTTTCCCAATCTGTCTGGATTAATAAAATTACTTTTGACATGCTTTCCTTCTCACGTCACTTTACTAGTGATGTCTCTTATATATCCTACCAAGTGGGAATGGCTTTGTCATTTTTTTATTTTCTTGGGGTTTTGGGTTTTTGTTTGGGAAGAATCAAATGTGCATGGAGGCAGATGTTTCCAAAGAAACCAGTGGTTTGGAGTAGCTCTTTGCTAATATACCAAGGCAGGCATTTTCCAAAAGCTTATTCAGCTGCTTGCACAGTGGGGGCAGAGGTGCTTCAATGAACTCTGGTGAAAATAAAAACCTAAATCACCACCTGGTGGGAGAATGGCTGGATTATACTGCTGGAAGTCCTAATTCCCACTCTGCCTTCCACCTCCATGTCAAACTGATTTCTGCTGCATTTTGCACCTACATATATTCTATAATTTGTGTTCTTGAGTTTACACCCTGCAGTGTCAGAGGAAGTCTCAAATGTGCCCTAGGGACAGTTTTCTATTGTGTTTGTTCTTGTCATTCCTCATCTCAGCATGTTCCTTCATCTAATTTCTGTGAATAAGGATACACTTTCTCTCAGAGAAGCATCTTCTGCTTTGAGCACGACTCCATCCAGTGATATTGGCAGACCATTATAGCTATTTTCTTTCCATTTCTGTTGATTATATAATGATATAAACCCATTATATTATTATATAATGTTATAAACCCAATCTCATTAATCCTTCTGATGTCTGTGATGTCCAGAACTACATGGACGCAGCTTTTGCTGAATTCCATTGTTATCTCTGTGACTTCTCACTAAGCACCTCCTCCTATAGATGTCCTTGCCTGCCCCACTTTTCTTACCCCTGCTTTCACAGTCCTTGAAGAGTGACAGACACCGTTTGTCACTGTAAATGTAGCCTTCATGGATCCCTGTTCCTTGATGTCCATCTGCATTCTTGCTCTTTATTTACTATAAAATGTCCATAGCGCATACAGGAGTTGAGCATTTCTGGCAAATGCAGCCTTTATCACACACCCTTACCCACATCAGAAGCTGAGGGAAGTTTCTTGATGCATGAGGTGTGTGGAAGGAGTTAACTGATTGAGAAATAGATGGAGACCTTACAGCATAACTAGAAAACAGTTCCTGACAATATCAGAGTTTGCTTTTCCTGCTCAAAACTCCATTCCCTTTCCTTTCTAAGCCACTCAGCTACGGCTCTTGATCTTCTCTTCCTGACCAGTCATTGTAGAACTCATAAAAGTTTGTAGAGGCCACACTGGAGAATAAATCCTAGTCTGTTTGAAAACCACTTTTATTTGCTTTTTTTTTTGAATGGTATGTAGAAAATTAGTCAGTCATGTGTGAGGAGAAAAGCTAACATCCCTTGTAACCAAGCAGTTGAATGCTCTCTATACCTGGGCAAACAGGTTGTAGAAGCTGCAATTAACCACCTTTGACTGTATAGTAACTTCAAGTTTTTAACTTTCGTGGCCACTCTGTCGGTGTTTACAGAGCATTCCTATGGCATATGGTAACCTTTAGTCCAGCACAGACCTTTAGGAATAAGTGCAAAACCTCTGTCAATCCCCTATGGGGCATATGGTTAATATTGCACTATGGCTCAGCCTTTGTTTGGTTAGTTGGTTTTGCTGTGAGTACATCTCAGTTCATCAGCTCCCATTCACTCTCAGCTTTAGGGCTGCCTGAAAGACTGTGTCGATACAGAGCATCTCATTTGCAAAACAGTCATTCATAGTGGTCTCATTATTTTGGGTGCTGCAGAAACATTTTAAAAGAAATGGTTCCTACCCCACAATGTGCTCACCATCTAAAGAAAGGCAACAGCAAAGGAGGCAGGATGCAGAGGCACAAAGTAATCCTGTTGTGACTCCAGTGAGATGACACAGATGGGGCCAGGAATAGGACCCAGAAATCCTTGTTGCTTCTCTCACCCACTATGTTCCCAGGGTGGATTGTTATTTTACATATGTTTGGGGAACATCTGCATGTATAAAAGAAAAAAATCATAAACCAGTTGTAGTTTTCTGCTTTTCTGTTCTGTCAGAGACATTGTTTTAGGACCAAGGAACAGGGACAGAAAGATCTGTTAAGCAACATCCCACAAGCAATATAAATCTCCTGAGAAAATAATGCAGCCTCTTCATTCTATCTGATTTCTGAAATGCTTCTGTCCCTTGTTGGACAGTATATGCTTGGTGTCCCAACATATTCCCAAGGAGAAATGCTGTGCTGGGCAGATGGCGGAGCCCAACTGGGATCCTGGCAGAGCATGAGAGGAAGAGTGAAAGAAAGACCGTGGGTGTGCTAGTTGGCTTGCTAGTTTTGGGACACTGTCACTTCTTTTACTGCAGATTAAAGGAGAAAAGGGAAGTTAAGGTTCTCTCTAATTTCCTCAGCCTTGAAGGGGAGTGTTGCCATACCTGCGCCTCCTTACTTAAATTGTTGACTTCATATGATGTTTCATCTTAGTGTCTGACAACTGCTTTTGCTCTTCTATGCAGCTTGAATAGAGCATGGGGGTGCTCAGATAGCCAATGCTGTAAAAGACCAGGACCAGGCACAGTCTTTCATCCAGGATAGGACATCCATTCAGCATAGGACAGACCCAGGAAGGCTGGGGACAAAGTGACCACAGTGGCAGGGGAATGCAAAGGGCTCCAGCTTGAGCCTTGTGAGGGAAAATGCATGGGTGGCCAAAGCATTTGATGGTGTCTGGTTTATCCATTTCCCTGAGGTGCTGCTTCATGCAGAGGCAGAAGCAGAGCTGTATCTCAGTCAAAGCAGTTTGCATCTTGCTGTGTTGGAGCAGCCCTCCTTTTGGCAGCAGCTGGAGCCAAGAGAGATATTGCTGAGATGGGAGAGCTCATGTTCTGCTGCCACCCCAGAGCAGGGGCCCAACAACCTCTGGGACAGGGGAGGTGGCGGCAACAGATGATTGTGCTCTGAAGTGCAATCTGTCTGCACAAATACTTGGACAGGACCTTCTGTCTGCAGGTCTGTGGGCTCCCTGGGAGCACTAGTGACCTAATCCCCATGGAGTTCCCAACCACCTGGTAGGTTTTTTCCCTGCTTGACACAAGTGGGGGGAGCTCTGGGCACCTCAGAGGATCAAGCCATATGCTTTCAAAATTATGAACCTAAACAGTGAATGACCCAAAGCTAAAACCTGCTGGAAGATCTGAATGCTAACAACATCCCCCACAATTACAGCAAACCAGTGGAAAAGTCACCCTGCTCAATGGTGCTCAAAAACAGGTGGTTATGTGCAGTTGGAAAAGTCAGTTCCTCCCATTCCATGATAATTTTAGCATTGAAAAATCAATTGGTTTAGAAAATATATGTCCAAAAATGTTTTCTGCATCATTCAGGAGTGTCAGCTCCTCAAGTACAGATTGAAGAGCTACTGGGAGAGGGACTGTGTAAATCAGGCCATCTTCTTTCTCTCTCCTTCCCTCCAGTGACTGTTTAGGTTAGGATAAAAGCTAAGTCCAGACTTCCTTTTCTGGGACATTTTTCTGTGAAGACATAGGTATGAAAGAGGGCAAATGGTGGCAAAGTACATAATCTGAGAAATTGCTAAAAGGACTGAGGTGTGGGGAAGTGAAGGAAGACCAAGTGTGAGCAACTGGTGAATTTTTTGTAATTTCTAAGACATGGGGAGCACAAAGGTCTGCCTGATTGTGACCATACACTAATTGAAAACATTCAGATGAATGGTTAAAAAATGGGTCCCTAAAACTAAACCCTTTAAAATCTACAATTAAGCTTTTAAGTAGAGAGGCTGTTGAAGTCTAGGGCAGGAGAACCCTTTGCTGCAGTGCATTTGCTGGACTTTTGCAAAAGCCCTGACCATCCAGCAGCTCCCACTGAAGTCCCACTTAAAATATACTTCCATTTCCTTAAAGTGCTGAATTATGGACTTCAGAACCCAACTCTAGGCACCATTTTTGTTTGTGTGAAAGATTTGGTTGCAAGTATAATATAATAAATTGTACTAAAATAGATTTATGGCTTTTTTTCCTTTTCTGCTTGTGAATAGATGGAAAAAATCAATTTTTTTTTCCTTAAATTTCTCAGTCAGTAGGGATTGTACTGGGAATTGTGCTAGGAGCTCTTGCCTCCCAAGCTATTCTCTGAACAAGGCTGTGTTCTGTGAACCAACTGAGCTGGTGGGCCTGCTCAAGCATGGGTACTTCTGGCTCAGAGCACGCACTGAGGATGCACAGGAGCCCCATGTTCTGTGCCAGCAGGAAGTGGTGATGAGCCATTCCAGCCCTCTGAGATGAAGGACATTTTTTAAATGCCCCTCCTCAAGTCCTCTTTTTTTCCAGTTTTCAATCTTTCCCGTCCAAACTGTGCCCGGAGCGCTTCAGCTTTGCCCGCAATGAATACCAGTTAAGAATAAAAATTAAAATAAATAAATAAATAAAAAGACAAAATGCAGGGAAAAAAGCCCATGGCCATGGCAGATCTGTGAAATCTTAAAGCAACTTTTCTGACAGTAAAAATTCTGCAACTTCAGCAAACAGCTCTGGTCTCTCTGGCTGGAGAGCCATGTTTCACTATTCCTAATTCCCAATAGGTACCAAAGCGCTTCTCTGACACATCCCCCCACTCCTGCCTTTCTCCTGCATGCCACTTTGTCCCACCTTTTGTCACCATCTGTACATGGTTAGCTGGAGAATGTTTATTATATAATTTAGTTAACTTTCGAGCTGTGAGCCTTCCCGTTTGATGTGCCCTCCTGTTAATGCAAAGCACACCATTACTAGTTAATGATCATGAACTGTCATCACAGACACTTTGAAAAGGTGACAGTGATGAATGGAGCCGGTGGCTCCCAGGGAGGTTGATCACTGAATGGACAGTAAAGTTTATTTAAGCCTTGGCCTGATAATGGCTCTGCATATTTCAGATGGGTTGTTTCCACTCAGTTCTGGGATAGCAGACATTCCCAAAACGATGCGTCGTGCTGCCCCCCGCCCTCCGCCCCCTGCTCTCTTACGGTAAGAAAAAGTCTTCCCCTGTTTTGGCATCTGCTGCCCTAACTGCTTCCTGGTCCATACCGCAGTTCTCCAGTCAAAAGAGAGGAAACCCCTGGGCAAAATTTCCTCCAAGCTTTGAAGAAAGGAAAAGCCCCTCTCGGAGCCGTTTCCCAAGCGAATTCCCACAGCTGCTCTGCAGACTGGGGAAGGGGCTCACGCTTCAATTTAACTTAACGGAGCTTTTCTAGCGGGATTGCGGCTGCTTGCCTCGCATGAGGATGTGGGGATGGGACTGAAAATAGAACCTGCATCTCCCTGGGCGTTCCTAATGGAGGCTGGCAGCCAGCACTGGCAGGCCTTGGAGCTGGGAGTCAACCCGGTGCTTTCGGGTTGGGAGGCTCGAGGTCCCAAGATAAACAAATCTGCTGGTGAGAGTGACCAGTGTTAGGTCAGGCTAAGGGTCGCTCGAAGGTCAAGCTGCCCCACAGCTTGGATATTTGGGTTGTGTATTTACCTTCCCAAAATGCATGGTGCGCTGGAAGGCTCGCTGCACCGGGTCGTGGAGCTGGGATCAATCTGCCAGTCGGTCCTGGGAAGGGACATCCCTGGGATGTCCCTAGGGAAAGACCCCCGGGAGAGCAGCATCTCGGTGGTGTTACTGGGGAGAGGATCTCTGAAGGGCCACAGGTTTTGAGGGAGACAAGGTCTCTATGAGCAGGCAGAAGGTTCACAGAGTGATGGATGTCAGCATAACCTCTTGGCTTTCATTTTAATATATGCTGTGTGCAAAACACCCTGTTTTCTCAAGCTGTGTGAAACCTGGAGCTTCATCACCTGGCAGGAGCCCAGGCTGCCAGATTGTGCTGCCAGAGTCTCACACAGGCAGCAGTCAGGACTGGCTTAAGGAGGTGGAGATTCTTGTAAACCTGAAGAAACAGAGAAAAATCCAGGACACTCCACAGTTTTCTCTTTCTGGCTTTTGAACCTTTGGAAGATCTGTCTGTCAAAGTTTGCTGTGCAGTCAGGAAGGTTAGAAAAGCATTTTTCTTTCTTGTAAGGCATGAAAGTAGAGATGTTCGTTTAAAAGACTAATAAAATTTTCTGGGAAGACATAACAGTTCACAAATCAAGATCTCATCCTTGTTAGAAGGGTGAGAAGGAGCCTGTCATCCAACAGTAGCTTCTGGATATAGTATATAGTACTTGTATAGCATGATTAAAACCAGGAGGTGTGAGGTCTCAGCTGCACGAGAAAAATCGTATCAATTTACATAAGTAATGATTGTCTAAAGTTTAAACAGTATCAAGCTTTACTGTCAAAGCAAAATAAGGACACTGCCACAAGGGAGCCACATTAACCAGCCTGTTTATAAACTGACATGGCTTTTCCTGGTAGACAAGTCTATAAACCACTTGCTGGTATCTCAAATGGCAAGTTATCATGCACATTTAGGGGGTAACAATGGGTTTTTAGGAAAAATAAATCAATGGGTGGAATTAATAATTGCTTTCATTGTCAAAATAAATGTTTTAAGTGAGCCACAGAAAGGGAGGCAAATTATTCTCATGAAGTTCTGAGGTTTGGTGGCGATGCCAGGGAGCTGCTGGTGGCAGGGGGCTGTCAAGCCCAGGCAGTGTGGATGTTTACAGCAGTATTCCAAGGCAGAGTCGTGTCCTTTGGAGAAACAGCTTCCTGACGGTGGAAGGCGCGGGGAGGGCGGGAGGCCGAGCATCAGCAGGAGCGCTGAGCTTCGCCGCCTGGAGACGCCTTTCTCCGACCTTCCAGTCACAGGGACAGGGATGAAGGAAAGCCATCCTAATCTCCCTGCTGCGTCTCCCACCCCACGCACCGCGGGGAGGTGACTGTCCTTATAAATTTGGGTTGAGACATTTTACCCCAGCGTCTGCAAACATTTAGACACAGAACTGCTGCTATTAACTGCCAGCCCATTGTCTGCCGGTGACAGTTTGCTCTGAGAGTCACCGGGGGTGGGGGTGGAGGGGGGTGGTGGTGGTGGTGTGAATGTTGATTGAGCAAATGAACACAAAGCGGCTCAGCCGCTGGCTGCGAATTATGCTGCTGTTAGTTTAAACAACTGGAATAGAAATGCCATTATCCGACTGAGCTGAGGGAGCCGGGTGGAAGATTCTCAGAGAGAAAAATTTGCCGGCAGTGACTAGCACAGCGAGATGGATGGAGTGTGTGGCCTTGATTGAGATGTCACCCTGGGTCTAGCTTATTGTACCCATGCTCCTCTCCTTCCACTGGGATTTAATCCCAGGCTTCTCCCTCCCTTCCAGTCTTTATAGCTCTGCAGCACTGAACCTGTGCTTCCTCTTAACAGCACAGCCCTGCCAAACCACACACAGCCAGTGGATCTGCTCCAGTCCCAGCCATCCATGTTCTGGCTGTTTATTCCCCCCTCCATTCTGTGTGTTGGTTTATACTCTCTGTAGTTGGTGTGCAGGCCAGCGTAGCTGTCAGGGCAGAAGAACTTGCTGAGCTCTAGCAAAGCTGGGGTAGAAGTTCCAGTTCAAATGTGGCTGGAGGGAGGGCATCCTCTCACTGCTGTGGTAACACCAAAAAACTGCCTTCAAGGTGGGGATCAAAGGGTCTCTGCTCCATACAAACTACTCCATGAACCCCTTTGGCCGATGGAAGGGCCTTGGGGATGGGGGAAGAGTATCCACTGCCCATGCCAGAGCTTGGCCTCTGACATAGCACAGGGAAACATCGCACTGGTAAGAGGAGTCTCCAAGGTCTGACTCACTACGCTGTTTATGTTACAGGCTTCATATAAGAGCAGCTTTGCCCTAGCTGTGTTTGCCACATCCTTTTCCCAAGGTCTTTTCCAGCCTCTGCCACCACACTCACTGCCATGTGTGAAGCAGCATCCTTGGGCATAGACATTTGTCCCCACAAGGGGCACGGACACAACTCAGAGAGATGGTAGTGCCCAGACTGGGCAAACTCTTGGACTGACAAAGTGGAAGAGAGGAAGGAAAGCCCTGAGCATTCAAAGAGATGAGGAAACACCGAATCAAATGAAAGATGTGGATGTTGTCTGATCCAACAGCAGTGAAATGAACATTTAGGAGAGGTGAAACACATGATAAATTAACATTTGTGTTAAATGGGATCTGGTCTGATTCCCATGGCTGGGTAATTTGTGAGTGTGAGACGTCACAGCTGCAGATAAAGGTGAGCAAGACACATTACTTGGATAATTTTCTCACTTGAATTTGCTCAGGAGATGGCGGATCTTCCTGCCTTGCAGCCTCATGGGAGTAGCAGTGTTGGTTGCCTGGTGTCTGAGTTTCACGGGGAGCAGGATATTTGATTATGGGAGACAGATATTGATAGCTGATGGTATTAGTGCTCTTTTCCCAAGCTGGTGTGAATGCAGTAAAGTAAATACTGTATAAAAGTGAAAGTCTTCAATGCATCCTACCTGGAGGGCACATCAGTTTGGCTTTCTGTGGGAGGAATGTAGCATCCCACAGTTTGTACCAGTTCTGTACCAGCAGCAACAGGAGCTGTTGAGCTACTTATGGAGGCAAGAAGTGAGTAATATCTTAGACACAGTAAGGTCTAGCCACCAAGACCCTCAAGCCCTGGTTTGAATTAATCACTCCTGCCACAGTCTTTGCTCTGCCATGCACAGACCCACACCAAAACCATCTCATGGCCAGGTTTTCAGTGAGCAGTCAAAGTAATGGGGTAAGGGACAGGGACCCAGCAGTATCTTTGTTTTCCTCTTCATCGGTGCTGTTGGGCAGCCTCATCCTCTGTGCAGAGCAGGTCTGCTCACCAGGTGGGATGGGGAGGAGGAATTCTCCATGCTGGGATAAGGGATATCACCAGGGATACCTGGTAAGCCCCCTGGGGTGCTCAGAGTGACTGCCATTTGTTTCAGCAACACAGCGTAGCCACAGGGCACAGCCTGCTGAGGCTTCACATGAGTCCGGGTAAAATACTGCTGCTTGTTAACACCTCCCTGCCGAGCATCAGCACCAACCCTGAAACCAGGGAGTTGTCAGTACTGAAGAGGTTGTGCTGTCCCTTTGCTTGCTCTGAGTCCAGTGCTCTCTGCAACATGGCCCCAATGCCCAGCTGATGGAAGGGACTCTGACCCTCTGCATTGCACCAAAGAAGTTTACAGACCAAGGTGATCTTTCTAGCACCAGGCTGGTACAATGAGGTGTCAGGGCAGCAGAGCCTGCCTGAGTGGGAATGTTGGTCTGTGTACTTTGGCTAGTGGGTCTGGACATGGAAAGCATCAGTAGAGGGCAGCTTAGGGAGCATCCACTATGGGCTGTCACCCACACAAAAAGGATCAAAAAAGGAAAGAGGATTCCATGTCATCACCAATATCTATGTTAGTAAATTGAATGAGGCCAGGAAGTAGCACTGCATCTGCATGGTTTTGGTCCATGCCAGTTACCACATCCTTGAGCTTTTGTTGCTAAACCACTGTGCATCATCTTTGAAAAATTATGGAAACAGGAGAGGTGCTGGATGACTAAACAAAAGCCAGCATTACTTCCATCTTCAAAAAGGGCAAGAAGGAGGATCCAGGAAACTAACAGTCAGTCAGCCTCACCTCCATCCCTGGAAAAGTGGTGGAGCACATCATTTTGAAGGTCATCACCAGGCATGTAGAAGAAAAGAAGGTCATCATGAGTAGTGAGCATAGATTCACTAAGGGGAAACCATGCTTGACCAATCTGATAGCCTTCTATGATGGCATGGCAGGATGGGTGAGTGAGGGGAGAGCATGGATGTTGTTTACCTCAATTTCAGCAAGGCTTCTTATGCTGTCTCCCATAACATCCTCTTAGGAAAGCTGAGGAAATGTAGGTTAGATTCATGGACAGTGAAGTGGATCAAGAACTGGCTGAATGGCAGAGCTCAGAGGGTCATGATCAGTGGAAGAGAACACGGTTGAAGACTTGGAGTCAATGGCATTTCCTAGGGATCAGTACTGGGTCCAGTCTTATTCAACTTGTTTATCAGCGACCTGGATGAAGGGATAGAATGTCACCTCAGCAAGTTTGCTGATGACATGAAACTGTGGGAAATGGCTGGTACAACTTGAAGGCTGCACTGCCATTCAGTGAGACCTTGGTAGGCTGGAGAGTTGGGCAGAGAGAAACCTAATGCAGTTCAATAAAGGAAAATGTAGGGTCCTGCACCTGGGGAGGAATAACCCCAAGTCCCAGTACAGGTTGGGGGCTGACCTACTAGAGAGCAGTTCTGCTGAGAAGGACCTGGGAATCTTGGTGGATGACAAACTGCTCATGAGTCAACATGCCAGGAGGGCCAGTGGAATCCTGGAGTGCATCACAAAATGTGTGGCCAGCAGGTCAAGGGAGGTGATCATCCCCCTCTACTTGGCCCTAGTGAGGCCATATCTGGAGTGCTGTGTCCAGTTCTGGGCTCCTCAGTACAAGAAAGACAAGAAGCTACTGGAGAAGTTCCAGCAGAGGCCATAAAGATGATGAGGGGTCTGGAGCATCTCTCTTATGAGAAGAGGCTGCAGGAGCTGGGCTTGTATGGAGAAGAGAAGACTGACAGAGGATATCATTAATGCATATAAATATCCCAAAGGCAGGTGTCAAGAGGATGATGCCAAACTCTTTTCAGTGGTGCCCAGCGACACGACAAGGAGCAATGGCCATACACTAAAACACAAGAAGTTCCACCTCTACATGAGGAAGAACTTCTTTATATTGAGGGTGGTAGAGTACTGGAACAGGCTGCCCATGGAAGTCATGGAATCTGCCTCCCTGGAGACATTCAAAACCCAGCTGGATGCATTCCTGTGTTACCTGCTCTAGCTGACCCTCCTTTGGCAGGGAGGTTGGACTGGATGATCTCCGAAGTCCCTTCCAACCCCAGCTATTCTGTGATTCTGTGATTAGAGTGTTTCAGGTGTTTGCAGTAGCTTTGAAAACCGAGCACATTAGTTGTGGCAAGTCTGTTTTCAGAGGAACAAGAGCTGGCCACGTGGCTGTGAACTGCACTGGGCTGGCAGGCTTTGGGACCACGGGACAGTCCTGGAGCATTTTATTTACATAGAGAGATGCAACTGTCCTTTACTTCTGTGCCGCAGTGTGCACTCAGCACTAGGGAGAGCTTGGTCCTTGGGGTGATCCTGCAGCAGGTAGGCAGCATGGATTGGAAGAGAGCCCCATCTTCAGGGAAACTCTTTTGGAGCTCCACACCCTTTGGTTTTGCACCATGTTGTGTATTACCCCTTTGCTGCTCCATCATTTTCCCAGGGCAGTCCTCTCTCTGCACTGCCTGCTGCAGCTCCTCTGTGCTGCCTATGTCCTGGGATCTCCGGCTCAAACCTTCCAGTGCCTGTGCTCCCCTTTCCTGCATCCCCACACTTCATCATTCGCTTGACTGACTGTCCACACCTACTCTTCTATCACCTCTTTATGAAAACACATCTCCTGTGCTGCTTTTCTGCTTATGAGAACCACACACAAAGTCGTGTTGTCACACGCATCTGTTGGCACGACCGCACTGACAGCGCTCGGACAGGGTGACGGGCAGGGGATACACGCTGACATGGCGGTGTCACCCTGTGGCCGTCCACACTAACACCAAGACAGACAACACAAAGTGAGCTTAATGCTGTTTTCGTGGCAAGGTCTTCATTTACACCTCAGCTGGTATAAATGACACCAGGTTTTAGCAGTAAATTTAATCCTTTTACTTTTGGTGTGAAAAGAACGTATGCTCGATGGCTGGGACTGCACCAGCAGACCCATCCTCAGTCTCCTCCTTTTCTTCAGGAGGCAAAAATTTCAGCTGGACTTGGTGCATAGAAAGGTTTTCAGCATACCCAGCTAGCCAGGGGAACAATCATTGTGCAGCAAAGCATCCTCAGGCACAGGGATGCGAGTGTGCCTGCCCCGGGCTGGGTGGGCATAGGCTATACATAGCTCAGATCCTGGACCGGCAGACAAAGGGAGCCTGTAAGGCTGCTGGGATTTGTGGTTATCAGCGGCCACGGCAGGAAACGTCCCACACCACAATAACCCCAACTCCACCTTATGTCAGCAAGCCCTACAAACAGAAGGACCCAGCCGCGGGCTCTTGCTCAGGCTGGTACTGTACACCGGAGCTGGCTTACATGGTGAACGAGCGGAAAAACAACATGACTGGCCTGTTCTGATGGCAAGCAGATAAACCGTCGCTCCACTCAGACGGGTATTGTTTCCTTCCCACAGGCCTCCTTGTTGCCACCACCGAGCACACGATAAAGCTTTGGCTTTTTATAGGGCTTCTGTTTGAGGTTGTGCTGATTTCAGTGAAGTCATTCAAAGTGAACATGCTCAGTGAATTGTTAATTCAAGTGTCCTGGAACACAGCAGTTAGGAAAAATGTAAAGATTATTATTAACCAGTTAATTCTGGGCAAAAATTCCCACCACCACTTGCACTAGAGTTAGAGCTTCATCAGCTTCTCACAGCAGTAAACTTCGGAGCCAGGACTGGCAAGGAACTGAGGGAATATGACCAGATGTCAAGAGCTGTAGTTTCTTGTTCTAAGGCCACAGTTTTGGTCAAACTCTGCCAATACTACTGCTTTCCTGTCTGCCACCTGAGGTGGCTGGAGTCATTTCTCCAGCCTGGATTCCAGCAGAAGTGAAACCTGACATTCACATAACTCTGCCAGGTACTACATCCTAGCGCATCCACATATGGCTAGAGACAGGAAAGATCCTTTAGACCTGAATCCTCACGTTTCTTATTCTTTAAAGTACTGATGAGGAGTTCAGATATTTTGCTGAATACTTGACACGTTAGGGCAGCACCCTGGAATCGCTGTCCTGGGCCACCTGCTCGTATTCTCTCCCCATGCTGCAGCACCCACCTGACAGCCACACATGCTCAGGCAGAAGGGGAAGGTGGGAATATGCCTGGTGTGCTTGGGCAGGAGTTTAGTTTTTTGGATGGATGATTTAACACATCGACCTTTGGGAGAAAACATAGTGCAGGTACACTAACTGCTAACAGCCTGTTTCCTTGCAATGCAGGAGTGTGGGCATTTGCTTTAATTGGTGTCTCCTGCACTATGTTAGGGCTGAATGCTCTTTCAGGAAAAATAAATGGCTAACAGGCTCTTTGCAGGTATTATTAAGTGCTCCTCTCCCATATGCAGCTCATCCATAGCTTTTCCCCTCAGTATGTCCTCCATGCCCTTGTCCCTCACACACTGGGAAAGAGTGTCTTCTTGTAAATATTTCCTGAGAAGCTGAAGTGGCTTCTGTCACAACCATGGTAACGTCTGGCCCATATGTATGTAGAAGGATGTCGCTCTCTAACCATTCAGACCAGTTTGTGTTTCCATCTGTTGTGTGCACAAGCTGTCTTTTTTTTCCAGCTCAGGTCCATATTTTTTTTGTACTGGATTATCTGCATCACCTTTTTATGTTTCCTGTATTTGTGAATTGAATTGTTTCTGCTCTATTCCTCCTTGCCACATTCACCATGCTCCCTATAATTCTACCCACACTAAATCTTCTTCTTCGGTGAAGAGATTAATTTTGCTTTACTGAAATATGCAATGGGTAACATGGGAGAACCTCCCATGTCCTTCTAAGTCATGTGTTTCTCCTCTTTTCTGAAGCCAAACAATACAATGCAGTTGGAAAAGACACAACAGCCTGGGGTCTGATGCGGTACAAAGTCTCAGCTCTGTCAACATAGCCAGCAGCAGTGCTTGTTGACATCCAGAGTGCCCAAAGCTTTGGTTTGCTGTTGCTGCTCCTACTGCCACTGCTCAGAGGAGGGAAACAACCAAGCTTCAGTGCCCCAGGAGGGTGGAAAACTCAAGGGAGGAACAGTCCCTGGCCTGAGAAACTTGCAGATGGTGGAAGGGAGAGGAGGAACAGGGCAGATGGGTGAGAGCGAGGAATAATTACATCCAGGTTCCTGCTCATGAAGGGCTTTCTAGGGCTCTACATTGCCCACTGAAGCAGACACCAACTCCAAATAGATTTTTTTATAGCCCCTTTTACTTGATCAGTGAATATTCTGATCATTACCACTGTTACTGTACTTTATTCTGTGTATTTCTGGTAAGTTGGTTTTTTTTCTGGTTTGGGTTTTGGTGTTTGCTGGGGTTATTTTTTTTCTTTTTCTTTTTTTTTTTTTTTAAATTTTTATTTTTTCCCCTGCAGTACTAACTCAATAAGCAGGTATTTTCAAGCTGATCTGATGACTCCCACTGTAAGGTCTTTCTTTGGACACACTGTGATCCTCCCCAGGGATGGTTTTTGTCTGGTGTCATCTGAAGCTCTCAGGCTGGCATATGGAGCTTGTGAAAGATGTCAAGTCTTTTGCTTAAGAGACTAATAAAATTAAACACTCTGGCAATTTCTGTGGTCAGGGCAACATCTGCTTCCTCTGACATATCACAAGTGTGGAACATACAAGGCCAGAAGGGACAGAAAAAACCCTAAAAAATTAAAAAGAGAACACCCTTCAGCAGCTACAGTGCATCAGTTGTATGTCCTGGCACCGAGGCTGGTCCGGTGTGGGCGCATGCATCCCTGTGTGCCAGGAATGCCGCCTTGGCTGGTGCTGAGCCTCCCAGGAGCTCCATGTCATTCCTGTGGACCCTGTTGCTGCCTCACATCCTTGTCACTGTGGGGAGTCTCTCCATGCTGCTGGTGCAGGAGGAACCCCAGCCAAGGAGGGGCTCCTTGTGCCTGTCCTACCAGCCTCATGGGTGTGTGTGGCAGGACCTGGAGCACCGGAACTGTGACCAGCAACACAGAAAACTGGGATTATGTTTATTGCGGCCATATGGGTGTATAAATGCCAATATAAGTGCATGCAGGCTCCAGTCTCCTGTTGGATTAACTCCATATGGTAAACCTGGGTCCTCTGGATAGTTCTGTATCTCTTGCACTTTTGTTGCCCTCCATAGGCGGTACACAATGACTCCAATCCTCCTGCATTTCCAATCCTTTCCCCTTCCACAGGAAAGAAACGTTAGGAAAAGTTTTTAGTCAGATCCTCCTCCTCCTTGTTAAATTTAGCACAAGCTTGTAAAGCGTCACCAGGAACAGCAATTAGGGAGCTGTGCGTTTTGGTTTATGGTTATCTGCAAGGTCAGAGAGAAGCACAGGCTGTTAGTGAAGGTTCTTCAGTTCTCATATAATTTAAACACAGAGGCATATGTTAAAAATAAGAAGGAAAGCAAAATATGTTAATTGGTCCTGACTCTCAAAAACCTAGGCCACTTCCTAACTCCCACCCCCCTGCCCCCAATTGCTCCTTCCATTTGCAATACTGACAAAACATAATCAGCTGCACTTTATGGAAGTTAGTTTCGTTGAAGGCCAGGGAAATCAATGAACAACCTGTCATGGTGCAAGACTCAAAATATGGATCTCTTGGGGGATATTCAAGCTAATGACATTCCTCTCGATAGAGAATGAGGCCAGAGGATTTTCATGCTAAGGGTGTTTAACTATCTTTTGTTCTTTTTTTCCTCTATATCTTTTCCTCTCCCTTTCTCCTGCCCCCCACCCAGCATCACTCTCCCTTTGCTTTCAGTCCTGTCCCAAGCTCTGTACCCACTGCTGTGTGCACTTTCCCAACTTTTTTCTTCAAGTTCCTTCCTTTTCCATACCAGACCACCTTCACCCTGACTGTCTGGGCTTCCTTTGGTCTCTCAGGCTCCCTCCTGTCCTCACTGTGGTCCTCCTGTCCCTTATGCCAGGTCTGCAACACTGCTGAGGGACATCCCAGTGGGTGCTCCCTCTTTTACTGCCATGCTGGTGGCACCACATGGAGGAAGCATGGCAGGAACAAACATTTTTTACAGCATAAGAAGAGGGAGCGGAATGGAGCACCAGTGACGTCACTCAGCACCCCCAGAGATGGAAAACACCTCCCTCAGGCTCAGCCTGGCTTTGACTTGCCATGGGCAGCCCTCCAGCCTTCATGCCACCTCATTCCCTCTCCATCCCTCTCCCTTTCTCTCTTCCCCTGTCTTATTTCACACCATTTCCATTGCAACCAGAATATGCTTGCTCTTTCTTTTCTTTAGTGAGCCCAGTCTGAAAAGTGTCTGCGAGGTATTTTTAGAGGAAAGCTTGGCAGCCTGGCAGTCCTGGGCGCTTTGCCACCTTGAGTGAAAAATGTGCATCAGCCAGATAAGAAGTACAATGGGGTGCTCAGGGGCCGCGAGTGGGGAGCGCCCTGATGGCTGACTACTTGCTTTGTGGGGCAAGGGAGAGTGGCTGTGGGACTTCCCCCAGCCTGCACTTGCCCTCTGTTCTGCACCCTGCCATGCATCCCTCACTGGCCTTTAATATGTGTTCAAAGGTATAAAAGGAGGGGTTCTTGGGGGAGCCATGGGAGTTAAGTGGAAGAAAGCCATTGTATGGCTGGAACAGGGGTATTTCCGGCCACAGCATTGCTGCAGGTGGTGTGAACACAGCACCTGGCACCAAAAAGTTGCCTTGCTGAATGTAGCAGCCAAATAATGACAGGGGCGGGCACAGATCCTTAGGGTCATTCTATTCCCTCTGCTTCGTCCCTTCAGCATTATGGGGGTTGGGGCCGAGGTGGTGCCCCCCTCACAGGCACGGGGCGAACTCTGGGAGCAGGCACAGTTTGTCCCAGTATTGTGGCTGGCACTGCTTGCTTGGAGCTGTTGTTTCCTGACATGTCAGGCAAAATATTTGCAAGTGGGAATAGCCTGCCGTGGTGACTTCCAGCTGCAATCAATAAGGCGCTGTGCTGCAGGTTTTTCATTTGAAAAATAAATACCACGTCTGGCTAATGTTTTTAAATATTTAGTTTCCCCCTCACTATTCAATGGTCTGTTATCTTCAGTGGAGAAATGGCAACAATGTAATTAAAGGTCCTGTGAAACTTATGCAAAACCACCATTTCTTACAAGCAGGGCATTTTGGGAAAGAGGTAGATCATATAAGCCAATACGCCTAGTTTGCCTATCTAACCTCCTGATTGTTCCAGCTACCTCTGTAGGGCAGGAAGGGAGAGAAACTCCCCCAGGAAGTATTTTCAAGGGTAACACAGATGCTCTAAATACTCTTCAAATAGGCCTATCTTTCCTATCAATGCCCCAGGGGAGTAGCTGGCTGGTCAGTCAGGGACCCTTAGCTGTGACAACCTCTTCCAATCCACACCACTCTGACCAGACCTGCACAAACAGGTCCAGGCAAGTGTGATTTCATCTCCAGACAAATGGCTCCCTTGTCCTTCTGTGGAAAGTGGAATAATTTCAAAGGGAGCTGGGCCAGAAGGCTGGTGGTGAGGATGTTTATTTGGTTCTGGGTGGGTATGGGTGACTGCCTGCCTGCAGGTGGGGGATCCTATGCCTGGAGCACAGAAGTGGATGGAAGGGTTGGGAAGGGTTGGAAGGGATCTCCAGTAGCATCTCTCTGCCCAAGAAGTGACCAACTATGCACACACTTACCTTTATTAAGTTTTTTGTTCTTGTCAATTAAGGGCAGGGGAGTAGACATCTATGAGCTGTGTCATGTAGCTGAGGATTGTTACTGCATTTCCCTCAGTTGCTTGTTTTTGACCTAGGCTATCCAGTTCTTTCGGCCTTCCCATGCAGGTTGCATTTTCCAGAACTCTGCTGTCCTTGGACTCTTTCCAGAGGTTCCACATGTTTCCTGAAATGCATTGCCCAAAACTGGCCACCCTATAACAGCAGTAGCATACCATGGCTGCAATGAACAAAGGGGCCATTTGTTTGTATGGGCAATGCTGCTTGTTATTGCTTCCAACAGGATGTTTACTTCATTGTTTTTAGTTTTGGTAATAGTGTGATTTAGAGTCTTTTATGCAGAACTGCTTCTTAAGCAGTCATTTTTGCCTAGTTGAAGATCCTTGCACTCTTCTCCACTGAGTTTTGTCACATCCTTTCTTTAAATCATCAAAACAATGTCTCTTTCCCCCCCTTTTTCCCTTTTTTAAAAATTTTAAACTCTGATTCTCTCTCCCAAAGGCCTGTATCAGCTAGGTTTACCACCACATTCTGTGTTCCCTCATACTCTGACAAATGATTCCAGGCAGAGATGGGTACAAGTACCCACCTCTCTGTGTCTTTCCCCTTTTTAACAATGAACCACCAACAGCTGCTCCTGGGACCATATTATCCAACCAGCTTTGCATCAAAGTTGTATTTTCCTGTTTTGTTTGAAGATACATGAGACAGCACCCACCCCACCTCTAGACTGTGCTCAGCAGAGAAGGTGCTGCTGGCAAGACAGAGGTAAAACACCCTGGCACAGACAGCCATAGGGTTTAGGTGCTTTGCAACTCAGCTAGGCCATGTCTTAAGAAGCCAGATACATCCCAGGTGTCTGAAGGGCATAATGACACCTAGGCAGAGAAGTGTAGCACCAAACCTTTGTACTTGGGTGCCTCTGGGACCATGGAGGTTTGGTTTAGGCACCTATGGCTGTTTACTGGCACCAGCTCTCACAGTGCAGCTCTACCTGTTAAGCCACAGGGCATAAACGCACCTCAAACTGAAATGTTTCAGTCAATCATGTTCACGTGTTTGGAGATGGCAGACTGTATGGAAAACGCTCCCAGTGTCCATTAAGTGGCACTTCTCTTTTGGAAAACTTCTCTGTCCAGGAAGATACTGGATACTGGGAACTTTGATCCCAGCTTACCAAAGAGAACAAATATCCAGGTGCTGGAAAGGGTTGCTGCACACAAGACACCAGCTCTTGAGCAGCTGCTGGATTTTGGTTAGCAGTAGCGTCGTGTATTAAAAGCCAGGGAGTTGCTCCATGAGCCAGGAATTTGAGGTACTGTGAAACCTGCATCTCCCCTTCCCCTCACCGCTCCCTGGTATTAAAACCTTGAAGAGCTGCAGCACACACAACAAAGGAGAAAGCAATAGGAGAGCAGCAAGGTCACGCATCTGCCGCTTTCCACACTTTCTTATCTCTGACATCACAGGCCTCAAGGTCTTTCTTCTCATTAAAACAGCTGAATAATGGCAAACTGTACACAAACTAACTAAACCTGTGGCCTTCTGCTTTAGTCATAATATGGGATGTCTGGCTAGGGAGGATGTTTCTTGGCAAGGCAGGGTGAAGGGGCTGAAGAAATACGCAGCTCTGTGCAAACACAGCGGGAAGCTTTTGCTTCTGTCCCTTGGGCTGATGAGCAGGACATCCAGCCAGGGGAGTGCGGTGTCATCGACGGTGTTACTGAAAGCACCGGGATGTGACCCCTTCCCACCCTCAGGAAATGCAGGGCCAACACCAAACTGACTTTGTGGAGGGCTAACTTGCAATGATCCCACCAGTGCTGCCTCTGCCTGAGGCTTACCTCCCTTAGTGGTGGAGAAATAATAGGTCAGGGACGGAAAAGGGAACTATCAACTAAGAGAACTGTCGAAAATCAAAGGATAAGGCATGTTATGGGTGAGAAGGCCTTAAAAAATTACAGCGGAAAAGGAGGGAAAAGTACTCTATATCAACAAGTGTTTTCTACAGCTTGGATTTGTTCAAGCAATGCCAGCCTAAGCCAATCTCAGGCCACTCTGTCTCTTGCATCTCTTCATGTCTCCTTATTTTGGGCAATGTCTTCTCGGGTCTGACCATTGCAGGCACTCTTGCTGATGTCTCTGTGACTACTGGACCTCAAACAAATGTCCCTGGGATTTCTGAAAACCACACCTGTGACCCCCACCCTGCTAGTCCTGATGACATTCATTAATGGCAAGTCATTTGTCATGACATAATGTAGGATGCCAAAGATCTATTTTTGGTGGTTGTACATGCCTCCCTGCTTGGTGATTAGCATTTAGCATCTGGGAATGCAACAATCTGGAAAAGCTAAGGGATTAGCAAATGGATGGGGGTGGTCTGTACTATGAAAAATTATATGTGCTCTGAAGTAAGTGGATAAAGATGCTTTTGAGGTTCCAAATATTTTCCTATGGGAATAGAAGTGATTGTGAAAAATGAAAATCAAGAAAAATTGTGTAAGGAGTGGCTACTGATGGCAGCAGCTAAACACAAGTGATAGTGGATCTAGTTCTTTCTGTGTTATCTGTGAAGGTTAGAAGGCACTGGAGCACTGCTTTGTGGGCCTCCTGTCTCGTGCTGGCCACACAGTTCCTCCCTGCATTTTATCCCTCTGCTGAGACTGGCATTCTGCTCATGCTTCCCTGGTAGTTCTTAGTTCTCACATAACTTTCTTGGCGTTTTTTTGAAATCTGGTTCAACATTCAGCCCTTTATGTTTTGTCTTTCCCCACCAAAACTAAGTGGGGTTTCCTACATATGTAATTTCCTTCTGAATGAATTTAGACCATCAGCAAGCTAACTTAGCCATCTTTTAAAAAGCTGAACACTGAGAGATGCTGCCTTTGATCTGTATTTTTCCACACATTCTTCATTTTTTTGGTGGTTTTGGAAGTGTGAACACCAGACCAAGAGCCATAATCCACTAGTGCTGTCTCTGCTTCCCTGCCCCTTCTTGGTGTGGCCCCATTACACTCTTTTCATCCTACCAGAAGCAGTAGTGGGGGCAGAGGCAGAGATCTTTCCTGTAACAAGAATGCACAATTCTTCAGGTGCATTATGGGCTTTTTTTTTTTTCCTATGAACACTGGGTCTTAACTGTGCTGGAAGGAGATTGCCAGAGTTTCAAGCTGATCAAGTTTTCCTTGGAAATGAGCTATCTAGGAAATTTTCTCTTTGTGACAGGTTCTTAGATCAACATGCTGCTTATCTGATAAAACACTTATCAGGGACAACTTGTGGCATGTTGCCCTGGTACCATGGTGCCGTCTCTCTATCTTTACTCAATTGCTTGAAGATGATAGAAGATGCAAACAGTAAAGAGTAAGTACTGCCTGTGCATAGGTGTCTTCAGAGTATCATTCCACAGTCTGAATAAACACTCAGTCAAATATGCACTGAAAAACAAGCAAAAGTTGGCAGAAATTAATGGTCCTTTGGAATAATGATGTACTGTGGAAGTTACTGTGAAGCATCCTGACAGTGAGAGCTGGACTACTGTGGCACAATTTATAGTTTATTCCAGACAGAGATAGTTTATTCTTGTATTACTGTGTCTTTTAAATGATCTTCCTCTGGGCCATGCCTCTTGACTAATGCCCACAGGCAAAGTAAAAAGAAAATAAAAAGTATGCAAAGTAGCAACAGTGATGCTTGTATAACTTCAGTATATATTAAAGCCTGAGCAGAACAATTATTCCTTCTGAAATTTCTAAACATTTCACACAAAAAGAATTCTAGTTCTGATGGGACCAAATACATTGAAACAAATCACTAAGTCTTGTGCATCTCATGCAGAGGATGAAATTAAAATTTGTTATTTCAGCATTTTGTTCTCAATTGCTCTAGGTTCTATTCAACAACTGAATCATCATTTTTGGCACTCTGAAGTTTCCTGGAATTATCCCAACAAAGCTCTCCAGAATATCCATTCTGTAATTTAAAATAAGGTATCAATTGAGGCTTATAATTTGGTGTCAAAATAGGTCAAAATTTCATAATGGTAAAATAATCTGCAGAAGAGAAATTATAATTCCTAACCAATACTAATGAGAAAGGACAATAATTCAAATCTGTAAGAGCTGTTACACACAAAATATCCCTTAGGTAACCCCGTGGTTATGTGTATCTGCTGATATAGGTACAGACATATCTCTTTTACATATGTATAAGCTTCAAACCTGTGGAGGCAAAGTCACCTCGATGTGACATCTCTTAGTCTCCCTCTCTTCTTTCTTCCTCACATTCCTCCAAACTCAAAAGCTGGAAAAATACAGCCAGAGCAAGCATGAAAATGTCAGGGATAAACAACTTGAGAAGGACAAACTCACTGGTAGGTCTTCCCTGATGATCAAGGTGGGACTCCCACAAAGGTTTGAAAGGTGTCCCCCATGCTCAGACTATCCACGTTTGCCAGCATTTCCTCAGTATGTCCTGAAGCACTCATCCTGACCTCCCTGCTTCCCCTTCCCCCCAACAGTTCTTCCCCACTAATAAATAAAGATCAGCATTTGTTATGATGTCATCTGTAATGCATTTCAGCTGCCCATGCCCCAGGGAAGCAGGACTCCAGAGTCTCTTGCTCCTCCTCTTGTTAGGATCATTCATGTTGCTGCAGCACCTTGAGATCTGGGGATCTGTTGGTCTTGCTGTCACACACACACACACGCACACAAGAGGACAACACTGTGACCTCTAGGATGCTTGTTATCTAAGTAGGTACCGCAGGGTAGAGGCAGAGGCAAGTGAGCTCACGTGAAGTCTGCATGGCTGGTCAGATGTAGAGGTGAGCAACAGGACCAGAGTTTCCACTATCCCACACCAGTGTTTCTGTCACTGGACCCAGTACTCACCCATCCTTAGTATCTTCCCAAGACCCTTCTTCCATCCGCACTCAGTGTGGTCTAGAAAAACAGACATCACTCCTGGAAGGCCTTATCTCTTAGTTGTTTCCTCCTCTGACAGTGCCATTCAGACCATCACCTTTTAGCATTGCCTGAGACATTTGAACTGAGTCTCACCTCAGGTAGCATTAAACACTGCTGTGCCTGCAGATTTCATGTTCATCTTTTGCCCCAGTGTCTGCCCCTTCTCCTCTCTTCCCCAAAAGTGGGTACAACTTTCTAATAGTGGTTGGAAAGCTGCCAAGTGGAAAAGGACCTGAGGTTGCTGATCAACAACTGGCTGAATATGAGCCAGTAGTGTGCCCAGGCGGCCAAGAAGGCCAGTGGCATCCTGGCTTGTATCAGGAATAGTGTGACCAGCAAGACTAGGGCAGTGATTCCTCCCCTGTACTTGGCACTGGTGAGGCCACATCTCAAGTGCTATGTCCAGTTTGGGGCCCCTCGCTTCAAGAAAGACACTGAGGTGCTGGAGCAAGTCCACAGAAGGGCAATGAAAGTGGTGAAGGGCCTGAAGTGCAAAGTCCTTTGAGGAGCAGCTGAGGGAGCTGTGGTTGTTTAGCCTGGGGGAAAGGAGGCTTGAGGTGACCTTATTGCTCTCTACAACTCCCTGCAAGGAGGGTGTAGCCAGGTGGGAGTTGGCCTCTTCTGCCAGGCAACAACTGACAGGACAAGAGGACATAGCCTCAAGTTGTGTCAGGAGAGGTTCAGGTTGGACATCATGAGGAATTTCTTCACAGAAAGGGTTGTTAAACATTGGATTGGACTGCCCAGGGATGTGGTGGAGTCACAACCCCTGGAAGTATTCAAGAAAAGACTGGACATGGCACTTGGTGCCATGGTCTAGTTGACATGTTCGGTCAAAGGTTGGACTCTATGATCTCAGAAGTCTTTTCCAGCCTAATTGATTCTATAATTCTGTGATATGTTCCTGATCCTAGGATTCTTCTATGGGCTCTGTGATCACCAACTGGTGCAGTATTTACATTCTTCCAAAGAGAACTGGACCGTAAACTGTAGCTATAAATAGCTGTGATTTGGTTCTAATTTAACTGGTGCAATCTGTACTAACCATATGCTGCATTTCATGCTGAGAAAGTAACTCCAGGCACTTTTGGACAATGCTACTAACCCACTCCAGGGCTAGGCATGTTTAGCATTAGTTGTCACCTTGGGCTCAAGGTAGCTTGGACTCCTCCTGGAGTTAAGCAGTTCATGTCAGTCAGCTGTGGGATCTCTGCTCTGCAGCCGCTTGTGCTTTGGAGTCTAAAGTTTGGAAGTCACTACACCTGGGATGTAAAATCACCTGTGTCTAATAAGTTTCAATACAGGCTATGTGAAGGCCTTTCCATGCAGGAGAGTTTTTTTCAGAGCAAAATATTCCTCATGAACTTCTCAGCTTCCAGAACAGCAGATTCCTTGATAAATTCATGTAACTGCTTTAGATCTAACCCCAAATTTTTCTGTGTACAGTGCCTCATCTGTAAGAAGAATGGCCACAGAGAAGCCTTAATTATGTGTGTCTTTAATTATTTATTTATTCAGAGCACACATTCATTCACATTGTATTCACTGAGCTTTGGCCAAATCCCAAGTCATTGTCTGCCTACACACAAGTATTTACCTAAAGGTATGGGTTTAAACTGATTAACTCACACTGGAGCAAGCGCCTATGTAGGCACTGATACTGGCTTAATACCTTACTCAGAAGTACTCTGAAGTTGGCTAAGGTCTTGTACAGATCCTCTTCTTTGAGAGTAAAGTGTTTGCACAGTGGCAGGACTTGGCTTTACTGGGTTGTACAGTGGCTGAGTTGAACTGATACCAGACTGATTGAGGTGCATGAAAGCAACGTGTCTGGAAGCAAGCTGCTGGAGATCTGGAGATGGAGGACCTCAACTGCATTCCTGGTAGTGGAGACTGACTTTGTTCGTTCAAAGCTTCCAGCAAGATAATGGTATTTTAGATCAAGGTGAGTAAGAGCTGCCTGTACCTTCCCATGGTGTAATGTGTCCTTGCCCTGTCCTGGAGCAAACTCATTTGCTTTGCAAAGCATTCACAGATGCCTGGAAGTGGAAAGGGATACAAACGCACCCCTTCTGACCCAACTACATTGCTAATGAAGCATACACATGTTTTCTGCCACTGGTGTTGCCTTGTCATTTGGATGGATTGGAACTGTCTCCTGAGTAGTTTAATCCTCTGCATACACGAGAGAGACCAGAACAGAAGCAGCAGCACCCGGCTTTATCACCCCCATTTCTTCCTACAGTTTTCCAGCAAAGGAACTCCCAGCTGGCTTTGCTTGACTTCTGGGTTTTATTGGATTTGTTGCTTCCCTTTCTCATCTTCATATTAAAGGCTAAGGTTGGCTGTGATCCTGCTACTGTAGCCTCCAGCTCCTGAGCTGACACTACCAGCTCTAATTGCTCAGCTGCCTGATATAATCACTAGTACCTATATTGTGTGTGTCGCTGCAGGCACTTCATATTTTCTCCTCAGCCAGATGAAAAAAAAAAAAAAGAAGAAGAAAAAGAAGAAAAAAAAAGAGTCAATTGGCTCTAGGCCTGTCAATAGTGACTAATCAGGTGCTGTACAATTAATTATGAAGGGGTGTCATTTTAAAACAATTCTGAGGTGCGATAGAACAGGCCTGGGCCCTTTACCTGCTGGCACTGTTTGTGTTGCTAAGCCAATCCAGGCTGCGTCCTCTATTTCATTTACCTTTTAAACTATTGCCCCCGCATAAGTAAACACTTTCTATAAAGTGTGTGTGTGTGTGTGTGTGTGTGTGTGCATGCATGTTTGTAAGTGGGTGGAGGGTGATCTGGGAAGCTCTCCACCCCAGAAAAGAAATTAATGATGGGGAGGAAAAAAAAAGGAGAACAGCATAATTTGGCAGTAATTTCTGAAGAACGGCAGAAGATAATAGCAGGTGGATGAAACAGAAATAGCATGAAACAGTCTGGGGATGAGTCCCAGTAATCAGAATTGCTACAAGATATGGAGATGGAGGTGAGAGATATCCCTGCAGAGCAAACGCAAGCTCGTCCTGGGCAAGGAGCCTGTGCTACCTATGCAGGGCTCCCCAGCAGCCATCTGCCAACACATGTCAAGGGGGCGATTCCCTGTCCCACCTAAACTGGCTCTCCCAGGAGCTGCTCCCAGCAGTGGTCAACATCTCTCACCCACTCTCCAGGGAACGTGGCTGCCAAGAGCAGGGTGGTGCTCCTCCTCTTCATGCTGCTAGCAAAACCAAATGGTGCCTTGTAAAGAAAACTCATTCTTCAAGGAGGATGGCAAGGAAACTGCTACTGTCCAGTGCCATGTTAGGGCATTGACTGGTGAAATTAGTTTGTGGGGAGGGGAAAGAAACGCATTCATGGAAATGACAAAGTCTTTTTTCAGTAGCTTAATAGAAAAAAGGTGACTGTGTTAAATGATTGATATCAGTCCATTTTGTGAGCTCTCACTCACTGAGACTGTGATCACACTGGGTCTGGTGTTTGGGGTGGCAGAAGAGTTGGGCTGGGAAGGCAGAACAGAGTATGCTGAGGGAAAGCCCCTGCTGGGAGCACCTCCTTGAAGATGCTGACTGCAAGAGGTCTTCTGGAATGGGGCAAGGGACAAGTGTCATGGTGTCTAGTAGGAGAAATTAGAAATATCCTGTCAAATTGCTTAGCTTTCTAATATAAAGGCTCCAAAACACCCTTTGGCCATAAATTCTGCCCACAGCACTTGCAGTTCTGTTCCATGGGGAAAAAAAATAAAAAAGGTACATTCCTGTGTGAGTGAGTATAATTACTAATACTGATTTTTAATATAATAAATGTAGAATTAGATGGATTATTCTGGGAACAATTTATTTACTAGCAAATGTATTTTAGGAGTAAAATGCCGCAGCACAAGAAGTTCTGTTTTGAACTTTTCGAAATCAGTCATGTTGACTTTGTTCCCCAAAATTAGTTTTCTTCACTTTACTGGTTAGCATCTTAAATTTAAAAAAAAAAATCATTAAAGATTGGGGAAAGCATTTGATCAAAATGCACATGTATTTCATCTGGTTAGAAGACTTCTAAAACCTTATTCGAAGTTATTTTCACAGCTTTGTGTGTATTTCAGGATCACTGCTGGCTGAGGCCCTCTTTTCCCAGTCTTCAAAAAAGCACATTGCATTGGCTTTGTTAAGAGTGAAACGTTTAGTATCCTTAACCTAGGTTTCTGTCAGCATTTTGATGACAGCAGCTACTGGATCCCGGCCACGGCATTTCCTTGCTGTAATGAAATGCATGGCTGGAGCTATGTTTGTGTCAGATGACTTTGAAATACCATGTGAGGAGGTTCAGTTTGTTGGGGCTGTTGTTGCCAGCCTAGTTCAGATCAGGACTCTGTTCAAACCTGTGTCCTGAAGTCTCAGCAAGTCTCACACCAAGAGGGGAAATACATTGCCCAGAGAAAGGGCTTTACCCTGAATCATCTTGGACCCAAAGGGGTCCTGTAGAAGAGCACCCCAGGCACCGTGCAATGGCTAACACAGAGTTACATAGCAAAGCAGAATTAACGGATGTAAAAGTGGAGGTTACAACATAAACATACACTCAGATACTGGTGTAATGAACGTAGTATAAATATTTAGATGTATTCCTACATCTAATTCTTAGGCTCATCATTCTTATGTCAAATGGTTTACAAAAGGCAAAACTATATTTCAGTTACAGGCACAGCTTCATAATTCTTCAAGTTAATTAGGGCATCCAAATGTGCTTCATGTCTGTTGCCTCCACTTTGTAAATGGCACAAACCTGTAGATAATTAAAAGCTTTTCATATCAGTGAGAGTAATGGCAGTTTACGCATCCACAGCACATCTGTAGCTGAGTGTCCAGCCTAGGAGAAAAGCTATGAGTGCTGTTCATATGTCACCTATGTATAGATTGTTACTTAGGTTGTGTGTGCAAACATCACATACGGAAAGAATGAATTGTGATTTGGGATCTCTTTATATCACTTCAGTGTAAGTGAATGCACTGATCTCAGAGTGTTGCCGTTCAGGCAGAGGACACACCTATGCAGTGTTCAGGTGTCCCTGGCACCCAGTCTGTGACTGCTTCTCCAGCCCAGAGCTGCTCCGTGCAGTAGGGACAAGGACAGTGAATTTCCCCAGGCTCAGTTGGTGGCATGGCACAGAAGTGCACCATCCTTGGGGAGGGTCCCTGTACTGATGCTGAGCAGTGCCCCAGGGATGGGCCATTGTTGTGCTGATGGATGCCCAGGAGCACACCAAGGTGTTGGTGTCAGAGCAAGCGGCCTGTGGGTCCCACCTTCCCAATATAGCTGCTGTACTATACAGCTGGCATTGGACCAGGGTCACCACTTATTGTTCTGTTTCTTTCTCTGTGTGGTGCTTTTATGCAAAAGCTGCATAACTGATGGTACAGGCAAGGCAGGGGAGGGGTGGCCTGTCCTGAGCTGGGGTATGCCCTTGCAAAGGGGACAGGGTGAGCAGGCGTCTGGGTGCCACCCACAGGAGAGGGGAGTTCACAGGGAATCTCCCTGAAGGCCTGAGGCTGGGCTTACCTGTGGTGGTCCCACAGCCTCACTGGCAACTAGGATCTGCTTGGTGCTAGGTGGGGAATCCCCCTTTGCCAGGGGAATCCCTACCTGGCCACTTCATAGTGTTTTTAAGGACAGCAAGGAACTTTATCAGGTCTCCACATCTGCCCCAGATGCTTTACATTCCAGCAGTGCTCCACAAATGTGCTGAACCCTACAGCATCTCTCCAAAGAGGGCTCTCACTTCTTGCCACCTCAAGAGCTGTCAGCTTTTCGTATCCACCCAAGCCAAGTGGAAGGGAATGGCCCCACTCTCGAGGATGTCACTGCAGAGCTGACAGCAGGTGACACAGCCCTGGCCCTCATCCGTGTCAGTGGGACCGTGTGTTGGCAGCAGGTGCTGTGTGTGCAGGAAGGCTGGACTGCATGCAGCCAAAGTTCAGGCAAACAGCAGAGAAGAGAAATGGTTTCCGACCCAGTGGCACCAAGGCCACTTTGGCCACCTTTGAGTTCCACCTTGAACCTCAGCCAGAGCAGAAGGTGCCACTGGCGCTGGTGTCTGTGCATCAGCAGGCTTGCAGAGGGGTATGGCTACTGGGGAGCACTCTGCTCCCGTAAGAGGAAATAATAAATGCCTCTCACAACACCCTGCAAAGTGCTGACACCTGTCAGTCCCAAGCCAAACCCCAGTGCTTCATCATCTCATTGTCATGTGGAGTATCAACATGCCTTGTGCTCCATCTCTGTCCCTCTATCTCCCACGCCTGTGCTGTTTAGGGGCTTCTTTCTCTTTAAGAGGAAACTCGGCGGAAGCCTAGCTATTCAATATTGTTTCATGTTATTTGGTTGTGAAACAATTTAATTTGTTTATGGCTCTAAAGGTCAGATTTGACTGTTGCCCAAATTTCTAAAGAATAAAGAATGCGTCGGTCTGAATAGGACTTAGTGGCATGATCAAATGGAGAAAGAGAAGGGGGCTAGTGGGAATATTTAACTGGAACAGCAAGGCAAACTTACCTTCAGCTCAGGTTTAAAAGCCTAGTCAATCATTACACATTTTTTATTATTTACCTGGTAGAAAAATCCCCCTGTGAGGTGAGGCAGAAAAATTCACAGGCCAGAATCTTTCAAATTTTTAGTAGCTAGCTCAGCATTTTTTCCCCTGTCTTGGTACAGTTGGAGCAATATGGATTGTGTTGGTGCCTGTGTATATATGGGAAATAAAGTGGAAGCACCTTGTGGTTGTAGCTCCAAGTAGGGATGTTTGTAATAGTGGAGAGAGCAGGGCCAGCCAGGGACTTTGAGAAGGAAGGTAATTTTCACACAGTCATCAGAAGACAAAGGTTGCATTTACACCTGGCCAGAAGGTTTAATCATCTACTATTTCCAAACATTGCAGGTTCACAATCTGTTGTGTCTGAGATCATAAAACATATCACAAACTGGAGACAAGAGACCTGGGGCTTGATTGACCAGAGCTTATCTTTTTGTTTTCTTCCTTCTTATTTTTCACTCAATTTTCTTCCTTTTTGGAAGAAAAGGGGCGGGGAAGGTGCTTTCGATAGAATTTGCTTTGATCAGAAAATTCTTTATGAAAAAAATTCTGGAAACCAAGGATTAATGGGCAATTTTCAATTTTCTCTGTCTCACTGTGTCAAGAGCGCTTGGGAGACAGATCACCTGCTTGCTAAAGTCTCCCTACCAGGCTTGCAGGGAAAAGAAATTGTGGAAAAGGGACCAAAAAAGACAGGAGTATTCAAAGAGGAGCAGGTATAAACCCCTCGTAGGTTATTTTGCAAGTCCTACCACAAAAAATAACTACCATTCAACCACCTGAAACACTGGGTGTAGGTGGCTTTCATCTGTCTTTGGGGGAAGGGTTGAATTATGGTAACATTGAAAGAGAATCTGGCTGTGATGGGAGGTTCTCTGGGTTTTGTTAGCCACATTTTTGCAGTTTGAGACTGTAGTTCGTTTCCTTCTGTACCTATGAGGTTGGTGAGGAAGTTTGGCAAGCAAGATCAGGGACTCTCATTGCAAAGAGAGTTTGGGGAACATCACTTCTGCTTCTTTCAGCCCATTGTCTCTGCAAGGTCATCGGTCTTTACTGTGTGCCCATGGCCAGGCTGCGGAGAGGAGCCGGGACTGGCTGAGGGTGGTGTTTCTCACCTGATATTCCTGATCAGGAGGAAGGGTGGAGGAGCCATGACCCAGCCCCGGCTCCAGCCTGGCTCAAAAGCGTTGTGCCAGCCTCTGGGAGGGTCCCTGGACGAAATGATGCTGCTTTGCACCTCGTTTAGGTGTTACAGTGTGGATTCATCAAAGCATTTAGTGCTGGGAGGAAGAAGTAGCCCTGTTAAGATGAAGGACTACCATTGCTGACTTCAAAGGGGGCATAACTTAACACTTTGGTTTCAGTGGGGTTTGAGCCCTTGGTTGGAGCTAAGCACGTGCTGTTTCTGGTTTGGGACCGTCCTCTCTCTATTTGGAAGAGGAAATAAATGGATTCAGTTGATTTGCAATATGTTGTAATTTACATGATGATGCCTCTGTGTGTTTTATCACTGCCAGCTCTGTAATTTCCCCCCTTCAAAGAAATAGAGCCGGAGCAGTAAGAGCTTCCCCAGGAGAAGTTCATTAAACAAGGCAGGCTGGAGAGCCATCTGTCCCTGGCACTGCTGGGTGCCCTCAGGGTGTCCCTCGCCTGGCTAGGGCTGCCTGCCACCTGATGAGAGTGGCATCTTTCATGCCGTCTAGGGCAGCAGTCATACCCAATTGCAAAATCAAGGTCACTGGAAAAGTACACAAAACTTTGCCCATGTCTATGGGGGGGGGCGGAGAAAAGAAAAGGAAAAAAAAAAAGAAAAAGTGAAGCACTTGTTAAAAACCAAAACACCAATCACCCAAACGTCTCGTGCTACCAACTTGCTACTCTGTGAAAGGCATGTACAGTGCCAAGCTGTCCCCTTATACTATCTTGGAAGCATCGATGAAAAAATATTATCCACATAAAGGCAATTGAAAATTTTTTCTGGTAGCCACATGAAATCAGCTCTGTGGTTTCTCCTGTCTCTCCTTCAGCTACAGTTTCAAGTAGATAACAATGATGTGCAAATACAAGAAGTAATAGTCTCATGCTTTGCATTGCTGAGTGCTGTCCTTCTGAGGATTTTAAGTCTCAGGGCGGTGAGTTTTGTTTCCCATGCCCTTAGGAGCTATCAAGTCTTTCCAAGGCTACTTCACAGATATAGAAAACAGTCAGTTTGGAAATCTGTAAATTAAAATCAAGAGGAGAAGACATTTCAGAATTGATCTTCAGAAAAAAAAAGAATTCTTGGAGAATTGTCTGTTAATCCTCTAAACATTTTTACATTTCTGTCTGTGAGAAAAAGAAAGTCATGGAGACAGTATGAAGGGGAAGAACTTGTAGCATGAAAGAAACCATGGCTAGAAAGTGAAGCAAGAAAAAAAATTCTGAAAAATAGAAACATTTTCTTTTTTTTCTAAGAAAAAAAATGAGAAAGGAGCCTCTGAATGCCGTGCTGGACAGGTGCTGCACGGCTGGAAGGGTGCAGGCCCAGCCCTATTTGCCCAGCTGGACTAGCAAGAGCCATGTTGCCAGGTTGCCCCTGAGCATTACTGCTCCCTGCTCATTCAGTGGGGCCATCCTGGCATCAGGACAGGACTTTCTGCAACATCCATCTCTCTGTATTGCTTTGCTGAAGAGGATGCCCCATATGCTGCTGGTTTTACACCACCAAAATCTACACACCACAAAGGTCCAGGTGGTGGTGGGCAAGGCACCATAATGACCCTTTGAAAATCTCGTGCCTTTGACCCCAAATTTACATGTCTGACTAGTCCCTCTTGCAGCCATGCAATTTGGGGTAATTTGAATGGACTTCTGTCCTGTAAAACTCTTCTTCTTAAAGCCTTTCCCAGCTTCCTGGGCGTGGTTTGATAACCGTCAGTATTTCTGGTCAAGAGAATATTGTGGCAAAACTTCTAAGTTTCTCTTTTCATAGAGCCAGGTAAATTAACAGTTTGAAATATCTGTTGCTTCATAACTTCTAGAGTTCAGGTGTGCTAGAGTGGAAGGGCTCTCTCTTTCCATTCTTCACATCATACATGGAACAATTGTTTGTGTATCTCTTTTTAACTTCAGAAGCTTGAAACTTTAATGAACACTTTCCCCCCTTTTTATTTGTGTGGAAGCTGTTGGTAAACACCCCTATCACTTTCCTAGCCAATGTCGCATCACCTAAATGATGAATTGGCTCCCTTAATCACATCCTTATGCCAGAGGATTTAATCACAGTATAAGAGTTGAAGTGAGGGCACAGTCCATTCTATTGAGTTTGCCTCATGCTTTTATTTCACTTTTCAAATTGACATGGTGGATATAGATCCTTCTGCCCAGGACACTAAAATTAATAGGGTTGTGCTGGCAGGTGAGCAGCCAGGTATTCCGCTTGTCAGCTACCAGTGTTTCTGGCATTTCCTGTTTATTAAGGAATAAAACTCTGATTACAATTGACAAAGTGTGTCGTAGGTCAATCTGTCCAAGAACATCTGGTTCTTCGCTCAAGAATTTGATGGAAGTTAAAGCTGGATATGGAAAGAGGATAGGGGCTAGCACATCATGTTCTCCCTTTATTAGGAGAAACTGCAGCAGGCCCAAGGAAGGGCCCTGTTTAAGATTTGCTTCCTCCAAGGACTGCTACACATGGTTTAGCTCTTGAAGGCTTTCCTCTGCCCTCTGAGGAATCACCTTGCCCCTGTGGGAGGGGGTGGTTTTGGTGGTGGGTAGGCAGGAGCTGCACAGAGCCAGCCATGCCTCCCTGTGCATGTTCCAGCCAGAGGGTGCCTTTGCAGTGGGAATTTGCAGGAATCTGGCTAAACCCGCACCTGGCCTGTTGAGTTAGCGGGATGGCCCTGGGGCCACGGGCAGGGCAGGGGACTGGAAAGCCAACAAATTCAGGAACTCTTTCTTGCTTGGCTGCTTTGTGTAGAGATGTAACAGTACCAGCTGGGATATACCCCTCTTGCACATACCTCGAGCGCTTACTGTCACCCTCACAACATTTCCTGGATTAGCAGAATGGCTTTTCAGCTATAATTTTTGTTGAAATATCTTGCTTTAAACCTAGAGAGCACCATGGAGGCCCCAAATCTGTAAATCAGCTGCACTTTGGAAAACAAATCATTGCGGTGGAGTTTTGCCAAGCTAATTTTCTGTGCTCATTCATTATTTAGTTTTCACTTTATGACCTGATTTAAACCAACCATGCTCCAACTGTGCCAGTTGCATCCAAGATATGAGCCTGATTTACACTTTGAAAATGTGAACTGCTCCATGGTTGCATTTCCAGGAGCAAGAAGTGCTACAAGGAGAGGTTGTTCAGCAGCACCCATAGACCCCATAGACAAGAGCTTGCAGGTTGTCTCTGCTTACTTGCTTGAGCTGGTGAGATGTTATTACTGAAGGCAAAGCTGTGATCTTTCCGTGTACTACAGAAAAAGTGGTGTCTTCCAGGTACAAAATGACTAGACAGCTCCAACTGTGATTGCCCAGTGGCAAATTAGAAGATTAGAAGATACAGTGGAATAAGGGTCTATGGAGGTAAAGGGGCACCTGGAAAAAGGGGTAACAGAGGAGAGGTGGTGGAGATGTGACATTAACATCTAGTTTTATGAAATGGCAGAGGTAGAGAGAAAGCGTCTATGGTCTGTGAGAAGAATGGGGAGAAAGCAAAGGAAAATTTGATAATTATTTTGTTGTCCACATAGAACCCACCTAAACAAAACTGTGCCTTCAACCAGGACATCTGCAGGGACAATGTGAGGTTGTGTGGTTTAACCAGCACTGAAACATCCATTAGGGAGGACACCGATGGTTTTCAGTTTTTGTTCTTGAGTTTGGGGGTTTCTATGGTTCTGAGGTTTTCTATGGTAAAGTGAGATAGATCTTGTGAAAAACTACTCTATTAAAACACTTAACCAGCAATATTAGCAAGTGTTATTAACCTTAGCCATTTATTTTTTGGAAGTAAACCTATTAGAAAAACTTTCTCCCCCTTTCTTTCAGCCTCCCCAACAATCTTTTCCCCGTGTCCAGGTGAGGTCAGAATTTTTTTGATTGCAGTAGAGGGACTGTGCTTCATCTGAAATATCTCTGTTTCAGTTACAAACAAGGCAATATGAAAATGCTGTCATGCATTGCACTTTCCACCCTATTTTTTAAGTTCCTGTAAGTCTGTGTAATTAGACACACTTTGAGATGAACACCACAGCCTCTTTCACTGCTCATGTGAAAGCCTTTCAGGCTCACTGAAGGTTATTATAATAATGTTATATTTGCATTTTAAAAAATACCTGTATTTTCTAAGAGCGCACAATTATTTACATCTGTCATAAAGCTTATTTTTAAAGAAGAGCTTTTCTTCCAAGGGAAAATGGGCTGTCTTGTTATTAATATTGCAGCATCCTTATTGGTCCATTTATCCATGTGAATGAACAACACCATCATACAGAAAATAGTCTTGTATACCGAAATGAGAAATCCAGGACTGATATATGTGCATGACTGAAAAAAAAAAAAAGCTGGGTTTGTAAAATTCTGTGATTTCACATTTGTCCAGTCATAGGATTAGGGAGATTTAAAATAGATGAAAAGATTCATGTAAGAATAATTATTATGGTTTATATCAGAATGGTATCATAGACATCGTCTTTAAAATGGTTTATACTGCCAGAAGCAGAATGAAAAAGCCTTTGTGTAAAATCACATTGGGTCACATATACTAAGACTGCATGAAGTGCTTGGAAGGGCAGCTGCTGGAGTTAATGGGACCATGTATATTCCAGCTTCTGTGAAATTCCTGATACATTTTCCCACAGGTGAATAGCAAGAATGGATCCCCTTTGCAAGCTCTTTTATGTGGATAACAGTTAGTAATGGCAATTACCTACTTGTTAATCTGAGTAATAATCACAGTGGCCCATCTCTGATGTTCCTACTAGTACTGCAAATCCCTTTCATGTAGTCAGAAACATGTGTCCCATCATCATCTTTCTGTGGAGGTGGTCACAATCCATCAGTTTGGGTATGTCCTTCCTCCAGGTGGATCCCTTGAGAGATTGTTATCTGCATTTCAATGCCTCTTTCCCCCTTGCAGGTATAAGCATCTTAAACCACATCTTCCTAGCATATTCCTTGCTTTTACTGTTGCCAAGAAGTCATCCTGGTGAGATATCCAGGAACTGAATGTGGTGCCAGCGGTGTTGCGAGTTCCCCAATAAGACAACGGACTGCATTTTACAAGAAAACGGTTGTGCAAGGATGGGCAGGACAGATGGCTGAACTTGCAGAACGAGTTTCAGCCATAAATGCTCTGAACACCGTAAATGTTCGGTGGCTTTTCTTTTTTTCCTTTTGAAAGTTGAAATATATTTGGGAAGTACTTGTTCAAACTACAGACTCAGTCAAATATTAACAAGTGGAAACTGAGCGGGGGGAAAAAAGATACTTTGAAGGGCTCAAGCATGTGTGGGTTCTTGCTGTATTTGCCTAACTATAATCACTGGGGCCACACTTGCGACAGGCTAAAATGTTGCTCTGAATAGAAAGTATACCATAAGGGTTCTCAAATATGAAAGTGGGACTGGAACAAAGAGCAGGCAGCAGACAGACTTCCCCTGTTAACGATTGCTGGCCTGTCGCCCTGGTGCCAGCAGTCTCAGAGATGCCGTCAGGAGCAGGCGGCTCTATCTCTCCTGATGTGACGGGGCTGCTTTGAAACCCTGCCCACAGCCTCGCCGTGTTCCTCACTACCACCTTGGCGCGGGGGAACGAACTTTATCGCTCTACTTTTAAGAGTGTTTGCTTTAAAGATGATTTACCACACTTAACAATTACCAAATTTCCTAAATTGAGCCTGAGGTATTGTTTTTGTTATGTATCTTGCGCTGTGCAAAGCAGTACCTTGGCTGCAGCATGCAGAGGGTCCCAATCTCAGTGTGCAGGAGGTTGCTCTCAACACATGCTAGTAGTCCTCTGATACTGAAGGTCCTCCAGTGCTGCTCCAACCCTCTACAGTCCCATGGCTTGGGATGTCAGTGGAGACATGAAAAACTTCTGACTGAGGGGTGAAAGAAAACAAAGCTGTAACATACTCTTGCAGGAATGGTAGCACATCACTGACTTAGGATTTTTCACACTTTGTGTGAAGGAGATGATCTGCAAGGCTGGTGTAGCAGGGACTAACACACAGCTGAAAATGTTCCAGAAAGAGTTTTCAAGCTTTTTTCTGTTTAAACCATGTTTTGATCCTGTTAATCAATGGGATAGCATCTCCAAAACAACACATGCAGATCAGTAATGAATGTAATCCATTTGGCGGTAATGTGATTTTCTTTAATTATGTTGTTGCTGACTCAAGTGCTACAGGAATGCTCTTCCTCCACTCAAATGTGAGGCTTTACAAGGAGTTATTGTTTCATTTATATTTTGTTGGGAGAACTACCAAAACCTTTATATTAGAATATTTGACAACAGTGTCAATATTTCCCTGGACTGCTGCTTAATATGCTTTTATTATTTGTTTTCCATATGTCGGTTCTTTTATTCTTATTAAAGTCTTCCATGTTTCAGTACTATTGTCATTTTGTTCCTTTTGAAGGAGGCAAGTGTGTGTACTGAAAGATTAGATTATCCTGTTAAAAAAAAAAAAGGACAGAAAAGGGAGAAATGTCTTCAAAATGCAGTACATCAAAAGTAAAAGTAGGTGACAAATGTTAATATTTGCAAAGTGCTTCTGCTTTGATCCTGCATTTCTATTTTTTTAAGAGCTTGACGAATGTGTCCTGTGGTTTGGCTCAGACCTCTTTGCCTAGTGCTTTACTTGACCCACAATCCATTTGATCTTCCACTTGTTTTTCCTTCTGTCCAGGAGGCCTCTGGACTTGATAAAGGCTAGTTCTTATCTTCCACTTGCTGCTGTTTAGAGGCATCATTTTTTATTTTTGGTTGGATTGGGCTGTTGTGCCTGCTTGCTTAGGCAGTTTTGAAAGAGATACTCATTTTGTTGTTATTGTTTGGGATGGTTCCCTTCCCATTTCCATGCCAGTAACAGCCATATAAGATCAGAATCTGGTTCGGCTGATTGATTCTGGCACTAGATGAGAGGAAGAAATGGATGCTGAAGTGGCTGACTTGGATGGCAGGCTGCCACTTCATTTCTATAGTACAATTTCCAGGCATGCTTCATCCAGTACCTGAGCTTACAAGTATTTAATATACCAGACACTTTCAGAGACTCTGAGAATGACTCCTCCAGGTAAAAGGGTCCTATTGAGGTCTTTGTTTTTCCCAAAGCTATTGAGCATTGCTCCAGGTTCTCTCATCTGCAACCCAGTAGTTGCAGCTCTAGATTGGCAACTGGCCACAGCTAACTAAAACCCAAATGCTTCTACAGTCCCCAAACACCATCTTAGTCTACCCACTGTGATTCCAACCCCAGTATTGTCTGCAATGTGACTGATCTTCTCCTTTCACTTGCTGCTTGCACAACCCCTGTATTGCTCAGCTCAGTAAAAGACATCCCACTACCCAACAGTCTGGGCAACGTGGAAGATGCTTCTACAATTACTCATGTTGGCCATGAAAGTTGACATTTGACTTACAGCGTGTTTTATAGCAACAGCTCCCTTGTTCTCCCTTTGAGACACCCTCCCCCCAAGAATCCATAAACCACAATTGCGGGGAGTACGGAGCTTTGAGTTGCCTTTTCAGCTAAGTAGCCCAGGAGGTGCAGCATCTTCCTGCTGTTCCCCCTATGGACCAGTCCTTCAGCTGCAGGCATGAGGGCACCTCACCGTGTCTCATCCTCTGGAGCCTCCCACTGTCTTTAAAGAAATGAAGAATAAAGCATAAACTGGAGTAGATGATGCCCACTTATGTGCCAGTCTGGGAAGCATCACCCTGCAATTGAATGTGTCCCCACGACAGTGCTGCCGCAGGGCTTTGGGTGCTGACAGTGAGGTTGGTGTTATTTATGCTGCTCCCAGGTTTCAGGACAGAGTACATCTCTCAGGGGCTCCCATGTGCTGTGCATTTGTTTTCTGGAGACAAATTTAGGATACCATTTGCATTGCAGATGTGTCTCCTCTGTGTTGCACTCGACTTCTGTCCCCAGAAAAAGGTATTGACACAGGGAGATCAACTCCACTGTGGTTGCAAAAGGAATATATGTTTTGAATAAGTGCGAATGTGAGGAAAGAAGGGGAGTTTGTTTTTAGGCAACACTTACAGTGCCTTGCTTAACTGGAGTGGTTAGGCAGGATGTCATAACAATTAAAAGACATTTGCAGATACATTTCTTGTCTTTAATGGGAGTGTGAGACCTGTCAGCTCTCCATCTGTTTCTCTCTCCAGCAGAATATATGTCATCAAGTGAATGAAGAGAGGGTATGCAGTAGAGCAGATCGGGGTTCAGGTTTTCATGGGTACAATTGTCTCAATGAAAAAAAAAAAACCCAAACAAAACAAAGCACAAAAAAAATTCTGAGAATGAGGAAAACTGTGATGATGGCACTCAGAGATTCAGAAAGAGCTCAACTAGGTATACACTTCAACATCATAGTGGCCTCCTTTGTGTTTGTCTATCCCTTTCTATTCACTCATTTTTCTCATGCAGAGCTATTTCCTTTTGCTCTTACAAGTATATGAGTCCTTCTACTGTCAACTTTGTATCTCCTAATATTTTACCCATAATAAAGGACTGCCTTCATGGGTCGGTAGAATACTTTTCTTCTTGTGAGTTAAAAAAAAAAATAAATTAAAAAGGCACCAGGATTTTGCACCTTTCTTATTTCAGAGAATATCTGCAGACAGATCAGTTATTCCTTTCCAAAACTGTTTATACAGGCATTTCCTGAAGACAGACTATCACATAAAATGCTGACTTTAGCTTTTTCTCTATCTTCTGCATAGGGTATTATTTTTGCAATTTCTTTCTGGGTTTTACTGAAAGCACTTTTGCCAGTGCATAAGGAGATTCAGTGCCACTGTCAAAGAAGCTGTGCATATCTCTGCTGGATAGATGCCTAAGCTGCTTTATGAATTATAGCCAAAATAAGTTAAACTAATCATAATTAAGGAATTAATTAGATTTTTTTTAAAGGCAGTTTTGCAAGGATTCTTCTGCTCCGGGGTTGCCTCTGATGGACAAAGGCTGCTGTAATGTCATTTATTTCACCTCTCAGTTTGCAGGAGTCCAAGTGGAAAGTAGGAACAGCTAATGCTTGGGGTTGTACTGGGATCCTCTCTACTGCCTTGCCAGCCTCAGGATGCCACAAATATTGTCAGTCTACCTCTGAACAGGTCCAGTCAATCTTTAACTATTCACTTGCTTCTGAGTTTGGAAGTCTGCAGCTTTTCCACAAGGGTTGTAAACAACTGAATGGAAGAAGATGTACTAAATTACTCCTTAAGTTCAGTGCTTCTTTATGAGTAGTAAAACACCCAATAAAATGATCCAAACCATGCAAAATGGAGAATAATATATAATAATATTAAATGTTTTTTAAAAATACAGTTTCTCACCTCCCCTGTATGCCTTCTCCACACACTGTTATCTGAATATACAAATTTCCTCACATTTCCTGAGGATAAGACCTGGCATAACCTTCATGCCCGGACACTGGTGTGCTCAGGAGTAATTGCTTGATCTGCATGAAGATAGAGTATATAATTCCTAAATGGAAGGGTGTACATAGGGTGGAGAGACCCAAAAGGCATCCTCTCCAAGGAGCTCCTCTTTCTCTTGAACAAATGACCTGCTACACTGTGTCTCTGAACTCTGAAGCTAATGGGAAATGCATCTTGTAGAAAATGAGTAATTTTGAATCGCATCTAAGCATCTGAGTCGCAAGAGAGGGAATTATCCCACTTACTTGCAAGTTAGATGTTCTGTTTCACCTAATTGTCCTGATTAATTGATGGCCATAGAGATTCGATAGCAAGGAGGGACTTAACCTAGTTTAGTCTGGACAGGCAGAAAAGGACAATGGGGATTGCAGTGAGAAGAAGAGCATCTGGTATCTCCCTCAAGAGCACTCCAGAGTGCTTGTGCTGTGCATGCCTGTACTACTGCTTCTACTTAGCATTGGCATTTTGTTGTCTCCTATGACTTTTTCACCTGCCAAATTGGCATCCCAACAGTTCAAATTCTGTGTTATCTGCCCAGAGTCTATTGCAGTGCTGGTTTCCTAGTTCTGGTTATCATGTTGCATGTATGAGTAAGTTCTGTAAGTGCATGTGTGGGTTGATCCCCTAAATGGACAAGGGCTAACTATCTGGTGTCTGAGAAGCATTCCTGTTCCTCTGTGTGGTTATTTTTTACCTCTGGGTCTCCTATTTCAGCCCAAGCATGGCCCTGCTTGGTGGGGTGTTTCCCAGCATCGTGCCCCAGACAGAGCCTGACCCAGGAGGGGCAATGCCAGCTGTGGCCATCACAGAAGACCCCTGAGGCTGCACTCATGTGCACTGGCTTTTCTTGACACCATGCAATATGAGGAAGGTCTGTCTTTTACTTTTGTACTGGCAAGAACTGTGAATGGCTTTTTGCCTTGGCACGAGCAGAGCCAAGAAGCCTCCTGGGAGGATGGAATAGCAAGAAGAAAAGTATGTGCAGCAGTTTGTAGAATGGAAACTTTTATAAGCTGAGGTGGTTCAGTGTTGTTAAACACCTGTCAAGGGTAGGAAATAATACCTTGACCCTTCCCTAACACTGCTCAGTCAGGTGCTGATAAAATGATGGATGTTACTTACACAGGGACAAGGGGGAGGCAGGAGGAGGGGTTTGTTCTTTCCTGAGAAATAAGTCAGGTAAAAGGTGCAGATTTAGCATGTTTGGAAATGCTTGACAAGAGCAGTAAAGGATAAGCATGTCAGAAATCATGTTAAAAGGAGGCAAATGACTATATCTTAAAAATAAGTAAGTAAGCAGAGTTAATCTAAAAGCCCAGACTTGAACCAAGCTCACATTGAAACCTGAAGTTTGAATGTGCATAGATATCTTACACGAACTGTTTCCCATTTTAAGGAATGGGGTCATTGCTGAGCCTGACCAGAATTAGCCTGCAAGGTATAGCACCATGAAATGTCCAGACAAGATTTGTAGCTTGTCTTGAGATAGGAAATGCTGGAAACCACATGAGAACTTGTAATTTTTAGTTCCATTTAGTTCCCTTTCAGAGATGCAGGAGATTTGATCTTGATCCAGGAAGACAAGTAGTTGTGTCTGACTTTTAAGTGTGTGAGTAGCTCCTTTATTTTTGTGCGATTAATGCAGTGTTACAGCAGGTGTTACAAGGCAGAGAGATACCCCACAAAATCCTTTGTGAGATCTTATTAAGTATCCAGGTGTTTGTGTAACATCCAGAATGAGGTGAATGCCACCATCTTGTGAAGTTTGTTCTCGCTTCAAGGTTCCAGGGTTCATCCTTTTGCCCAATAAGATGTCACTAATGAAAGTTATGCAAGTAAAACTAGTAATTTTGGTTTAATATCAACCTCTCATGAATAGCTTGTTATTGCCTTCCTACAATTAATTGGCAACCATCAGGGCTATCTGAACCTTGTGCATTATTTGAGGTACCTGCATATTACTGTTAATCGTTGACAGATCTAGGAAAGGGATGGGAAAAGAGATAATCTTCTGCCTGCCCCTTCTGATATTAGAGTTATCCTTCTCCTTGATGTCAAAGACCGCAGGCTTGTTTTTTGTTGTTCTGCTCTGCAGATGACTGATGTAGGATGTGTCCATCACCAGCACAGGCACCTTTTATGCTCTTGCCCTTCCCAAAATTTGCCAGAGTGGTGGCATCCAGGGCAGGAAGGCTGCTTTTGTGTTCACAAAGTGGAGCCACAAGATGCCGTACTCCTCTGTGCCCTGGCCTTCCTCCTTACTCCCTCATCTTCCCTTGGCTGCCTCCTCTTGCATTTGGAGCCAAGCCACTCAAATTACCTTTCTTTCCCCAGTCTGTGAGTTGTATCACTGTCCTCTTCCTGTTAACTGCCTCCTAAGAAATGGGCAAGCTAGTTCTGCCAAAGAGCAAGTGGCAGAGGCTGTAAGTGAGGGTTCTGGGCAATCGGGGGTTTTTATTCAAGGCTGCTGTAACTCCCTCAAGAAAGTGGTCACCATGGCCTTTATTTTGGTCATTAGTGTGGCTGTAGCCAACACCCAATTTGCTGTAGATCTTCCTGTTTTGTGCATGAGAGCTCTGGGAGTTTAGTATTCTACCCTGCTTAGCTCATCCATGCACTTAAACAGCAACATAACATTTAAAAAAAATAAAAGGAGGTTTTTCTTTTTTTCCCAGAATAGGTGGGAACATGGAGACCTTCTCAATTTTAACCCATCACAAACCCTATAGACCTCAGGGTTTTTCTACTGAGAGCAACGGAGAAGATTCTGTCTGCTTTGCTTCTCTCTTGCCTTCCCCCACATACTCCATTTTCCCTCTTGTATTATTACCTTAAACAATGCCTTTTTGGAAAGCTACTCTTTCTAAAGGTACTTTGTTAAAAAGCAAAACAAAAACACAAACCCAACAGCAAATAACGAACTTCCCTGAAATTCCCACAGAAACAAATAAGACAGCTTTGAAATTGGAAAGCACTGGCACACAGTGCCACTGAGACCAGATGTTACAGCCCTAGGAAACCACAGTTGCCCTCCAGTTGTTCTGCTGACCTATTTTTCACCTTCCATTTGATGCTCTTCCATTGAGCCCCAAGGTTTCCAGGCTCAAGTAACAGCATCCACAGAGACCTGCTAACTGGCAACAAAAGACCAGAGTGTGTATGAAAATAATGTTCTCTCTGATTCTTCTCTCCATGTCTTTGTATCTAAAAGGGCTCCCAAGGAAGATGGCTGTAATAAGAAAGGTGCATTAGACGCATATATGCTCATAAGTGTGTTAACAAAGGAAAGCTAGGGAAGGCCCTGCTGCACAGGAGCAACTGGCATGTACTAGGATGAGGAGTTTTTTTCCAAAGACCAGGAGCTGCTTTTCCTCAGACTTCATGATCTTTCTGGGAAGAGCAAGGTAGGTGCCCCATGTGCATAGTGTCACATGCCCTTACCTAACCCTCAAACCTGTTTGCAGTCAGAGTACAGCTGAGCTCTCCCACTCCAGGCAGAATCCTGAAACTCCCTCTTTTCCTGCACCTTGACTCCCAGATAATTATTTTGTGGTGGGTGCCATCAAAATAACCATGCCATGAGAAGGCGCCCTCTTTGCTCTGCTCAGTGTTCATGAAGGACAGACAGATGGAGGCCAAGGGGAAAAAAAAGTAGTCTTTTCTCATTTCTTTTTAAAACTGTACATAACTCTTAATGCTCCAGCATCAACAAATATTTGGAAACTGTGTTTATAGTATTACATTTGGAAGGGCCTTAGGCCTACTGGATTTATTATACCATTGTTTCCAGAAGAATTTCTGTGTTTTAAACTATCCTCTGGACCCAGAGCTGTATAAAGAGTTCAGACACTTTAATTGTATTCTGGTTATTATGAATATGCATTAATTTTCTTAAATGTCCTGCCACATCTGTAGTGTTGATATTATAAGATCAATTTCTCCTGTCAGATACTTCTGGGTAAAGCAGCTCATGCGAGTATCTTGCGGCACATGCAATTTGTGTGGAGGCAATTGTATACGACCTTCTTTGCATTGTCCTACCAATGACCCCTTCTGTAATCAGGCAGAAATCATGCTTCTGAAGAGTGGGAGGTATTACTGCTTCCATGCTGGTCTGTTCCTGGGCCCCTGCTGCACAGACATTGCCAACAGTAACAAATTGCTCTGAGTTATGTGCAGCAGTTTAGTGATGTGGACCAGTTATTTATTAGAGAGCGAGCTGAAACATCAGCAAAGGGGCAAAGAGTGAATAAAAGAAAAATGCTCAGTCAAAAGAAATGAAGCTGCCTCATCTAGCAGGCTTCTTGCAAAACTGATCTTTCTTCTAGATCTCACCTTGTTTATCTAATGGGGGATCACATGCAGAGTTTTGAAAGTAAACCCCTTACAAATAAAGAAATGTCCCCAGGGGCTGTGGATAAAGGTGACAGAGTTGGACGAAACTGTATTTCCAGAAGTGGCAAATCAGTGATTAATTGTTTTCATAGTCTGTTTCCTAAATTCAAACCTGACTGTGATACTGATTACCTTGCTCAGAGGTACCTTTCAATTTCAAGATAAATGATAAAAATAAGGGACCTTTTCCCATGTACTTGGAAGGAGAAGGCAGTTTCAGAAGAGTGGGCTTTGTGTGGTAAAATCCAGGCCAATGGAGATCATTAATTGCAAAGATCAGAAAGCCCTGTGCTTGTTTTGACTTGGAAAAGAAACTTCTAAGTTTAACACTGTGGGTCTATAATCTGGACATTTCAGAAATGGGAGAAGAGTTCTTTAAGGTGACTCTTTAATAGTTGCATTGATGTGCAAAAGCAACCTCATTAGACAATTGTCTGCAAGCATGGTTAAATTTCACCCTCACTGATTCAATTTGGTTTGCCCAGAACAGTTTTCTTGGTCTGTTTCTTCCCTTCAGTGATCACCCAGATTAATGATCAGTACATTTGCCTGATGCAGAATTCTGAAGGGCTGGAGATGCTCTGAAGAAGAGACAGCCAGCTCCTGCAGAGTGAAGGGCTTCACAGACAGGTTGGGATGTGACAGTAACCTTACCCAGATCTGTAAAGATCTGGAAAAGAAGAGTGAGTAGGAAGAGGTGTTGATGCAAACTCCAGTACAAAAAGCAGGCTATCCTGAATAAATGCCTCTCTTTCCTGGGCCCCTGACTGGGCACCAGAGAGACTTGGGCTTGTGTGATGCACCACAATCAAATGGTTTTCAACTGGATCAGCAGCTGTGGCACATGTCCCTGGGAACAAAAACTCTAGGAACTGGTGCTGAGCTCTTTGCTGAAGTTATCCCTCCAAAATCCCACTGCACATTAGGGAAGTGACTTCCCTTAAGCTTTTTCCATTAAGATGGACAAAGTGGACTGTCACATTTATAAATAGATGTTGTTTTGTGAATTCTACTGGGGAAAAAAGTAAATCTGACCTTAATAGTGGCTACAAGCTGCATTCTGATCTACCTAACCACTGTGCTGATTGTGTCTTCACGATAAAGGTTTGAAGTAAAAAAGGGGGAGTGGTCTGGTCCAGACAGAATCAGCTCCTCTCCAACAAAAACACTGCCAAGACCCTGGGCATCAGTAAGGCTTTTCATTGTTGGCTTTGTAGGGGCTGAGTCTTCAGGGACTCACTGCTGAGGCTGCAAAACCATACGTTGCTCACCTGTTGGTCACCTGTATGCAGGGCAGAGGCTGTGCATGCCTTCCATGGGGACAGCCTCTAGCAGACCTCTTACTTGTGAAATTGTTCCTTCTGTAAAAATAGAAGAAAAAAAAATTGCTTTTTTAATTATGAAGTTTTTAAATACTGGATTTGCTTTCTTTTGTTTTTTTTTTTCCCATTACCATTTTTGCTGAGTAGTTTAATAAGTGAACTCTTTTAATTTCTCTCCTTTTTCCTCTCCCTGATGTTTCAACATTTCCTTGGCTTTGGAGGTACACTGAACAGTTAAAGCAAAATTAGGTGGATCCTGGATATGTTTTGCTCACCAGTAAAGAAAAGTCTGAGGAGGAGGGCAGAAAACTTTTCCAAGTGTTTTACAACTACAGCTCTCAAAATCAGATGAAAAGAAAATCTGGTGAGACCTGAAAACTAGCAATATCAATAACAGTTCAGCTTGCCTCTGAAATAGTATTTCTGTTATTTGGCCACTGTGAGCAGCAATGCAAAAGATGCTTCTCACTACCTTGGGAGCATGTAGTGAAAATTTATGGGTAGCTGCACCATTTTCAGTCCAACCTAATGAGCTTTAATGCTTTTTTTATAGACGTCAGTAACAATGTGTATAGATCCACCCAAAACCCTAAAGCCAAATCAGCTTTGAGATGGAAAAGAGGAATTTCATTCTTCCTCACTTTCACTGCTGGGACAGATAGCCTCCCTCTCTTATGAGGTAATTTAATTTTCACATTATGCTTTATGGGATATCCTTTATTTACCTAATGTTTTCCTGTCAAGTCTTTTCAGACTATGAATCTTGTATATTTTATATACACAAAGGTGACTTTTCCTTCCTTTAATGACCGTGGCTTATCAGTGCAGGCAACCGATACTGGACTCATAAATATGTCACTCTTGGGTTGCTGCAGCCCCTTCTGCTTCGTAAGACTATTCCTTGCTGTTTGCTCCTCCCTTTAGCTCGCTGCATATCCATGGTCTGCTCGTCCCTTCAGTGCTGTTGGACTCACCATTGGTTGGTATAAATAAATCACTGATTTAAGCTATAGGTGAAAATCATTGTGTGAGGAGCACATAGGGGAATGTAATACAAGGTCGGTGGAGCCAGCATCTTCCGACTCCAATTAAATATTTCCTGTAAGTCAGTGCCAATTGTGCATCTTGTAAGAACATTTGAAAGCGGGAGCTTGAACTCTAAGGGACCCTCTTGCCTTGAAACCTGTTTCCTGTTTAACAAGATTTAACAAGTACAACCAAACATGCGCCGTCAGCAACAAAAGTTATTGTAAATGGCTCCAATGTGCAAAGGTGCTGGGTTTCCTCTTGGCCCCGAATGCCTACCGACCCCATCAGGCTGTCACAGGGCGGCTGCAGTGAAGTGGCACGGTGTCCTGATGCCACAGAACTGGTGTAGGTTCAGCTGTTTTGCTGAGAGAGGTGGAAGGAAAGAGAGAAAAGGCAGCCTTTTCCAAGGGGGTCAAAGCTAGTTGAGTGAAAGCTTCAAGACTTGGTCTTAGTCTCCCAGGAGTTTTCTACAGATGATACAACAACATCCACTTTGTGCTGTCTGCCTCTTCAACTTGCTCTTACAACATGTCTTGAACATATCGCTGTAATCAAAGACATCACTGTGGTGCCTGGAACAAGCTGTAGTCCAGGCCAAGCTCCCTGTCCAGGCAGAAAAGATGCCCAAAGCTGAGATAAGCCAAAACTAGCTTTTGATTGTGCATTCAGATACGGGGAGAGTGGTTGTGACAGCCTGAAAGTTTATGGAGTCCTCCTAGCTGTAAATGCAATGGGGACACTGAAAACATATTCACTATGACCAAGCACTGAGAACACAGAACTGCTTCCTAGAGAGCTGTGCAGTGATAGCAGACATCTATACATGTGTGTGTGTGTGTGTGTGTATATATATGTATATGTATATACACACTCTTATATGTAAGATAAATATCTACACAAAAAATGTGTGTGCTTATATATTTGCATATAAATTTCTGTGCACTATGCACATATCTCATACTAGAAGCTCTTGTAACATACTCTCTGTACCTCTTCCCCTAATTCAAAAGGCCTGGGACTTGGAATGAATCCTCTGGCCCCCCTGAGCTAACAGCAGCAATGATGGGAGCAACAAGCCCATTAGTTTACTGAAAACTGTAGAGGCATTCATACACCCAAAAATACATGTCTGACCAAAGTTTCCAAGTCTATAGCCCACACTTTGCCTCTCATCTGTAATCAGATACTCTTTCCACCTCTGCAAACAAAGGGAGGATATGGGTGGAAAAGAGCGAAGAAATTATGTAAAGTGGAGCCTAATGTGATTGTGACAGCTCTGCCCTCAATACTGCTCACACAGATAAAAGTATTTCAGCCATGGATGTTAAAATGAGAATAATTTTCTTTAAGGAGGTCATGAATTTGATATATAAGAGACATTAAAAGCAATTTTCTAATAGTTAGGGAGAAGGAAAAACTTGGGAATTTGACACAGGCTCCTCAGCTATGTGCTTAGCCACCCTTATTTGAAATCCATCATTGTGGGATATAATTCAAATTCAGAGAGGACAGCACTTTTCTGAGAGAAGCCTCTTAGGTATTTTCCTAGACTCCCTGGGTCATGCTCAGATGAGAGCTAAATCTGCCCTCTGTCTGCTGCAATGTGTGGTGTTAAGACAATGGGCCCATGCTTCAAAGGAAAGTCTCCACAAGGTCCTCGCCACCCAAAGTGGAGATGTGCTGGCATCCCTGCCTTGTGGCTGAGGGATGGATTGGTCTTTTCTCTTCAAGATGCCCTTGACTCTTCACCACCATGGCTTAAGTCAGTTCCCATGTGGCATGTCCCAAAGACAGCCTTTCTAGTGCTGCCTGGAACCCAGCAGCCTTCTCTAATGTGGGAGCAAGCAAGAGCAAGGCTGAAGCAAGAGTGTTCGAACAGCCAGCCTCAACTTTGTTGGAGCAGGTGCCCAAGGACCTATTCATATCCCACTCACACCATCAGTTGTGATAAGATGGCAGCTAGATACTGGGCTGTGGATGGCTGTTTACATTGCCTTGTGTCTGTCACCCTCCCAGTGCATGCCCTGTGTATGTGGGTGAGGAGAGATCAGAGGGGCAGCTTCCCTGCAAGGGATGAAGGCAGGATTTGCAGCCGTGTTTGTTTGCCAGGTTTCATCGACCCAGGCTTTGCTGACCACATCTGCCTGGCACTGCAGCTTGGGCCGCCACTGTGCAGCCATGGGGAGAGCATCTGAGGATGTCTCCAGCACCACCAGACTCTCACCTTCCCCCAAGCTTGCTGACAATACGTCTGTTGGGCTATTTGCACCGCAATCCCATTCCTTCTTAGAAAGCTGAGAAATGGGGAAAGCTGTCTGGTGCTGTGGCCATTGCAAGCCAACAATTCCATCTGGGATAGAGCTGGAGTTTGGCTGAGATGCATATTGTTCCCAGTTGCTCTCATCTAGATGTAGAATCACTTGTTGACAAAGGGGATGTGAACCTTCTTTGATTCCTCTGTGGTGAGGTGTCTAGCCTCATCATCCTAAACTGACTCCAAAATCCCATGTGAAACCAAGACACTGTATAATGCTCTGCTGACTTCAGCAAGGCCATCCATTCCTCTTGTCTCATCGTGGCACAGAGGCAGAAGTGTGATGTTCTGGCATCTTGGGATCTGGCACAACTAGCAACAGTTTTGGGCACTGCTCCAGGGGAGGAGCCTGCAGGAGGAAGGCAAAACTCCTGCTTGTGAAACAAATGTTTCAGCCATGCAGCTTGGAAGAGACCTCACAAGGTGCCCATGTGCAAAGCAGTGGCGCAGGGGAAGACTACACTTCAACTCCATCCTTAAAAGAGCTTTGATTTACAGTAAATTTACACCAATGGGCCATAATAGAAATGCTTCAGGCACCATTAAATCATGACAGCACCTGTAAGCTGAAGCTGAAGTGGCTTATTTGGTGTTAGATACTAGATATAGGAAGCAGCTGAAGGAAGGAGCTCCCAGCCTGAGGATCCTGATGCCTCACTAGATAATATACAGACTATATAAAGAAGTAAGGAAAGCTGTAACGTATTTCTCTTGTACAGATGGGAAACTGAGGCATGTTGAGACCCTGTTCTTTGAGAGTGTGACTTGGATTTATACAAGGTCTCTGGAGCACAGCTGGGCATTAAAACCAGAAAACTGTGTCTTATGTCTGTGCTCAGGAGGAGGAGGGTATGCATTGACTGGCAAACATTTCCAGACAGACGGTGGAGCGGATTAGTGCAAAAGAGGATGCAGATCTCGGCTGTTCAGCCGCCAGCAGAAAGGAGGGGGAGTACAGTTAGGCAGCTGGTTGAGAAACAGGTGCAGAGAAGGTTTTCTGATAGCTGTGCTCTCATCCTGCTTTGAACCTTCAGCTCCTCAGTAAATCTTCCCTCTTGGAACTCTCTCATCAAAGTATCATTTCCTCACGTTCCTAAAATAGTTCTTGATAAGCAACTTGTCATGCTGGTAAGGCCCTTTTGGTTACTTTCCTAGAAATCTATTTTCATGTTTTCTTCAGCTGCTTGCATTCCCACTTGGAAAAAAAATTTTGCTGACAAAAAAATCCAGCCAAGGCTTAATACAACACAACAGTGAAATGTTTATGTTTAGTAGCACAGCAGGACCTTGTCTGTCAACTGAATTTCCAAGCAGTGCCATAAAACTATAGTGATAGAACTTGCACCAAACCATAGGGCAAGAGGGAAGAAAGTATGAAAATATATTCTTTAGCATGTAAAAGATCCACAGGAAATACAGACTTTCATCTTCAGTGGCTTCTTGCAGGGCATTCTGTCTTCACGTGGCTGTCAAAGATGGAATAAAGCAGAGGTGCTCAAGCTGCAGTTTTTAAGGCACAAGGGGAGCCCCTGTGCAAGGCAAATGCTCTTTCTGTGCTCAGCTCAGAGGTAGGCTAGACCTGTGCTGACACAGGGCTCCTGGGCAATTCCAGGTGCTGGGGGAATCAAACTGGCAGAGTAGATTGGGATTAACAGGGCTAAATGACACTGTAACCCAGTCCACATCCAAATCACCCCCATCTCATAGGAAAGTAATGGGGAATAGCTGCTATCCTCCAATAATGAACTGAGCCAGAACTCCCACAGCTTTCTGATGCCTGTAGCATTGTGTTGTCCCATGGTTCTCACCTGGAAAAGATTTTGACACATAGCTATGAAAGTTTGCCCAGGGGAAAAAGTTAGCCCTGCTGCTTTGTAGGGCAAGAGTTTTCACAGACTCAAAACACTGTGGCAGCCCAAGACTATTACAAGAATGGGGGTGCTGGAGGGAATAAAAAGTTTGTGGGTGGAGAAGCACTTGGTTGTTTGTGAGCTTTTCAGGTCAACTAACTACCATTCCTTGGGGCAAGTGCAGAAGTCTCTGCATAAAAAGTTACAGTAAGAGCATGAGAGGTGATTTTACTGGCATGGCACCAAAAAGGGATAAAGAGTTTGATCTGGGGTGATTGGGATGCATTATGGTAGAAGAGTGGATCATCTGATCAGAATATCCAATTCTCTTCCTCTGAGCTCAGACAGAAGCTTTGCAACTTCTAAGGAGCAGGAAAACAAGTATCCGAACTGTTGATTTTTCTTCTGGATAATATTTAAGCTGGTTTTGGATGTCTGACAACAGATGAAATAGCTAGGGCCAATTCTGAGGCTGCCATTAGAGAATTTGTTTTCACATGACGTGCCAGGACTATTTCACAGAATGAGAAAGGCTGAATGGAAAATGTGCTAAAAGTGACCTGCTCACAGCAATCCTACTACTAATTCCTGAGCAAAACTGGAAGCGTGATGCAGGTAAGGGCTGTCTGGAGCCCTCAGAACAACTTATCCAGCCTGTCCCCTGGTCCTGTTAGCTTTTTCTCCTGGGAACCTGTTCGCAAGCTGGGTGAGCTATTCTGATATTGCAACCTGACACATATGCCATTTCTTTCAGGACGCCTCACATGGAGATGCAGTGGGTGGGAAGAAGTTGCTGTTTTCTCAAAGCATCCATCTTTCCAGTGCTGGTTCCCTAACCACACCAGATGCCTGCACCATTTTTCACAGGAGACAGGCAAGGGTCATGTGTGTGCACACATGTAGCAGGGCTGGAGCAACTCACTGTCTCCAGGAAGCACTGGAGGGACCGTGCCTGGCTGCTTGGATCTTACAGCTTGTTGAGGAAGGGATGGCAGTGCCCAGACCTCTGCTCCCACTGCAGGAAGATACAGGATTTTTCTGAACGGAGACGTGGAAAGAAGTTCACAAGCTTTAACAATATTCTTAAATAGATAGGTTATCACAGTGTATCTACCCCACTAGCAAACAGCATATTTCTGTTTCATTTTCATGAATTTCTTCCCACTCAAGTCTGACACAAACTAGAAACACTGTCCCCAGGTTAGCCCAAAGGTGACCTCTGGGCAATACAGCCTCAGAAGTACCCAACCTGCACACATACTGAACATAGACACATATTTCTAGAGTCAACAAGTCTTTTGTGTGGGTTTGCAGCAACAAAGACAGTAACTCCTCTAGTGTACATCAGATCTTAACAAAATAGCCCCATATCCTGCTTGACCCTCTGTGCTCAGACAACCACCCTGTAAGCAAAAGCCCTGTTTCTCTGGGATCAGAGGGATCCACCATCCCACAGACTGTACTAGAAAATCACATTCATTTGGCCTGACTACAAACTCTGGATCAAATCACCATCTCATTTGGATTAATGGTAGCTTCTCACTGTTTCTCACAGTTTCTCATTGGTTCTCATGACAGCACAAGAAGGCTCCATTCCAAAATGCACCTATTAGTGATATTTATATTATATTAGAATTTAAACATTTCAATATGGAATATTTAACCATCAAACTGTATAATTTCCCAATTTACTGAAGATGGGTTCCCTAGTGATGCAAGGGGCTCCTCTCTGGTGCCTGAATACAGTTAAGAATGTTTGTTCCCACTTGCCCTAACCTTAATAATTGCAACAAATTGTTTTTAAATAGTGAAACAGGAAAGCCTGAAGAAATTAATTACTATTTTGTGTATATTGTACATATTAAACATGCAGAATGAAGAAAATTTAGAATCATCAAAGTACAATTTCCAAACAGACTTGCATCATTAAAAAGACATTTAGCTTCATAGTTCAAGGTTAAGTTTGTTCCCAGAAGATGAGGTAATTTAGTAAAATAATAAAGCTCCCATTAAACAAACTCTGTAATAGAACTGAGCCTTAGCGGCTGCAAAGGAAGGAAACTGTAACTTCTGTCAAAGCACAGGGATGAGATTAGCATTAATAAAGCATTCCTCACAGAGCAGAGGGATAGTATATGGGGGAAGGCACATCCAAAGAGCTCTCATTTCCACAGCATTTCCTCTCAGATATGGGGTTTTTAATTAGCCATCGGAAAGAAAACTGAAAGTGTACTTTCTCCTTCTCAGTTTCTCCCTGACTATTAATCTCTGTGCTGAAAACAGTGCCACCAGTCCATCTTATTGTTATTAGCTAGTGGAGACATAAAAGAACTACATTCATAGTTCTTATCACGGCCCAGAGGTATTTCCTCTGTGTTATGAGGAGTATTTTGATTAGTTTTGGCTGTGTCTGCAGGGAAGACACAGTTTATATTTTCCACAGCTAAAGTAATTTCTAGAAATATAGAGGTTGGTTCCAGCACTCGCCAGTATTTATTGGTGGGCTTTAATTGCTGAGGGGGTTTCATTGCTGTAGCACAGCTGTTCCTTTTTTAACTCCTCTTGATTTCATGACTATATTGATAGTAGATTGTTCCTGGAGTGGGTTGCTGATTTTGAATGAATCATTTGTTTGAGGATGCAACTTTTCTCCCCTGTGTCTGCATTGTCCATATACAGATGTGGAAAATTGCACATTTGCAGAACCACAGAGGTATTCCCTTGGGAATGACCTCAGAGGGATACAAAATCCTTTTTTTTCCTGTATCTTACCTTCTCCTTTTGTGTTTAGCCTCCTCATAAGAGCGCAGGTGATGACAATACTCCAGTTTTCTATGGTGGACTTTTAATGCTGGCTGTACCTTCTGTCTGCCAAGGGAAACAAAAAATTCCTTTTCTCTTTGCAGCAGCCTAATTTGCATATTTGAAGCCCATTACATGAAGACCCACTTACTTTTTCCTTCATTGGATGGGTCAGCCATGAAATACTCAATTTCATTCCAGACAATGCAGCAGGTGGGACCTAGGCCAGCACAGCAGTTTTAGGGGGTTGCCACTGCCAGATGCTCTCACTCCTGCTTGTGCTCCATGCTCCTCTGCCGCCAGGGTGGTAGAAGGGGAACCACTCACAGTGTTGTGCTGGGCAGGAGCTGCTCTGCCCACCCCATTTCCCACACACAGCCCAGGGTACACACACAGGCAGACAAGCAGTCGTGGCACTTTTGCTTTCCAGTAGGAAAAGCTCTCTGGCAAATCTGGTCACAGCAGTTCAGGATGATGCAGCTCTGCATTCTCCTGTGGCTTTTTACCACACAGAGGGGAAAGGAAAAAGTAATGTTCTCCTTCTCCTCTGCTGAAAGAAGATATGGTGGCTGGCTTGACAGCCCCCAGGCAAGAGCCATGGCAGCACACAAAGCCCAAAAGAAGGTTTGCAACAAACATTGTGGCTCGCATGTGCCAAGTCTCATCAGAGAGACACAAAAAGAAAAATTACAGTGCTTCACAGGTGTGCAGGTTTAGCTTGAAGGAACTGATGGTAAACCCACTTTTAAGTACAACAGGAGTGGCACACTCACACTTACTGTTTTCTTCTTGAGGTTGCTAATTTGGCATGATTGAATTAGCTGAGGAAACCAGATTTTAAAAAATAAAATGCTGGTGAAGTTTCTCCTGGCTTAAGTAAACTAAGGGTTGCAGTCTGCTTCAGTTTATCTTTTGTTTCACTCACAAACCTGAAGCAAGCAGAAGGTTTAGGAGTGCTAGCTGGGGATTATCAAAAGCCCCTAAATAATTTTATGATGACCTATATTGTTTTGCATGTGAAAAATGAAAAAAGAAACAAAAAACCAAGCAGTGCAACAATGGCAAATGGCCCCTGATTCATGGATTCCTGTAATTTCAGACATTTCCTACTCTGGCAGACTATAAATACTGCTCCAGATGATGGATCAGGGTACACCTCACTGTAAATATGTTTTCTGGCACTGTTATTAAGCCATCCAAGTACTTTTACTCTCTTCAGTTGCTATTACCCTAAACCATACAGGTCAGGGTTTTGCCTGTTTAAGTGTCATAGACTTATGCATAGCAGATCCAGGACAGCTTTATTATTCTAGTTGAGCTGTTGTAACATCTCACAAGGGGTAACAGCTGGACAGGAGCATCAGAGATGAAACACTGCTGCACCTCAGGGCTGTGGAGGTAACTGTCAGCACCTCGGGCTGACACTGGCACCCAGGAACTCAGATACTGGGTGCTCAAACCACCCACAGCTTCTCTTTGTCACCCTCTATCTCCAGCCTCCACAGGACAATGAGAACAATCGTCCTGATGTAAAGGCACTTAGATACAGTGAGCTAACCCTGTATTTATGGAAGTTCTGGAGCAGATTCCTTCCACTATTATAGCATATGCCTCAGAAAAGTCTTTGTCTACTGCAGAGATCTTCCTGTGCCCCATGATCAAGGGAGCAATAAAAAAAGGTATCTAAAAAATGTGGCAACAGTGCATAGTCGGCAGTGCTTGAAATCAAAACAAAGTCTTCAGGGAGCAAAACAAGCTTCCTGTTCTGGAAAAATTCCTGATCCCCAGTTTCCCAAAATGCCATGGCAAAACATTATTATCTTAGCTCTTCCTATCTCTAGCATGTGTCATTGAAATGGCCTGAACAAAGTTGCTATTTGTAGTGTGTAGCTCATGCAAAGCCTCTATCAATGAAACCACTTAATTGCTCTTCTTAGGGATATTACACAATTGGCTCTTCTGTGGTAGTTCTCCTTGTCAAGTTGGAGATCTCATGACTCACTGTCATGGGGGAGGCTTCTCCTTCCTGCTAGCCATAACCCTATTCCACTCACTCCTGAGTCTCTGCTTGCTCCTCAGATGGGAGGACACCTCCTGACTTTGTTGCTATCTTCAGGAATGCATCAGAAACGATTATATTCAAATGAGGATATCAAGGTAAGGTTCCTATAAGAAACTGCAGAATGGAAGTAATGGTATACAAACTTCCTTATGATGTTCATTAATATTGAACTGTTTATTGAGTAACTCTTTGGAAAGTATTGATATAGCTCAGTTGAGACAGTCTATAGCCAATGTTGTATTTCTAACAGATGCTAAAGTGGTGCCAGATAGTGTTGTCACCCTGAGAGCTGCCTGCTGCATCATTCATAAATTTAACCCATACCAGCGGCTGCCTCAGGCTTGAGCCATTCTGCCGTGAAATCTTACTGAGAAGACTCATTCACAAGTGTGTAGGTCCATGTATCCCTCTCCTTTAGTGTAAAGCAGGTGTTTTAAGCTCTGTGAATTTAAAAATCGTGTTACTGAATGAGGGCTGGTATGAACAAACTCCCTTAAAATCAAGAACATTAATTGTTACACTGATTTTCCATTATTATATTCTTTGCCCAACAACACACTGCTAAAATTCAGAAGCTCCCTTCAATTCATGCTAAAGGCACTTAGATTTGAAAGTACTTAACATGCTGGGGAGAATAATTAAAAAAAAAAAAGCAGATGAACTGTCCTATACTGCCTTTTTTGGGAGGTTTCTCTAAGTGCGTGCTGCTGGCAGCTGTCAGGGGTGGGATGTGAGGTAAGGGAGGTCTTCAAGGGCTCAGTTCAGCTTTTCTCTTCTTACTGCAGATTTTTCAGGTCTGTTTTTCTCCATATTCTGCTGTCTTTCTCTTTTTACCTTGCTTCCTTCTAGCTCCAGGGGTGGACCTCTTCTCCTTGCTAGACACTGAAGCAGTGTAATGCCTCCCATACTCCATCTGAAGCACAGTGTATTGGGTTATAAGCCATCCAGCAAGGGGTGTTCACTTCAGGTAAGCACTCAAGCTGAAACACAGCTTCTGGAGCTTTGCTACTTTGGTTATACCAGATTTTCTGACAGCTCATGAAGTCTGTTCCATGAGGGCTGATCCTGATGGCCAGGCAGCTTCAGTGAGCCAAAGGGAATGGTAATTTTACCTGTGAAGCTATGAAAGCAGCCCTCATCTCCCTCTCTCTCAATGCTTGTTGGTTTTGCCAGCTACCAGAGCTTATTCTGTTGCATACCTGTAAAAAAAAAAAAAGTCCAGGATTTGTTTTTTTTATGGAGTTCACCCAATCTGTCAGTCCAAGAACCACTTTTACAAGATGTGTGTGATGCACACCCACCTCAGTGGTGGTGGAACAGAGCCCAGCAAAGCTCTGAAGGGTGCAGAAGAAACATTCCCTGGCTCACGGTGAGACGAAAAGGTGATAAACAGCAGCACCTGGGGAACATTCCCCTCCCCACCTACCATCACCACCTTCTCTCTCTCCAAAACACAAACAAGCCAGCCCAGTTTGCATTTCAATAGCTGGGAGTGATTGCTAGATTAATGAACACTGCTATTTATATCTAAATAATCACAGTCCTAAACAACTCCCTGGAGACATCAGTATGGAAGGTACAATCCTGGGCAATGATTTGACAAGGTTCAGACAGCACTTGTAATCACAAGGAGGAAAACACATCTGAACTACAAAAAAAAAAAACAAAAAAAACAAAAAAAAACAAAAAAAAAAAAAAAAAAAAAAAAAAAAAAAAAAACCAACCTATTTTTTGAACAAACTGAGGGAAACTGGAAAAAGAAAGTTATGTGAGCAGCATATGCAGACTTGGCTTGCTTACTAGAGTATGCTGGCCTTAACACTATTCAGAGGAAATACTTTTGCTGAGCAGCTTCCTTTAACCACCTCAGTTGCCACAGCCCTGCTTGGGATTTCAGCATTGTTCTGTTCTGCCCAGATACATAGGGTACCCACCATCATTCCTCCCTGGCCAGAGTGTGGAGTCTGTGAAGAGCCCTTGCAAGCCAGCTCTGCCCTTGCTCTCTTTGGCTGAGTTTCTGCAAAGAGAATCTCTTGGCTTAGTGCAGATCTTGCAAGGCCACTTAAATCTCTCTGACCCCTTAATGAAGTTTTTAAAAGGGCTTCATAAATCTTCATCACTAAGAATTGCTTAAAAGCCCTGCAGGATTTCTCTAGTGGCATTAACCACTGGAACAAGTAGACAGGCTCAGGTATATTTATTGCATTAATCTTCATTATTCCCTGAGTTTTCCTTCTTTATAGTCTTTTACATAAGCTGCAACATGGAAAAGGAGCTCAAGAGTGGGAGCTCTGGTTCGACACTCTCTGGCACTTTGTAGCTATCCACTACGACTATGTCAGGTAAGTCCTCTTGGGAATGTTTTCTGTGCAGACAGCAACTGTATGTTTGTCATTTATCCTTCCTTATTTTAATTACCATTTTGTTCCTTGTTTGAGGGGAAAGAAACTCATTTTTGCCTTTCCTGTGAAAACACACCTCAGATCACAACCTGACAGCTCCCAAATGGATTAGTTATCTACCTACCCTTCTATTTTTTTTTTCCTTGGAATTTTGGCTGACTTTGATAATGGCTTTTTATGAGTAGCATGAGTATTCTCTGAAATAATGCTAGTTTTTAAAAAATTTTTTGCATACCGCATGTCACGCTCTCCAGAGTGAGCGCATAGATTCTGTATACTTTGTACAGGTTGTTCAATGCTTTACCTCTGTGAAGTGAGGACAGAAAAGACATGAATGAGATTAATAGATAAACAGAAGGATACTCCAGTGCAGGTAAAGTCACTGAAATCAGTGAGACCCCTTGCAGAAATGGTTCCAAGGCTAATTCTGTAGACAATGAAGGACTAAAATTCTATTGAGTTCTTAAAGGATTGGAGGTCTTTGTGGTCCAGCCAAGTTTGGGCTACACCCTTCTAAATAATTCCAAATAATGCTTTTGTCAGCTAGATGATTTTCAAGGTTGACTTTTCATTTGGCATTTTGTTTATACCAGTAAGATACAGTAGTGTACCACAAAAGTGCTCCTTTGGAGCCATTGCAACATTATATTATTTTAAATTTATTTGCATTACAAGAAGGCCTGCTAACCTCAGGGATGACTGGAACAGTGCACATGGAGAAGAAGAAGAACAATATGCTTGCCCAGTCAAACAAGACCTTCTTATTGAAAGGATTGACACTGAAGTCTTAAATCTGCCAGAAGTGCCAGGTATGATTAACAAAATCATCCAGGTTCCTAGTCTAGGTCAAGGCTGGAAGGAAAAACAATGGCTTATGGACATGGTGGAGTCTCAAAACCCAGACTGCGATGTGTAAGGCATTAAAGGAGGCTCCAAACTCACTTGAATTGGTATTCCTTCCATTAACTTCAGCGGGCTCTGGATGATGTCATGCTGTGATACTGCCATGCATGAACCAGTCAGATAATTGTTTTTAATACAGGGAACTGTAGGATGAGTTATATGATGCACTGTGTTGTCTGCTCGAGAATGCAATGGTTAATAACGTGCTAGAGACACACTTTTACTCTAATGAGTATAAGATTAGATATTATCTGACTCCCCTATGCTTAAAGGCTATGCGAGTTTGCCCAAGTGCTTACATAGGTGTTAACAAAAATTCAAATTGGGTTGTAGCTTTCAAGTACTCAAAAGACAAAAATTACAAGCAGAGAACTGAAGAAGTCAAAGGGCAGCCATAGCCTGAGGTCCATGAAATGTCAGGAAGTTGGAGAGATAAGAAAGAAGATTTCAACAAGTGACTCATGGCCTGTGCTTTAAGAAAAGATGGAAGAACCCCAAATCCTAGACAAAACAACCTAGCAGCAGTTCCTACTCAGCCCTGAGTCACATACACAGCTTGATCCTTTGTATGTAAGCAAAACAGTTAAGGCTGTGAGCAGAGACCTGGGAGTGAACACGGCTGAGGTGGGTAGGTGTCCTATGTCCAAGGTATTGCCACTGACCATATGCCTGCTCCTAACCCTGTCCATTTAAGCCTTCCATTGACTAAACGTTAGCCATCTAAATGTCTTTAAGGATATAAGCCTTGTGATTCAGCTGAGGCTTCACCTACACTGTGTTTCTCAGTGACATATCTCACGACTGCAAATCTCTAATGTAAATGGACAGGCTGCAAAATAAGGCAACACTGGTCCAGCACTTCCGTGCTAGAAATTTAGAGCAGAGATGCCTCATGACTATGAAAATGGTCAGGAAAGGCAAAGTTTAAGTTCATACTATGAACTATCACACCACAGTCCCATGATACGCTGCCTTTGGCAGCTAAGCTGCTGCAACCAGCTCCTGCCCCAGATGCTTGTTCCCACCTCTGGTCTGCAGTTTGTCACCTCCTCAGTTGTACCAAAACAACTGTGTGTACAGCAGTGCTTAAATCAGCCCACTGAGGTGATAGAAGTTAAAAATAAACTCATTGTGGGAGGAGAAGAGGGAGAGCTATTTTTAATTGTAATCACTTCAATGGTCTTTCTTCCAGTGTGGGCCTACAAGGAATTTCATTAACATAGCTCAGAGAATGCAGTGGATTTCTGCACTGTCTGGCACTGGAGTGACTCCTCCAGGCAGAACATTCCCTCCTGGCAGAGGGAGAGGATTTCTTAAGCCAGGATTGCATCAAGGCAAATATGCTGTAGAACTGTACTTTTCAATATGTGGAATTATGCCTTCCCTGCCTGAGTCAGAGAAGACACTTAGGTCTCCCAGGCTCTCCATTTGCTATTCTGCCTCCTAGATCCTCATAGTATTCGTTTTAAAAATTATTGTATGCAAGCCAGCATTACTATTAATAAAAACAAATAAAGAGACACTGAGGTTTTTTACTGTTTTATAAACAAATACTCCTTATAATCATTCTGAATACTAGCCTCCTCCACAGTTTGCTGTAGTATGGTTAGATGTCACCCATTAAAATGTATTCAAATACAAAAGGCACAGTAAACTGAAAATAAGAATCATCAGAAGAGATATAAAAAATTGTTTTATTGAATAAAGCTTGTTACATGATCAAGAAAGGAAATATTTATATGTTCCTTTAAACAGCATTGAAAGTTTAAGGAAAAACATCTGAAAAGAGTTCAAAAGGTTGCAGTGCAGCTACAATTTGGAAATTCACAGAATAATTCAGCAACTTAATTTTGTTTTGGCCCTGGTAATTTCTGTGCTTTGATGATCCCTGTGAGCGAGTAAGTGATATATGCAAAGCCTTGATTATCTCTTATGTCCAGGCACTTCAGTGATTTGCTTCTGTTTGAACATGAAGCACATCCACTTCCATCCAAATGCTCCTGCTGCATTTCTCCAGAGGCTCTGCACCAGTGAAGCATGGAAAACACAGGGAGCTTTCAAACTGCTGTCCCCTTTTGAAATAAGTAACTAATTACACTTTTTGTGTGTTACATTACTGAATATTTTTCTGTGATATTGAGTGAGTTTCAAAGCTCTTCTCAAGAAAATGTGGCAGTAGTTTAATTTCTAGCACACAGGAAAATGAAGTAGTATCCTGAGTCTCACATCCACGCATCCCTCTTTGGGATTCACGATCCATGTGTTGGATCACACCCGTTCTTGGATGATTGGGTGTTATGGGCAGGATTTAAATTTAAATTACTAGACTTTCAGTATGTTTAGTATGTCCTTCAATTCTCTTCTTCTAAATAGAACCAAGGGCATAGTGAGTCAATTTTGTAATTAGATAATATAATTGTCTCATGAACTCTGTACAAATTACCTCTTCTCCGTATTGTGTTTGCAGGGTATTGTTTTGCTTGAATAATATGGCACATGTCCAGTGAATATTGCAGTCAATAAAGTACGCCGGTTTATAGTTTGATGGCCCACAAGTGAATAACTGACATCAACAGAAATAATTAAGTCATTGCCCTTTTTAGCACTGTCAGTACTCTTCTCTAAATTTATTTTGAATTATTAACACATTCCCTTAAAAGCTTCTTTTTGCATTTTTTCTATTACCAAGAGCTACCAACAGATGAACCATTTTGCTCAGCTTCCAACAAATTTGTAATTCTAAGGCTGAGTGTAATGATGTAAAGGAAATTGCATTTTATTGCATTCTAATTAAACAGGTAAATTTGTGCAGGCCTTTCTCCAGCAAAACTCCCACTGGGGTTTGGTCCCTCATGACTAGGTTTTATTTACCTCTTGAGCTTCGCACAGCAGGTTTCTCCCTTCCAAGTAGAGGACTGATAAAATAATTTAATCCGTTAAACAGTGTATTTTTGACATTTAGACTGACAGATATGGGGAAGTATCATAATGCTGAATACCATAAAGTATATTCATCATTATTCATCTTAGTAAAGTGTGATCCTAGGTGTACTGGATTCTGCTTTTTACACGGAATTGGGTTGGTTCAAGATAGCCTGTGAACCAGCCAGACCCCCTGAAATTCCATGTTTTTGTTTGCCATAGCTCTGTGCCTTCTTTGAGTGTATGGACGCAGGAGAGCACTTCTTTCTTGTGCTGAGGAAGAGCACCTCTGGGGGCTCTGTTTCCTCCTGGGCCCTGCTGCTATCCTGGGATGTGAGGACTGAGGTGTACATCCCATCTTCCAGTCAGCAAGGACAGTGGTGAGTCCTCTCCTTGCATTGTAACTGGGAAATGGCACTTCCCCTTGTTACTGCAGCTTTGTCCTTCTGCACTCACTTGCTGAATCCAAACTTGTATTTTTTCAGTTTACTTAACAACAGTCACAGAGTCCTGCATAGGATTGTCCCCATCACTCTCTCCACTTCCCAGCCACTTAGCATTCTACCCTCAATCACAACAAATGTCCAAAAATATTCTACATTCACTGTAATAATGCTGACTGTATCCAAAAGGCCCAGACAACATGAAGAATTCAGCTGAAACACATTTAGCATTCAGCCAAGCTCTTGTAGGGTTTGTCCTTCTAACTAGGTCCAATCCTGTTAAATTCAAAGTGCCTGCTTTTCCAGCTGAGCTTTAATTGTTTGCTTTCAATTCTATCCATAGGCTCATCCTAGTCAGCTCCATGCTCCACAGGTCCAAAGGCTGAGCTATAGTTAGTGTATTTCAGTATAGAATACTCTTAACCTTCTAGTAGTTACAGCTCACAACCATTAGTTTATCCTCTCTATGATTAGTAGAGGAAATATTTGTGAAAGATATGTCACCTTCTGGACTTCAGAGGTACATGTAATTCCAAGCAGGCACAAGGAAAATACATTTTTTTCCATTTCTTGCAAGCAGAAATGAAGTTAATTTGTTTAGAAAACTTCTGACAAAGGAAGGATCATTCAACAATTCTGCTGAAGCTATCAAAAGCAAAAACAAAGTTATTTGAAAACTTAGCCACAGGTCACTGACACAGTTTGTGAGATGAGTGGCAACCATGCTCATAGGGTAGTAAGAACTAAAACAAGTGTATAGCTTTAATTCTGTTTTTAGGCTGAATTATACCCTCCTCTGGTTCCATGACTGAAATATCTCAGAACATATTCATGTTAGCACCTACCTTTTTGAGAGGAAGAAAAAAAAAAGAAAAAAAGAGTTTTAAACTTTCAACCCAGAGTACAGTCAGCAGTTTCAGCCAGTTCAGGGGTTGTTGCTTTCCCTGTGTCCTGCTGACCAAGCAGAAAACAATAGTTTTGCTGTAGTTTCTGGTGGCGGAGCAGGGATGAGGTGCTGAAGACTTGGCTTCTGGTCCAGGAATGACAGACTTTACCTACTACCCCAGATGGAAACCTGTTACTGAACTGAAAGAGGGAGGAAAATGCAAAACACTTCATCTGCTCTCTCAAGATGAACCTTGTTGCTGATTTGATTCCAAGGTGACTTTCTTTAAATGGTTGAATAATTCAAAAACAGCTCAAAAAGCTTTATTTTGGATAAAATTGAATGTTCTGATAGATATGGGCTTTTTTGGAGGCAAAGAAGTTTGGCTTAGTGTCGAAGCTTAAACACTCTAAGTAGTGGTACATAAAGCTGTGGTCATAAATAAAGCCCAGCTGCTGGTCTGTGAGGAGTGGTACTCCATAGGTTGCAACATATGGGGCACTTGGGGGAAAGCCTAAAGGAACTACGGATAAGCCCCCAATCCATCTAAGCAGTGCTGAGTTTTCATCTCCCAGCACTCCCAGGCTCTGACAGTCCCACCTCTTTGGAATTTATCTGTGACGCCATGAGATGCCACTGATGTCAGTGCTCATTGTTGTCCTTTCTGATGGGATCACTGGCTCCCAGAAGTAAGGGCAATGTAAGTTTATAAGAGTGTGCTGGCCATAGAGGTGGATCTGCCTGTCTTTAGTGTCCATGCAATAATATGATATCTGCATTATAAAGAGGTGCTGTTAAACCTGACAGAGCCTGACATAAATCACAGAGAGCATCTACATTACCTTTACTGTTGTGAAGTTCATTACAAGAACTATGGTAGTTGCTGGGTTAATTCTGATCAAGTTTGTTTGGGACCAACAGCTTCCCAGCTGTGACAGCAGAAAACTCTGCTTTAGCTGACCAAATATTCATCTGGAGTTTGTAACAGAATCTGCTTAAAGCCAGCTTAGTTAAGTTAAAACCATGACTTGAAGGGCTGAATGGCAATTCTTATTGCGAACTTCAGAACTGATGCATTAACAAGGTTTCTTGCTTCAAGAGGAATTTCCATGGAGGTCTGTGGCAGTGGCTGTTCATGCTTAAGTCACCGTGGGACAAATTCCTGCTGAATGAGTAGCCTTAGACATTTTCAGTATCTGGAGAAATGAGCAGAGACACAGAAGCAGGGCTTCTTTGTAAGCCCTTTTTCACATGCATTGTCAGAAAAAACAACCTACAGTAACATCACAAAGAAAATGCACTGCTGCAAAGCAAATAATATGTGTAAATTTATAGTAAAACCAGGTGGGTTTTTTGCATTATTTCACAGGGGAATATTAAAGTTGTGTGAGCTAAACTTATGTTTGATTGTCATTGGCAAATGTTAAATGCATGATCCAGACTCTATCCATGTTACTGATAGATGTCAGCAGCAACTCCCTGAAGTTACCCTGTAATACTGTCGCATGGTATTATCTTCAGAGTTTATTGAAAGTGTGCAGGTCTTTCTTTTTTCTTTTTTTTTTTTCCTTTGGAAATAGTAGTTGGTCTACAGCCTGCCATCACATTGGTTTGCTCTGAGGATTGGTTACTTCAGAAAAAGTCTGAAAGTCTGCTAACTCTATCCACATTAAGAATTAAAAAAAAAAAAAAAAAGTCTCAAACCCCAGTAACATCAGAATTACTCCTGTCTACTTTGTTCCTGTGAAATACTAAAACTATTATGTCCATTAAGAAAGATAAATTAAGAAATTATCTATTACTGTGATTAAAGTGTATGTAGGTAAAAAAATGTAAGAAATTATAGCATGAAAAAAAGTCTCGTGAGGATCAGACTACTCTACTTCTTGCTCATCTAATTGGAATTAAAAGAAAGTCCTTCGACTCCTTAAAATTCAGTCATCTGTGACGTTTTAAAATCAGTCAATAACAGCAGAGAAACAATACGTTATAGCCACCCACAGTTTTGGGAAAATCTTTTTTTTAATTGTTCTTATTGTTTTCAAATACTGGTGTCCTTTAATGTTAAATTATAAATTCAACGTGAGCAGCAACAACGGACGCATAAAGCCAACTTTTTCCTAAAGTAATCGAAAAGCGGGGCTTAATTGCACACCCTCTTTGGTCCTGGAGGCTTAGTCGAAATGGATAAACACTGCCAGTGATTACATGAATGAAATGGAATTGCGGTATTCCCACGGTGAACGTATATATTTATATTTTAACTGCAGATAGAGGGCTGCGTCAGCGAAGCCGTTAACACCGAAAAGCAAACGGGGAAGGAAGGTGTTGCGTCCCGGGAGGTGAATTAGCAGCATCGCTTATCTTCGGGCAGATGGGGATGGGACCCGCCCGGCCAGGACCTGCCTCCGCGGCTCCCTTCGACACTTTCATCTACCAAACGAAGGGAAAAGCCAGCGTCTTGCAGGGGTGACCCCAAAGGGGGTACACGTATTTTGCCTGTCGGTGAGGCACCACGCATCCCGTCGGATACCTCTTGTCATCTCCTCGGTCTCCATCCTACCTCCTGTGGCATGCTGGCGCATACCTTCTCGAGGCAGGAATCATCCACTTACTTTTGATAGCAACGAGGAGCAAGGCTATTAATAGGCTATCTAATTACCCCGATCTGCTAACTCTGAAATCTCTGATTCTGTGATGTGGTTGTTTTGATTTGATTTTCCAATCCAGTAGGGCTTTCATTTACAGAACTGGTCAGACTCGCTCTGGAAGATACTACTTTAACGTTTTAAAATTAACTTTCATTCCAAGCAGGAACAAAGTTCCCAAGTTTTGACATTTCTCATGAAAGTAGCGAGTGAAAACATTATTAGGTCGGATGGAGAGAAGCGATTTGCTTAGCTGAGATTGTGAATGTCGTTGTTTGGGTTTTTATTATTATTATTAGACACTTGGTCTCAGGCGTTTCAGTCAGGCAGGTAAATACCGAGAAAAGCGGTTTCAAAAGGAAAGGCGAGAGGCTGCCACGGTGCCAAGAGAAATGGAGCGGCCAAGCTCAGCGTGGACACGCATGAAACAGTGCTACTCCCGAAAAATGCTTCCAGGAGGACCCATTAATTTTGTCCTGTGGAAAACATTTCACGGGAAGATTTTTACCTGTTCTGATTGTTTACTTTATTTCCTGGGCAGAGAAGTAAGAAGACAACTAAGTGGGGGTGTTGTGCGGCAGGTTTCGATGCATAAAACGGTATTTCTTTCACGGTGTTGCGCCAGTGGCGACAACCGAGCCAGGAAACAGTTGGTGATGGTGAATTTTGCCTGTGTGGGGTATGTGGGGTTTTTTGTTGGCTTTTTTTTTTAAGTAAGAAAGAATTAACTCTCTGCAACCTGTGCTTCTGGGATGGGGGCGGAGGTAGGATAGAAAATTGCAGGTCGGATTTGATATTGCCTAACATCCGTGATAGAGAACGGGGGAGGATGAAGAGCAGTCCGGCGCTGAAACGCTGGGGAGGAGAATCGCGGCTCCGCCGTGCTCCGCGTCCCTCCGCTTCCCTCTCCCACAACGACCTCTCGCAGCAAGAAGACCCAGAAACTTTCCCTCGGGCTTTCCGCGTCAGATCCATCAGAAGATAGCCCTGAAAGCCCTCCCCAGCACCCAGGCAGGAAGACGCAGTGATACGAGGGGTTCCCCATGGCCCAGGGAGGGCTGAAGCGGGGAGGGCGGCGGGGGCGGCGGCTCTCACCCTCCCGGCGCCCTGTCCCTCCCGGCGAGACGGCGGGACCGAGGGTGGGGCGTTTCCATCTGGCCTTGTCTCGAAGCGGGTTCTCTCACCCGGTGTGCAAGAAGCCGATCCACACACAGAGTCGAGGTACTTGAATTATCTACGGTTGTGCTCAGAAAGGGGTGCTGCAATTAAAAATAGTATATAATATTCGTCACCGCAAGAAATAAGTGGAACACAGCCCCAGTGCTTCGTAGCAAGGCCCGTTGATAAAAGCGTCAGAATTAGGCCACTTTAGTCACTGATCCTTAAAAACCTTTTAAACCCTCGAGAAGCAGTAAACCTAATCTTTAACTCATTTTCAAAGTCCCCGTGTATGTCTTTGGAAAGAGACAAGGCGCGTATGCGCCCGTTGGACACAAGTAGCTAAGTCCTAACTGTTTTTTAGGGTGCTGCCTGCTGCCTCCCGGACACCCCGAGAGGGCATCCCCTTCGTTCTGTGCGTCCCACCGGGGCTCAGCTGCGGGTACCGCGGACCGCCGGCTCCGGGAGTCAGGTTACGAAGCAACAGGAGCCTCCTCCACGCGTTTCGTTGATTTTAATATTTTTTCTTTTTTTTTTTTTTTAAGGTTGAAATCATTAACCAGCTGGACCTCGAATAGTGGAGGACGGGCAAATAAAAAGAAGCTGCATATCATTATTAAATAATAATAATTAAAAAAAAGACACAAAACCCCACACTCGGACACCTATTGCATAAATGTCCGTGCGGGCTCTCTGCTGCCTGATGCTTATTTGAGCGTCAAGGGTTGAAAGACACCGTGGAAATCGCCCCAAAACCAGGCGGCAGCAGGTCACCATTGGCGGGCAGGCCGCTTACTGCAATAGGGAATTCTGGTCCGCTCCACCCCGCCGGGCACGGCTTCAACGCGGGGGAGAGCCGAACCATCGGGCAGGACAGGGGAAGGCTCCCCGGAGCCTGGCCAGGGTGTCCTGCCCAGGGCGGGGACAGTCGGGGGGCTCGGAGGCTGTCTGCCACCATCAAGAAAGGCTGGAGCTCCAGCCCGGCCTCTAAGCACCCGGCAGCCCTTCGCTAGGAGTTTCGAAGGAAAGAAAAAATAAATCCCTCCTCATCCTTGAGAATCTGGGGATCCCCCTTCCCCATGGGACACATCCGATGTATTGCAAAGGACACGTCCACCATGCTCGCTCTCACTCTTGGTTGTGGTGTGTACAGGACCCTGCTGCTTTGGGGAGTCAGTTTCATTAACCACTACCCTGAGCTCCCCAGGGCTCTCCCGCCCGGGCCGAGGTGGAGGTGACGGATGATGTCAAAGTCTCCTGTCCCTCTGAAATGCCTATTTCCCTGGCGGACGCGGATTGCCCCGTCGGCTGCGGCCGCCGTGGCTGCGGCGGGGGAGAGGGCTGTGCGCGGAGCCGGCCGGCCGGCGGCTCCCCGCCGGGCTGGGCGCGCCTGAGCGCTGCCGGAGCCGCGATCGATAAGTCGGCTTCAATGTCACAGCCGCCGGGGAATGGAAACACTCCGTATCGTGGGGTGGCCTTGATAAAAGTATATTTTAAGTAGCGCGGATAAGCGAAGGGGAGAAGAGAGGGGGAGAGGTGCCGGCACGTCGCCCGTAATAACCGCTGCCCTTATCAGCCTGGCCTAAACTCCCCAGCAGTTTCTAAAGTGCATTAAGTTACATAAACACGTCTCGGAAAAGAATACAATCCAACCTGCGACAGTCACCAAAGTGACCCCTCGTACCACCTCGCCCCCGAACCCGCCGGGCCCCCACGGCCGCAGCGCCCCGGGAGCATCGTGGCCTGACCCGGCTGGCGATGCCCGCTGCTCCTGTGGCTGCCCGGGCAGAAGGGCGGGGGGGATGTGGCCGGACCCAGCCTTCTCCTCCTCCCTAGGGCACCCCTGCTAAGGGATCACGTTCGCAGAGACCCGGGAGCGGGGGAAGGACAACTGCTCTGCACTTGCACACGTCTTTCCCCCCGCCCTTTTTTGGGAGGTTAAGTGCCCACAAGGGAATTTGCCTTAATTGGATACGAAACTTTCTTTTTTTTTCCCAATCTGCCTTCTTCCCTCTTTGGCCACAACGGCCAGGAGCGAACGGTTACCTTGCTGGCACTACCTCTCCAGCGTTGTCTTCCCACATCGAGCATCCCCCCGCCCGCAAAAATGCTCCCGCACATGCATCCCCGGGTGCCTAACCCAGGCCTGGGGCTGGAGATACCTGAGAGCCTCACGGAGCCCCGGGGTAAAACTTACGTCAGGAGAGTGGGATTTGGAAAAGGAGTGATGTAATGAAGAGTTAGGATCCGGAGACTATATGATTTGAGCGGTTCGAGAGCAAACTCGAAACGAAAAGGAGTGAAGGGGAAAGGGGTGATTGGAAACGGTTTCCCACGCTGGTCCTAGTTCAAGCTGGGTTTTCTTATCATGTCTGTCGGAGGAAATAAAATTAAACTTGTAGCCCGGCTATAGCGTGAACAGGCTAATCGGCGGTAAAAAAAAAACCCAAAGGCGCCTGAAGTGTAAAACACGGGTCACTTTGGAGCCAGGGAAAGAGGCGCCTGCCAGACCAGCGCGGCCGTTCTTCTTCACAGCCAACCTCAACTTTCCGACAGAAACCCTTCGGGCCCGGGCAGGTCCTCACTCCCCACCCTGGAATTAGACGGGCACTGTCAAACCCCTCACAGCGAGCAAACCTGTCCCTTGAAAAAAACCTCACGGTATTGCTCGTGTTTGAAATACCCTCGGGTTTAACTGGAGAACAAGTATCCAAATAACTGAAAGGAAACGCGGAGTTTAAAGCCGATAGCTTGGCGCTTTTCAGCGCAGAAATTTGCAGTGGCAGCACTCAAGCTAGGGATAGGAGGCGTGGGCACCGATTCCCGTGGGTTCCCCTGCTTTTATTTCACATTTGCAGGTAAAAACCAAGGGAAAATATTTTACGTTGCAAGTTGGGATCGGAAGACGAGCCGGGCGCTGGCAGACAACGAATCAGTGCCCTCGCTTGTAAAAGCTGATTTTCTATTTAATATTGTACCCACTAAAATACGCCTAAAAGAAAAAAGGAAACAAAATCACTTCAACCTGGCAGGTGATCCGATATTATTTAACGATATTATTTAGAGACAACTGACAAGAAAGAAGTATCACATTTAATGGTACAATTTAATAGAGAAATGGTTTCTCGAGAAAGTGATAGTTTTGCGATCAAACTTTTGCCTCGCTAAAACACAAAAATTAAGGCGCACAATAAAACGTCCAAGTCACAATCGGTTCACCCACGCCGGTAGGGTGGATGGCTACAGACAGAGTTTTACCGTACCCCCAGTACTGCAAATTCTTCACCTCCCGTTCACCTTGCCTGGAAAAACCGAAATAAAAGCCGTGCCTACCCCAAGAGCGAAAGCACCGCGCATCAGCAGGTTTGGGCTCGGTTTCTGTCGGGAGGGCTCATGCCTGCCAGCTGCCGAGAACGGGGCTCTGCTCTAGTCCAGCCTTTTGCCGCCGATGACTCTTTCTGTACAAACTGATGATGACAGATATCCAGCTGATAACCTCTGGTGAACGAAGTTATTTTAATTTCCAGTCACTTTCCTGCTAAGTACCATATCAGTTTGTACACAGCTGAGATAAGAGGGCTGCGGGAGTGGGGCGGGGGGGGGAATAAGAAAGAAACGGAGAAAAAATGCCTATTTCCAGCTGCTGGGATGGACACATCCCCCAGCTTGCTTTGGCTTCACCTGACGGTTGGAGTAACTCAAGGAGGAGCCACAATTTTTCCCCTCGGATACCTCTTATTTTAATGAGCAAAAATAAGGAGATTTGGGGGAGGGAGACATTCACCTGGTTGCTTAGGGTGAGAGCCGGGCACAAATCCGCCCGGGTCGCTGGCAGGGGACGTTCGCTGAGATGCCCGGAGGCGCGGAGTAAAAACACCAGAAAGCTGAATATTCACCATAAAGAAGATATTATTGGGGGAGGAGGGAAGAGTGTATTATTTCAGGTTAAAAAAAAAATGACAAAAGATTGGGGCATTTGGAAGGGCAAACCCCTCTCACCCCCTCTCTGCTCCTTCAGGCTCCTCGAGGAGGGGTCCGTCTCCCCCTCGCTGAGGGCACCCCGATGTGCCCCCCCGCCCTCGGGGCTGCGGCGCGGCGGGCCGGGTGGCCGCCGGGACTGGCACCCCTGCGGAGCCCCGTGTTTGTTTAGGGCTAGCCGAGCCCAATCAGGGCCGGCTGCCTGCAGTTTTCCGTCAGGGCTGCGAGAGGCGCCTCCTCTCTCCTTTTTATACATGAGCCGCGGGCCGCCGCCGCCGGACTCGCCGCCGCCGCTCGCTCCCGCTGCACTGGATTTACCGCCGGCCGCGGCCCCGCGCTCCGGCCCCATGCGGGGCATCGGCACCAGGTTTGGCCCCTCGCTTCTCTTTCCTTACATCGCCGCGATGCCCTTGTCCTTTCTCGCTCTTCTGCTCCTGCCTCTCCGCCCTGGGCCGCTCCGAGGCGAGCACGGCGCGGCGGCGGCTGCGCCTGGCTGGGGGAGCCCGAGGGAGACTCTGTGGGCAAACATCCGATGCCTGTGCCTGGAGCCCTTATCTGCCGGGAGTCTTATCTCCCAGTTATCTTGCAGAAGGGAGACACGTATTTGGTGCCTATCTGCGAGGGGTCTCTGTGTGTGTCCTGTATTCTTGTGTCTATGGTTATCTGGAGAGCCCCGAGGTGGGCTGAGAGCGGAGAGCCTCGCCGCCCGCTTCTCTTGCTGTCACTTCTCCGCGTCGCCTTTCCCTTTCTGTCCCTTATCCCTGAGGCTGGACACGGGACGCTCTGTGTCCGGCCTCTCTCATGGCGGCGGTTCCGAACTGAGACCGGCCGACTCGGGACGGGTGTCACCCCGCGAGGTGTACTGGGGCTCGGGGCAGGCCCTGAGCCCGCACTGTCCCCTGGCACCGGCCCCCGCGGCCGGCACATCCCGCCCGGCCCGGCCCTTGTCTCGGTTCGTGTCCCGCCGCCACCGTACACACTTCGGGGCCCGGTCCGTGCGCATCTCCCGTCTCCCTTTCCCTCCTCCTTCTCCTCCTTTCCGTGACCTTGGGCTGGACATAAGCAAACAAGCGAGGCGATGCGCGGAAGAGCTAACATCGCTCTCCGAAGAAGTAACCTTAAAGCGATCGCCTTACTAATTGTTTTCTCGGTGGAACCGAGTCAAATGACTCATTCATTGAAATAATCCTAACAACGATAGCAGCCAAGGAAGGGGCTGCGGCACAGACAGGGAAAACTGTCCCTCGCCCCCTTCTCTCCCCACGCCTTCCCGCCCACCTTTCCTCCGGCGTGCTTCATGTTCAAATCCTCAGCCCGTGATGCGAAGGGAGAGGGAAGCAGCCCGCCCGCGGCGCCAGGAGCGGGGTCGGAGCCGCAGCCCTGGCCCTGCGGGACTGCCGGCTCCCGGCCCGTGTTGACCTGGGCTGCCTGATCCCATTCCACCGGGGCGAGGGACAACAGCGCCGAGGCGACATGACTGATTAAGCGCTCAGAGGGTCCAGATAAGCCCTGATGAATCTCATTACGGGGGGGAGACGGGCTGTCCTGTTTGCAAACTTTGTTATTATTATTTCTCTCCCATCCCCTTCCCTGCTCTTTTGTGTCCTCCTTCCCCGCCCTGCCCTGCGGACCCCCCCCGCCCCTTCACTCCTCCCCTCCTCCCCCTTCCCCATCCACACCCAGAGGCTAGAAGGGGACCTGGATGGCCGTGGCTGAAGGCGGCTGGTGCGCGGTGAAGCGGTGCCCTGCGGACGCCGGTGTTCCCTCCTGCCCTTTCGCGACCAGGGAGCCGCGCCCGCCTCCTCCTTCGCCCTCCTCCTCCTCCGGCTCCCAGGGTGAACGCGGCTCCTCCAAGACTCCTCGGCCGGAGACCGACGACAGCCACCGGCCGGGCCCGCCGCCGACCCCCGCCGCCGAGGGCAGGTCGCTGCTCGCCCCCTACGTGCACTTCGGGGCCCCCCACCCCTCCGGCCGTCTCAGCTGGGAGGACATCCTGCTCTTCGCGGACTTAGACCAAACCAACAAGCTGATCTGGTCCAGTCGCGGCCCCAAGTTGAGCGCCCTCGGCGCCGAGCAGCCCGAGGAGATGTACCAGACCCTCGCCATCTCGGCCGCCCAGGGCCCCACGCCTTACGACGGATCTCCGGGCGGCTTCATGCACTCCACACCCAGCTCGCCCGTCTACGTGCCCACGACCCGCGTGGGCTCCATGCTGCCCACGCTGCCTTACCTGCAGGGCAGCGGGGCGGCCCAGCCTAGCCACCCGGGCGGCGGCCACGCCGTCTGGTCCCAGCCGGCCGCGGAAAGCCCTTCGTACAGCACCAGCGGCGGCTCCCACCCCTCGGGCCGCTTCCCCTATTCCCCCAGCCCGCCGGTGGCCAACGGGGCCTCCCGGGAGCCCGGCACCTACAGCAACAGCCTGGGCGCCAGGGACCAATACAGCCCCCTGGCCCGGCCGCTCAATGGCTCCTACCCGGGGCCCTACACGTCCTACGTGGGGCCGCAGCTTACCCCCGCCTGGCCCACGGCGCCCTTCGAGAACTCCATGCTGCACTGCCTCCAGGGCCGGGCCGCCCCCATCCCCGTCCGGGCACCCAGCGCAGGTAGGACGCGTCGCCGGGGCCGCGGGCAAGGGCATGTCAAGGTGGGCAGGGCAGGGAGGGTGGGCGCATGGCGGGGCTGCCCGCTGGAGGGTCCGTGGGGGTGCCGAGGGGCGCGGGGTTCGGCCCTGGTGCCCATGGCAGGATGGGGGTCCCGGGACCGTGGCTTTTCCGGAGTGGAGGTAACTCTCGTCTGTGTTGGATTAGGGGGGAACACATCCCCCAAAACTGGTGTTGATTGGAGTATGATAATCGGGACTACAAACCCAGAGATTCCAAAACGAATTACCCGGTGTAAACCTAGTTTTTAATTTTTCCAAATCCCCACATTCCTTTTTTCCCTAAATGTGGTCATCTGGCCGAGAAATGGTGACAAATTCACTGCGAATTAATCTTTCTTGCAGCGTAAAGGAAAATTGCAGAGGGTCGCTTAACGCATTTTGAATTATTTCAACTAGAAAACACTTCACTGCTACATTAAAAAAGAAAAGCAGCAAAGCAAAACCTCGGATATGAACGAGGAAACTTCGTTTATAAACTGCTGTTAAAATACAACACCTCCTGAGGGGGTTTTGCTTTCCCTTCTGAGGTGTCTCTTCCTTAATTTTTATTTCAGTCTAGGAAATTCTTGGGGTAATTGAATTAACCGTAGAAGTGGAGACTGAGCTGTGATGATTTAGTCAGAGGCAGAAAGATTAACGATTATTGCAGTTTTTTCAGCTTTAGGACATATGTATGTGTATATAAATAGAGGTGTATAAAGAGGTGTGTGTGGGTATGTACACATTTTTATATATTATGTATATATATGTATGCATGCACATACACATACACACATTTAATCAACATTCACTTCAATCATAAACTACCCACCAGGTGGATATATTTTATAGACACCATGATTCTCTTTCAGTGCCATGTGGCAGAAAACTACCCCATGGCTTTTCATCTTTCTACAGAAATATACCTGATGCTCCTTCGGTCTCTCAATGATACCCGGTAGATTTAAGCATTTCAACCCTCCCACTTGGTGTTTAATAACAAGACAGAGAGAAGAAAACTCAGTTGTAGTGGTGGTAGAAGCTTTATCTCAGGGTGACAAGAAAGACGAGTTTTTAACTCAATTTCCAAAAGTTGCAGTGTAAAACTGGTGATGGAGAAACCAAAAAAGTCTGTTGTTTGTGTTTTTGGTTTGGGGTTTTTTTGTTTGTTTTTGTTTTGTTTTGTTTTTTGGGGGGGGGGAATTTTTTTTTTTCCGGGAAGAACGTGGGGTTGGAGAATCTCACGAAAAAGAGAGGAGAAGTATGAGTAAGGAAGAGCATGCCAGCTTCTCCTGCTCCCGGGGCTCTTTCTCCCGCCCTTACGCCTCCGTTCCCCCAGCATTGGGAACCGGAGGAGCACAGGCTAGGCAGTGTTTCGATGACGGAAAGGACGGGTGTCAGGGCAGGCTCATTGCAGTGTAATGCGGGGCGAAGCAGCTCGGAGCTCCTGGGCCACGCGAGTTTTCTGTTCGTGCAATGCAAAACGCGGCAACAAAGCCGAAGCCACGCGTGGTCCCTTTTCAAAATTGTAGGAAAATTGTCAGGAAAATTGTAGCCGAAATATTTTTTTTACAGCAAAATATTAGATAGTTTGATAAAGCTTTCTTAACGTTACTCGTAGTGATATTAAAATAGTATCTAAAATTAAAGCTTTATTTTGTTTTCTTTCGGGATAAATGTATTATTCACGTTGTAAGAGGAAAAAAATATTTTTAAATGCCCGAGAAATATCGTCAGGGGAGAATTTCTTTGTGCAGGCACGAAGGCAGTGTTATAAAATAAATGGCTGAGACAAATAACTGTTTAACTTCCAGCGTCCTTGAAGCCTTAAGCATTTTCCTGATTACAGTCTTCTGTGGTGCTTTTAGTGCAAAGATTTATTAATCTTAGCAATGTACTAAGAGCTACAAGCTGACAACGTAAGTTGAACTGTGCTCTCTGGACTGTGCCGTGTGCCCGTTCCCCTTTAGCGCCTAATAATTTGCAAACGAAGGGAGAAAAGTATTTGGGTGGGTGCGGGCCAAAAGACTGGTTTTTTTCTCAGCTCAGTGCCCGCCGTGTCACCTCAGTCCTGTTTCCAAAGCTGCCCGAGGTTTATAAGCTCTCTTTCGCTATACAGTGAAACGTCAAAGAATAACCCAATGATGAATTAAGGCAGGTAGCGGAGGGAGAGGAAAAAACCAACAAACCAATGACGAAGTTCTGAGTCTGAAACAGACTTTTCCAGCCTCGATTAGAAAGCTGTTGTAGAAATCCAAACATGTCCCTTTATTATTTCTGCACAACGTGTCACGTTGTATGTAAAACCCATATTTATTCCGTCCTCCCTTCCCCGAAATATGGAGACATGGATCAGAACAAGGATTCGCAGGGGTGAAGGTGTTAGCTTTTATAGTTTTTTTCCTTTTTTTTTTCCTTTGCCGTGCATTTAGACCTTTTTTTCCCTCTCAGTGCTCAGTAACTATGAAAGCAGGAGGCAGAATACCGCATATTTTTCCATTTTCTCCTTTTCCTACCAGCCAGGTCGAATTGGACCAAATAGCCGAGGCAAAGTGGTCGCAGCCCGTCGCTGCCTTAGCACACCAGAGCCCCAAGCGCTGCTTCTAAACTTGAAGCTTCACTAGTTGCGAGGCGTTTAAAACAGGAGTCGGGGTAAAAAAGTTCTTGCCCAGCCTCGACCCTGGGGAATATTGGGCTAAACGACCGCTCCTTATATCCGGCGCCCAGGGTGGCTCTGGAAGTGGCCACTCTGGCAAGCACCTAACTCCCCGCTCTGCTTCCCTCCAAAGCCCGGCGCACCTCCCTTTCTTGCCGGGGAGCCCCGTGGCGGGGGTTTCGCCCCTCGAGCGAACCCCAGCCAGATTTCCCAAGGGCCAAATCCCGACAGGAGTGCAAGGCGGGCCGAGAGTGACCGCTCCGGTGGCCGCTGTCCCCCAGCCCGTCCCGGGGCGCACCGGCTCCGCGGCGCTTCGGAATGCAAAGGCTGCGCCGGGGCCGGCAGCGGGTCTGGTACATCTAAATAAATAGGGGGAGGGGGAAAGGAAAAAGGAAAAGGGAAATAAAAAAATGTGAGGATTTTGTAGAATACCACCTCGTAGTCGCTGTCACTCCCGGGGAACTGCTTTTCCGAGGGCTGAACAGCGTCGGTGGCTTGCTTGCTCGCCCGAGGCCAGTCCTTCGGCGCGGCAGGGCCGGGGCCGCGCTCCGCGGGGCTCCGCCGGGCTCCGCGCCTGCCTGCGGCCGTGCCCCACCGCCTCTCCCCTCTGCCCCCCAGAGCTGCTGGAGGACCTGTCCGAGAGCCGGGAGTGTGTCAACTGCGGCTCCATCCAGACCCCGCTGTGGAGGAGGGACGGCACCGGCAACTACCTGTGCAACGCCTGCGGGCTCTACACCAAAATGAACGGCCTCAGTCGGCCTCTCATCAAGCCCCAAAAGAGAGTGGTGAGTGGAGAGGGAGGGGAGGTGGTGACTGAGGGGAGCTTCGCCCCAAGGAACCCTCAGTCAGGGCTAGCCAGGGAAAAATCGGGGCAAGGATGTGGGAGAGCAGAGTCTATTAGCCTGGTGATCCTTCCGGCTGCAAAACTGACCAGGCTTGCAGGCCAAAGTGGTCACGATGAGGGGTGACAGGGCTGGCAGCCCTCTGGGAACCACTTCGGACCCACCTCCAGGCCTCGTGGTGGCAGAATCACCCTCTACCTCCCCTGTGAGCTGTGCACCAGGCATGAGTCAGCCTGGCTTTTTGAGATATGAATCCCATCAGTGAGGAGGCTTTGGTGGTTTGGACGGAATTTGTGCTGGTGATGTTGGATATTTCCAATAGAAAAAAAAAATCAAGGTTGGAAAGTGTTTGTTCAGAGGGCTAGGAATTTCTCCAGACCTGCTTTGTTTGCTGAGAGCTCGATCCTTGGGAATGTAAGCAAGTTTTGTATATAATTCAAAGAAAACCAATTGTTCAAACAATGATAATAGCCTTTGTTTTGTTTTACTCCTAAGAAATGAGCAGCAATTTTTCTAAAAATATACTCCTAAAACTAGGGAGGGAAATAAATAGTACAAGCCAGAACCCCTGTTTATAACTCAGGCTGGCACTGAATAGGCAAGGAGAAAATTTAACAAGCGGGAACTGCACATTATGTTTAGCAAATCTGGGTGGAGGTCAGCAGAAAGTAAGAATATGCTCCTCAGTAATGGCTGTTACTGAGTAAGCCACAATAAATCACGCTGGCATAATCCAAGCTGATGTTTGGACCCTTGTGTATGGAGACAGCGTATCAAACCCATCAGCCTTTCAAGCCCCTTTCACTCACGCCAGCATATACGTTCCATGTCTCTTTGCCTTGTGTTACAAGGCTTACCGCTCTTTATTTCACAACCATTTGAATTTAGGGCCCTTACAGGAGCAAGGAGAAACAAAACCCAAATGAACGATGATCCGAGCAGACAGTAAGCACTCGAGAATCAACCCGCCCCTGCTTAAAGACCTTTCTTTAAGCCAAAGAGTTAATTTAACTTTAAGCCAGAGGTTAATTACAGCAAGGTGCCTGTTTTTTTTCTAGCTGATCGTTCAGTAAATTTCATGACACAAGGTGTTATCACGGGCGACAAAGGCAGCATTGGAGGGGCCAGATCTGCCGATTGTTTCAAGCGTCAAAGCCCGAGCGGCTGTGGCACCCTGGCCCAAGGCAGATTTGATGTATCTGATAAACTTCTCCTGTTTCGTTTTTCTCTCTCCTCCTCCCCCCCCCCCCCCCCCCCCCCCCCCCC